>CM051036.1:28278225-28878225 GCA_027627225.1 Congeria kusceri
CTTGACTATTCGAAGAATAGGTGAGCTTTCCTCCTACCCCCGACGTCGGCGTCCGCGTCTGAATTTGGTTAGAGTTTTTATTCAAAAGTCTTCTAACTTCAAAACTTTACTTGAAACTTGAAATATACCTTCGTCATCAACTCCAGTGTCCTGATTCTAGTATCAGGGGCAACATTACCCATAACTCTGTTTTGTATTTTGACAGAGTTATGCCCCTTTTTTACATGGAATTTCTGGTTAAAGTTTATATTCAAAAGTTGTGTAACTTCAAAACTACATAAGTTGTTCACTTGAAACTTGGAACTAACCTTTGTCATTAACTCTAGTATCAGGGGCAACATTACCCTTAACTCTGTTTTGTATTTTGACAAAGTTGGCCCACTTTTTACATATACTTTGTGGTTAAAGTTTTTGTTCCAAAAATTTATAAACTATACAAGGCTTCACTTAAAAGTTTTGTATTTTAACAAATTTATGCCCCTTCCACTAACCAAAATATGTACCAACTCAAATACTTCGAATAGTCGAGCGCGCTGTCCTCTGACAGCTCTTGTTTGTTTTGGCCTCAGTATTATGTTCCATAGATATTTGTATGATGACACGTTCATTTTGGATGCCTGAGCAACTTAAACCTACACACTTTTGTATTTTTAAATGAATCTCGCTTAAACAACCATTGTGTAAACTTTAATTGATATTCTGCTACGCTGTAGAAGTGTTACATCATTGTATTGGTAAATTGCCATGGAAGCCTCATTTTGATTGGTTGAAGATGAAAAACAGTTTTAAAATATTGGCAAACTGTAAATAAATGTAGTAGATTTAAACACAATTTTAAATCAGAATTTCATGCATGTTTTGTAGGTAAATTTTGGTACATTTAAAGCTGCGTTTGGTTTTTTTTCAATGTAAAGTACTTTGATATGTAACTTCAGTGTCTTTGTTTTACCTTTTACAGCAAAAGTGGGATATTTTGTTTTTAGAAAAGCATTATTATATGTTTATATTCTACTTTGTTATACAACATTAATGAATTGTTTTGCTACAAATGCTGACTTAGATTATGCACTAACCCGATTTGATGAAAAAATTGCTGGGATTGTTTACTAAAATACCTCTATCATAGTGATTCTTTTTTTCTAAATAAAGCTTACACTCTGAGGGAATTTTAAGGTAAAGCAAATTGCAGCAAATTTAGCCTTATATTAAAGTAACATTCAATTTGTTGCATGTAACTGCCAACTGTCTTACTTGAATCAGAGGTAGGGGGGAGAATGCCGTAGAAATAATTTCCTGACCAACCCCCACACAAAATATATGGCCAGGCTGGGGTTGGAACTTACGATCCCTGGATCAACAGTCAAGCGCTCTACCAACTGAGCTAGCCGGACCTGGCCACCACCGACTTACTATATTAGTATAGACTATTATATTAGTATAGTAAGTGTGCGGCACTAAATAATTGCCTGTGATTATATAGGACAGGGGCATAGCTTGGGTTCAAAAAATGTATAGGCACAATAGGCGGAGTCTACAAAATGACGCTGCAAGCGATAATTTGGCCAGGAGTGTTTATACTTGTATGTGGTTACAAATAACTAACTTCAGCTAAACCCCAATTCTACACAATAATTGTAAAATAAGCATAGCCTCAGGGTACCAATTCTCAAACGATTTTTATTATTAATATAACTTATTCACATGTGAATCATTGAAACTAAAATATGTTGTCGTTTTAAGCAAGTCTAATCTACATATATTGTATTGGCAAACTTCCAACTTCACAGCCTCTTTTTCAGTAGCACATCTGCAGACGAAGTTGTATTCAACTACACAAAGTTTAAGTATGTCATAATGTGACTGGGAAATGTCATGTTTCCTTTAGTAAAATCATTCTTTGTCACAAAAGTAGTATTGGTTTTAAGATTTAAACACTTGGAACAAACCTGTCATTCAACATTTAGGCCTTTTACTTTGTTTACAACTGTCAAAATGACGTATTTATCACAATAATGCTGTAAAAGCGCTCTACAGTCTACTTAGATTTGATTAGGTTACACACAACTTAGTTATTTTTATTTCATTTTGGTTACATACAATTACCAGTATTTGTATTGGTCATTGAATAATGAAAGCATTTCATGGACGAACACAGTCAAACACAATATGTTTGAGTCTCTTTTATTCATTTTTTATCTACAAATCGTATTAGTTAGAAAAAAAACTCTGTCAATATGTGATCAGTATGATGTCAAGTAGTGTGATATAATTATATTTATTTGTTATATGAAATATTCTGCATTATCTGTTGTTCATGTAAAAAAAAAATCATCAATAGTAATACTGCACTTCATTTACGATGTAAATAAATTGATTTTACCAGTTACATGTGTGTTCAATCTTTGTGTTCACCCGAACAAATGAACGTTTGACAATTGGTTCCAAACCAAATGTTAACATAGGTGACTCGATTTGAAAAACGGTAAGGTGGTGTTATCAACTGATATTTTTCGCAAATTTTTGTAGTTTTAGAAAGAGTAATGTTTTGTCTGATATGCTAATGTAAATATTTTCTAAGAACTTAAAACAATGTTATATACTGAACCAAACTTACAACAAAATGTTTGAGAATTGGTACCCCGAGGCTATGTTTCATGAAATTTATTTCATATTGACATAATCGACTTGTTAAACAATAAAGTATCAACACAACCAAGAAAGATCCCCTCACCCCCAACCCCACTTTTGTTTTTATTTTGCATTTTTTTTGCATATTTAAATTTTTCAGCTCTGAAAAAAATGTATAGGCAAGTCCCTATAGTGCCTAAAGGAAGCTACGCCCCTGTAGGATGTCATGATATCTTACAAGTTACATGTATAACTATAAACTACAATTATAAACATTGACAATTGAATGATATTGATAAAGTAATTAATGACTTTACACAAAACTAACCTTTTATATGCAAATAGGGTTGTTAACAAAATTATGAAATTCCTTTTAGCAAAATGACATCTAAATATTCCTGTTAAAACTGAGTAATAACACAATACAATATATATGTATATTTATTTACTTCCGATTACTGATAAATTAACTTCCTAAGTGACGTCCCTTGAATTGGCGGAAGTTTGGTAGAAGATTTCATTGTTCATTGAGGTAAGTTAATTCTATTCCGGTATATTATTATGGTCCACGTTCATAATTGTTTCTACTTTTGCTTCAATAAATCAATGCAATGTACAGATAATCGTCATTACTCTATTTCAGTGGCCTTATTCTAAAAGTTTTGAAAGCCTATCAAAAACAATTTGACGTATTTGAAAAGTTTCACAACGGCATTCGCTGCTGTGGAATGGTCCATTATGCGGTTGTAAACAAGACATACATGGACAATGTGCAGTTAGTTATGAATTATTGATCAGTAATTGATAAGGTAATTATAAACGAAAGTGTTAAAACACAACTGATTTTATATATGCTTGTTTTAAATGTTAAAATGTGTTGTTTTATTTTGAGTTATCAATGATTTATATTCACCTATCAAATTCAATTTATCAAATAATCAAGTCATTCATCTTCAAGTAGTAAAGTCATATGCCATCACATATAGTAGTGATGACATTGTAACACAAATCCAAATGGATTTTTTTGGCATGTTTATGATTAAAACTTAGATGCCATAACCTCCAATGTTTAATAGATGTACATCCTTAAGAAGTTCAATATATGTGTCACGCAAAACATAATCTGTTGCAGCGAGACAGGATATCACAGCAGGTATGATGCCATACCAGTAAACACCATGCCACTGTCACCACGGAAACGACCAACGGTTCGAGATGAGGCGGGGCAAACATCCACTGTAGGGTCACCTGCATCACTGATTGCCAAAAACCACTCCATTAAAGTTTTAAAAGGTACTAGTTTATTGTTTGTGATTTTCTTCGTTAAAAAGTATATAATGAACAGTTTTAAAAGTAATATTTTCAATAAATTATATTTTGAATGTTTGATGTGTTTCATAATTCATTTAGCTGTTCTTAAAATCTTAATCGTTCAACCTTTAGTAATAAAAAAATATATGTGAGCATGTCGTGGGAAAACCGGGCGTAATGTGTGTGCGAAAAGTGTCGTCATGGTTCAGCCAGTGCAGTCCGCTCAGGCTAATCGGGGACAACACTTTCCGTCTAAAGTGGATTTATGTCTAGAAGAGACTTTCTTGAAACAGAAAATACCCTGAAAGTGGAAAGTCAAAGTGTCCTGGATTTACCTGTGCGGACTACAAAATTTAACTGGTGGAAGCAGGATTCCGTGTTCTTTGTATGCAAATATTTGAAATGAAATCTTTAAGGCACATACTTACAAAATTCTTTTATACCTTATAAATAGTTAGACCACCATAATTCCCCTGCCCCCATTACCAATGTCTTTTTACACATAGATGGTTGCTGCGTCAGTTACAGTTTTTGTAATTATTAAATTTTGCTCAAAGAATATATAATTAAGTTTTTTTTCAGGATTGCAAGAATTCCACAAGGATGAGGTCTTCTGTGACTACATACTGGTTGCGGAAGGCAAAGAGTTCAAAGTTCATCGCGTTGTCATGGCATCATGCAGTGATTACTTTCGGGTCATGTTAACTGGTGAAATGAGAGAAAGCCGTGAAGGTCGAGTTGACCTGAAAGGAGTGTCAGCCAATGGCCTTCAAGTTGTTATTGAATTTGCATATACAGGTAAATTGTCTAGCATGTACTGTATTGTGTTCGTATTACGTTTAAAAGCTCGACTTTTCGAAGAAAAGGCAAGCTATTCTACTCGCCCCAGCGTCGGCGTCCGCGTCCAAACTAGGTTAAAGTTTTTGGGTAAGGTAGTTTCTCAGGAATGGCTTGAGGGATTTCATTCAAACTTAAAACATTTATTCCCCACATTAAAATGAATCTATAGGGCAAGTTTGGTAACTCTAGTTTGAAATTTGTCAAAATTTTGGGCCTTTTACACTTAGAAATTTTACATATAAGCTATATGGCAGGTTAAAGTTTTTTGGTAAGCTGATTTCTCAGGAATAGCTTGAGGGATTTCATTCAAACTTAAAACATTTATTCCCCACATTAAAATGAACCTATAGGCAACGTTTGATAACTCTAGTTTGAAAATTTTCAAAATTATGGGTCTTTTTACACTTAAAAATTTTACATATAAGCTATATGGACAGGTTAAAGCTTTTCTCAGGAATGGCTTGAGGGATTTTATTCAAACTTAGAATACTTATTACCTATATTAAAATGAACTCATAGGCCAATTTTGATAACTTAAGTTTGAATTTTGTCAAATTATGGGCCTTTTTGCACTTAGAAATTTTACATATAAGCTATATGAACAGGTTAAAGTTTTTCGGTAAGCTGGTTTCTCAGGAATGACTTGAAAGATTTCATTCAAACTTATAACACTTATTCCCTATATTAAAATGAACTCGTAGGCCAATTTTGATAACTCTAGTTTGAAATTTGTGAAAATTATGGGCCTTTTTACACTTAGAAATTTTACATATCAGCTATTTAGATAGGTTCAAGTTTTTCGGTAAGCAAGTTTCTCAACTTTTCGTTTCCACTCTCTAACTCAACAACGGATTAAGCTATTGTAATTAAACTTCAAACATAGATACCTTATATCAAGACCTCACTTGGGATTGCATATGGGGTGGGTGCAGTCAAGGTCAAGGTCACTGTTACTAAAAATAGAAAAATGGTTTCCACTCAATAACTTGAGAACGCATTGAGATATTTTAATGAAACTTTATACATAGATCATACCTTTTATCAAGACCTCGCTTGGAATTGCATATGGGGTGGGTGGGGTCAAGGTCACTGTTACTAACAATAGAAAAACAGTTTCCGCTCAATAACTTGAGAACGCATTGAGATATTTTGATGAAACTTTATACATACATACCTGATATCGAGACCTCGCTAGAGATTGCATATGGGGTGGGTGGGGTCAAGGTCATTGTTACTAAAAATAGAAAAATGGTTTCTGCTCAATAACTTGAGAACACATTGAGATATTTTAATGAAACTTTATACATACATACCTTATATCAAGACCTCGCTTGGGATTGCATATGGGGTGGGTGGGGTCAAGGTCACTGTTACTAAAAATAGTAAAATGGTTTCCGCTCAATAACTTGAGAGCGCATTGAGATATTTTAATGAAACTTAAAACATTGATACCTTATATCGAGACCTCGCTTGGGATTGCCTATGGGGTGGGTGGGGTCAAGGTCAAGGCCACTGTTACTAAAAATAGAAGACGGTTTACGCTCAATAACTAGAGAATGCATTGAAATATTTAAATGAAACTTAATAGATACCTTATATCAGACCTTGCTTGGAATTGCATATAGGGTGGGTGGGGTCAAGGTCGAGGTCACTGTTACTAAAAATAACAATTGGTTTCCGCTCAATAGCTTGAGAACACAATCAGATATTTTAATGAAACTTCATGCATAGATATCTTATATCTAGACCTCGCTTGGGATTACATATGGGGTGGGTGGGATCAAGGTAGCCGTTACTTAACACAGACAAACAGTTTACTCTCAATAGCTTGAGAAGAAAATAAGATTTTTAATGAAACTTAATAAATGGATACCTTATATCGAGACCTCGCTTGGAATTGCATATGGGGTTGGTGGGGTCAAGGTCAAGTTACCATTACTAAAACTTTTATTGATGTGCTGACTTTAATGTGTTTCAATCGAAAAATTAGATTTTCGTGGAATTTCCATGTTTCTTGTTTTAGAAAAAAAATGCCTTTAACTCTGACAAGCACAAGAAAAGTCGAGCGCGCTATCCTCTGACAGCTCTTGTTTTATCAAAGAAATAACTGTGCTGGCAATGCCTTATACTAGTAGTAGAGTAGTGATATACGTTGTGTATAGTATCTTCAAATATTATGGACTTGAAATGTAGAGATGTTTTCAAATCTAATGCAAAAGGCTCATGTACAAATTTCATGTGCGCAAAATGGCAAATTGAATCCTTTGATGTTATAGGACATTCTAACAAGCATTTTGTGCAGTGAGAATATCTGTAACAAATGAACATGTTAATCTTTATTTCAGTAATTTAGTTTTGTTCAATTGTATGCGTTCCTTGTAGTTTTGATAGTGCTACCTGGTACTAAAAATTAAAATAAAATTACTGTGTGTTTTTTAACTAAATAAATATCACTATAGCTCTTACTCGCAGTGTCTAATTGTTTAAAATTGTTGCTGAAAGCTAATATCTTATGTTGCTGCTAAGAAATAAAAAATTAGTATCATTTGTTCTGTTCTGAAAAGAAAACTTTCATTTTGACATAATTTCCCTGTGAAAATATGCCTCATTCTTATTTCCAAGCTATTTTGTCATCGTGTCATGCTAACATGGGTATGTTTTTACAGGTTTAATGGAGCTAACAGTGGAGAATGTGGAGGAGGTGTTGTCAGCCGCAACTCACCTCCAGGTTTCGGATGCAGTAGAGCTGTGTAGTAAATACATTGAGAGTTCTATCATTGTGGACAACTGTGTAGACGTGCTGAACCTTGCCGAGCTGTACTCTCTGGACTCGACATACAAGAAATCTCAACATTTCATGCTGAAGCATTTTGAACTGATGGCCAAATCGGGCCAGTACATGAAACTAAATCATAACCAGTTGTCTCAGCTGCTGGAGGACAACAGTCTTCGTATTTGCTCTGAGTATCACTTGTTTGAGTTAGTTCTGTGCTGGATGCAAGGTAAGAAAGAGAGAGAGCAGTATGTGGCTGAACTAATGCGGAACGTTCGGCTGCCATTGCTGTCGGGTGAGGAACTAGTAGAAAAAGTCAGCACCGTGCCACTGATGCGAGACAATAAAGAGTGTCACGAACTCCTCACTGAGGCTAAAGACTACCATATTGTGGTCAGCAAGCAGCCATTGCTGCAAACAAAAAGGACACAGGTTCGAGCCAGCGAGAAATACTTGGTAATGTGTCACAGAGAAAATCTTGAGTATTATAATCTTGAAAACATGCATCATGGTTTTTTGCGAGATGCTACCATACAGTTGTACCACCCAGCTGTTGTGGTGGTTGATAACTTCATGTATGCATGTGGAGGAAAGTATGACTTCAATGAAAATAACGAGATTGCAACTGCACGCTGTTTTAGGTATGATCCCAGGTTTGATAGCTGGTACGAGTTGACATCCATGAATGAAGCTAGAAAGGACTTTGTACTGCTTGCCTCTGAAGGCAAATTGTATGCAATAGCAGGACAGGATGAAAATCTAGTCATGTGTACAACCGAGGTGTTTGACATTGCCACAAATGAATGGGAAGTGAAGGCCTCTATGAACCACTCACTCTATGGCCATGCTGGTGCTGTGTACGATGGAAAACTGTATGTATCCGGTGGACAGAAATTTGATGGTTGTTGCAACGACCTTGAAATGTATGACCCTGCCGATGACATGTGGCTCAAACGCAGTCCTATGATTTCAGCTCGGTTAAACCATAACATGATCACAGTGAAAGACAGGATCTATTGCATCTGTGGCAACATTGAAGATAACATGGGCTTCCCAGTACCAGTAATTACTATAGAGTATTACATTCCTAGCAATGATCAGTGGACGGTCTGTCAGAAAACTTTGAATATCCGGGAAGCAGGCGCGTGTCTGATGGACGATAAAATCTACATTGTTGGAGGGCTAAACGGTGAGCATTACTTCTCAGACCTGGTCCAGTGTTACATTCCAGCGACGGAGAATCTGAGAATCGTTGAAAAATTTCCGACTAGGCTTCATGGGCGAGCCTGCTGTGTGCTGACACTGCCGCAGTATCTTTGAACATTTGATGTGTCAAACACCTAGGCTTGTATTCAAATACATACAGAGATCGCGGTGTTCGATCCCCACTCTGGGAGCGTTCTCAAGATCTCCCCCAAAGACACCAAGTACTGGTTCTACCCAGGAAACGGACCCGAGTGTCTCAATAAGCCTTAAGCTTTCGATGCAATCGAGCTAAAATAAATAGATTTAAACTAAATACATTTTTAAAATTACAAAATTCCCTAAGTCTGTGGTTGTTTCTAGTTTTTTTTCTGCTAAAGAATCGACAAGTGCTTTTAATTGTACCATATTTCACAAATAAAATATATATTCATCATAATTTGTTATTCAAAATATTCACTTAAGTATTAATTGTTAAAACTTTTAATAGGAGCTTTGCGAATACCGGACCAGGAGCTTGGCGCTAGACGTTTGGCAGGTTTGGGTTTAACATTGTGAATAAATGATTTCTGTAGTAAAGTATCTACCGGTATATAAGTGCTACCAATAGCCAAAATAGCATTAGCTATTAAAATTTATAACTGGCTACTAGAATTATTGAAAATATTTGAAAATGAAGCATATTTTCACTTTCTGGGGACTCGTTTTCTAAATAGCTGGTTATCTTTGCAAAATCACACATTTTGGCTTCTAGTTCAGATTTATTTCTTAGCACCAACCTAGAGTACGTTACCAAATCCATAAGATGTAACATTACTGTTTAATCTTGCCTAGAAACGAGATATTGTGTATCTTGTTGTAGGATGTTACATGATTCTGAAAAGAACACCTTGAAGTGTATGATTCAATGGTAAATTATATATGTCTTAACTAATCACTTGTACAATCACAAAGTGGTCTTTTACCTGATAATTTGATAAATTCATTTGGCATCGAAAACTAATAATTGTACACCAATTACATATGTTTTATGTTTATTCATTAACATCTCTAAATGCTATACAAATGTCTTCATATAAATGTTGCTATTTGAAAGCTAAATTGCTTCTTTTTTTTTTTTAATATTCTAACAGAAGTTCTTTTATAATTTTAAACAATTAAGTTAGTATCATCTGCATGTCATTTGATCTAGGGCCATGGTTTGTTTTTGTTTGATTTTGATGTGGTTATGTTGCAATGGAATGGTTATGCTTTTTTTTGGTTTTATTTCCTTTATTCTTTATTCTCCTTTGGTGGACAAGTTTATTTAGCAATTTCACCTTTTTGTCTTCTTTCACTTTATTGATCCCTTTTGATTCGTGGGCAGTTCATTCTGTTTGGTCGCCTGTTAGTCACTTACCACACAGTTAGGGCTGGGACGAGGACCCTGATATCAGGCCCCACACAGTTAGGGCTGGGACGAGGACCCTGATATCAGGCCACACACAGTTAGGGCTGGGACGAGGACCCAGATATCAGGCCACACACAGTTAGGGCTGGGACGAGGACCCTGATATCAGGCCACACACAGTTAGGGCTGGGACGAGGACCCTGATATCAGGCCACACACAGGTCTGGGACGAGGACCCTGATATCAGGCCATGCAATGCTACTGCCTGGGTATCAAATAATTATCTGGGTACTCTGTTAAAAATTATTTAACACTTAATATAGGTTTTGGAGGAGTTAACAAATACATTATATTTATGTTTTATAAATATTTAACACATTATTATGTAAGTATATCTGTACAACATTAAACACATTATTATAAAAATATATATGTACAACATAAATTATGACCAAACAGTTTCTTCCCAACGACAATGTATAGTCAACTCTTGATTCGATCAGTAACTAATTTAAAAGCCTGTAAAAATATGCTATTTGACTCGATAATACAGTTACTACGTTATATTGTGTTGGTGTTCAATGGAAACAACTATTATGGGTACCCTGGTGGTAAATTGTTGCTCGTGCCAGCCCAACACACAACACAGTTATGAGTTGTCTAAAACAATTATCACCCATCCAAGTGTTTCATTCACACATCAGTTTTGAAAAAAAAAATTATAGTTTATGAGTACTGTATTACTGAAGATACTGACTGGGTTTCTGTGGGATACCATGTATTGTGTGTAAGCTGGAATATAAACTGCTGTCTTGGAAAAAAAAAAAGTTTGAAAATGTAATTTTATAAAATTAATGGATTGGTGCAGGCCTAATGTTTTGATCTGGTTTTCTGGCTATGTAGATGTATTTTATCATTCAATGTATGGTAAGCAGCACTATAAACTAGACATTTTATTCAGTAAACGTTATAGCACTTTGGTTCTGTTTTATTTCATAGCTGTACATGTAGAACTTGATGAATAAATTGAGGTTCCAAGGCAGTGCTTTTATTGGGGTATTGCTCGATAGATAATATGCCATTTGGTCATCAACATAGTTGTTGTTCGTATGTGAGATTATACATTATTTTCTTACATGCAATTGTTGTTTGCCATTTTAATTGTAAACTTTGCTAATAATTATTGCTCTATTTTCTTTCTTTTCTCATCACTAAACAAGCAAACTTTTTCTAATAATTATTTCAAAATTTTCTTTCTTTTCTCAATTTGCCAATTATTTAAAGAACTATTTATTTACATAATCACAGTATGTGTCTTTTATCATGAATATTGGTGTAATGTAATGTTATTAATTTTATTTTCAATAATAATACAGGCTACTTATTTAATTTACAAGTAAAAAAACTCAGCATTGTTTTGAAAGAAATCTAATTTTAGCAAAAAGTGTGAGTTTCTCATTAATCACATTGATACTTATATTTGTTGAAATTATTGTAGAAACCAACATTCCTTACAGTCAGGAACCACAACTCCATGCAGCTATTGTTAGTATCCCAGATGCTTACCAGATGGTCTCCTGTTGTTGTTGTTATTTATTGCATGTTGTTTTGACGAATGAAAATAAATATTTGCAAATTTTATCTGCGTTTTTTTTAGATGCTTTGTGTAGGAATTGAGAATTAATAATATAATGGTTTGTACCACTGTTTTACAAGAAATCTTCATGTTATTTCAAAAACAGATTTCAGATACAGAGAAATTGTCAAGCGCAAAGTTTTGTTTTAAAGGTATGTGCAAGTATAAAGGTTTCAAATAAAGTTTACCAGTAAATGTAAATCGGGTTTTGGATATTTAAATAGTTGGTTGTCTGTCCGTCATGCTTTTCTGTCCGCTGCCATTTCTCAGTAACTTGCAGGTAGAATTTCATGAAACTTAAAATATATACCAACATAGTGTGGTGATGCACGTCAACTTTCACTTGGATCAGTCAATTTACTTCAGAGTTATTGCCCTTTATTCAATGACAAACACACTATTTTTTAGCTCACCTGAGCACAAAGTGCTCATGGTGAGCTTTTGTGATCGCCAGTTGTCCGTTGTGAGTGCGTGCGTGCGTCGTCATTTTTTCATTAAAACAACATCTCCTCAACCGCTTGGCAGATTTTCACCAAACTTCTCAGGAATGATGCTTGGGTGGGTGAACCTCTTTCAAAGTTGTTCAAATCATTCCGGTCCGCTGCATATGTAGGTCACCAGAGCTAAAAATAGATTTTAAAAGTGTAAACTTAAAAAATATTCTTCTCTGAAACGGCAGGGCCAAGAGATTTCAAATTTGGTATGTAACATCCTATAGTGGTCCCCTACAAAGATTGTTCAAATTATGCCCCTGGGGTCAAAACGGGCCACGCCCTGGGGGTCACATGGTTTATAAAGTATAGCAAAATGACTTAAAATCTTCTCCTCTGAAACTGCAAGGCCCAGAGTATCCATATTTGGTATGCAATATTCTTTAGTTGTCCTTTACAAAGATTGTTCAAATTATGCTCCTGGGGTCAAAACAGGCCACGCCCTGGGGGTCACATGGTTTATAAAGAATAAATAGCAAAATGACTTTTAAAATCTTCTCCTCTGAAACCACAAGACCCAGAGGTTTCATATTTGGTATGTAACATCCTATAGTGGTCCTCTACAAAGATTGTTCAAATTATGCCCCTGGGGTCAAAACTGACCACGCCCTGGGGTCACATGGTTTATATAAACTTGAATAGCAAAATGTCTTTAAAAATCTTCTCTGAAACCGCAAGGCCCAGAGGTTTCGTATTTGGTATTTAACATCCTATAGTGGTCCTCTAAAAAGATTGTTCAAATTATGCCCCATGGGTCAAAACAGACCACACCCCAGGGGTCACATGGTTAATATAGACTTAAATAGCAAAATAACTTCAAAATTCTTCTCCTCTGAAACTGCAAGGCCTAGAGGTTTCATATTTCGTATGTAACATTGTATAGTGGTCCTCTACAAATATTATTCAAATTATGCCCCAGGGGTCAAAACTGGGCACACCCGGGGGTGGGGGGGTCACATGGTTTATGTAGACTTAAATAGCAAAATGACTTTAAAAATCTTCTCTATAACGGCAAGGGCCACAGCTTTCCTATATTTGGTGCGTAACATTGTATAGTGGTCCTCTCCAAAGATTGTTCAAATTATGCCCCTCCATTATGGACCACTATGCAATGTTCGCCTTTGACTGATAAGCATTCGAAATGTGGGTGATACATTGTCTAGTCATGTGGAGTAACAATTTGAAAAATATTAAAATACTTCCATGCATTTCGAAGTTACGGAGAGGAACAAAATGCACATATAAAACATTTGACCTCGAATTGTGACCTTGACCTTTCACCTACAAGCATAGGTCATGTACGTGACACATCATCTGGTCAAGAAGAGTAATTATTTGAAGTTATATTAAAATCCTTCTAGGCATTATGAAGTTATGGAGCAGAAATGAAATACAGGTATTTGAATTGTGACCTTGACTTTTGAAGGACAAACATGGTTCATGGGCGCGACATATCTTCTGGTATTGGGGAATAATAATCTGAAGTTATATTAAAATCCTTCCACCCATTACCAAATTATGGAGCAAAAAAACGAAATACAAGTATTTTGTATTTGACCTTGAACTGTGACCTTTGAAGGACAAGCATGGGTCATGTACGTGACACATCGTCTGGTCATGGAGAATAATTATCTCAAGTTATATTAAAATCATTCCAGGCATTAAGAATTATGGAGCGGTAACAAATACAAGTATCTGACCTTTGACCTTGAATTATCACCTTGCTCTTTGACAGACACGCATGGGTCATGTACGCAACACATCGGCTGGTCATCGGGAATAATAATCTGAAGTTATATTAAAATCCATCCAGGCATTATGAAGTTATGGAGCAGAAACGAAATATGAGACATATTGATGTACCAACGAACAGACTAACACACACTATTCCTATACAGCCCCCACTTTTTCAACTAGAACTCCGCGAGCCAGATGTGTCGCCTAACAGGGTATAATTTAAGTACGATATGAGCAATTATACCAAAAACCTAACTTGACCTTCCTTTTATGCCTACTAACACTTCCATAAAGTTTCATAAAGATTGAAAAAAAAACTAAGTTATTGTCTGCACAAACCTTATTTGAACGATTTTTTTATAAAGGGGCATAACTCAAGTACGATAAGAGCAGTTATGCCGAAAATCGAACTTAAATTTCCATTTATGCCTACTAGCACTTCCATAAAGTTCCATAAAGATTGAACAAAAACTTTTAAAGTTATTAAAGCCTTATTTGAATGATTTTTTTTTTTAAAGGGCATAACTCAAGTACAATAAGAGCAATTAGGCCGAAAATGGAGCTTAACCTTCCTTTTATGCCTAACACTGCCATAAAGTTTCATAATAATAGCACAAAAACTTCTCAAGTTATTGTCTGCGCAAACTTAAGGGGAAGCAACCGCCAACGTCGCCACTGCCAAAATTAACCCCTATATGTCGCCTTTTCAGGCGACACAAAAAGTGTAAATATATAAATACGTACCAACACAATGTGGCGATGCACATCAATTTCACTTGGATCAATAAATTTTCTCCAGAGTTATTGCCCTTTATTCAATGAAAAATGCACTATTATTTTCATTACCGGTACTTAGAATTGTGTGTGAAATTTTAATAAAGTCCAATATATGTATATTGAATATCATTAAAGCTATTTAACTGACACTTGGAAGTCTTGGGAACGGTGACTCAGTACAAATTTGACAAGTGACACAACTGAGTGTTATTTTTGGTTTAGAAATTTTAGTTTAATTTTAATAAAATATCTTCAATACTGTTATAAGTATTGAACTAAAATATCTTTATGGTGATATTGTGCAGACGCATGACAAGTCTCATTACTGTAGCTAACATTATTACAGAATTTTTGGCCTTTTTTCACATAAAAACTTTGGAAAAAGTTCTGTTAAGTGGACATTTTTTCTATTAAAACTATTCAAGATATCGACTGTGCTGTCCTCCCAACAGCTCTTTTTTCGATTTGCTTTATTCTGCTTGGGATATAAAAGAAGCCTGATAATGCTCGTACACGTGCACAATACGCACACAAATTTGGAAGATACGCAGAGAAAAATAAACTTGGGTGTACAATTTCGCAGAGAAATTTAAAGTTGGCTGTACATTTACGCACATTTTCACGCCAAATACATCAAATTTCAAAGACTTAAAGACAGAAGATTGTAGATTTGACAGGTCTGCCTATCTGTTCATTTGTATTATAAAGTCAAAAAATGTTCAGAAGTCTTTTTGTAACATTACTGTTATCAAATGGTGTTACTACATAATTAAGGATTATTATAATGATACTAAGGTTTTTTTTACACATTGCAATAATTTGTTTCCACTTATCCTACATAGTGTACATTTAGCCCCATAAATTCTGGAATGTACATTTACTCCCAAATTTTCAGAAGTACGCATACATTTACGCCCAGTACAAAAGCACTGATATAAATTCATCAAATTTGCTTGTTTTGTGTGGTTTTGTTGTGGATATGTTACACATTTTCAGCAATTAAACATAAAGTGAAAGCTACATTGGTAATGAATATTGAATATTTAAAAAGTATCATATTAGATCCATCGTTTACCAGTAGTTGCAAATTTTACCTTCAAATGTGCATTCAAATTATATAATAAAATTAAAAATTTCTGAAAATAAGCCTCAACATTTATTAAAAAATAAATACAATCCTTCACATTAACAATAAATAATAACATACATATAAAATACAATTGCACACTTGTACATAAATGTAATGTAATGTATATGACTTAGAAAAATAAGCAAGCAACAATTAATATATAGACAAGCAAAAATATTTCTATATAATATAAATAAAAATATTAACGTTTGCTCAGTACCTTAAATGTATGCTTTAAGAGTGCATAAATAAATAAAAAGATTTTTATAAATTCAACGAGGTTTGATGCTTCTCTGTAGCAAGTTTTGAAGCTCCAGACCGAGATTCCACGCGGCTCTGCCACGTCGGCCATCTTGTTGCTGGGAACCATCAGGAAAGGAACACTTTTCCAGCAGGGTAGACAACTCTGGCTGAATTTGGGCTGGTGGATTGTGCAGAATACCAGTGGGAAATGCTGAGGTGTACCCCTGGAGTACGTCCTTACAGATTGCCTGAAATGAATGAATTGCAGAAATTGTAGATAGTCCTAGGGAAATATCTAGGATCCAAAAAGAACACAGTGCTGCTCACAGGAGCAGGAGGAAAAATGGGTCAGTTCTTTGAAAACTTTCTAATTTGGCAAATCCAAGGTTTTTATTATAAAAGTACTGCTTCTAATTAAAGTTTTTAAACATGGTATATTCATTTGCCAATAACACTTTGCAAATATACATTAAATTTAAAAAATATTCAACACTGATGTGTTGACCAGCTAGTTTGGTCTGTAACTTTCCCAGTTATGTTCATTACTGCAGAATCAACATTTAAATAATTGTACTATTTTCCAGACAGTAGTTTGGAGAAACCATATCAAAAAGCTTGTAGTACTTTTAGTTATTACAACATAAAATTAATATTGTTTTTTGTAAAACAAATCATGGCTTCTAAATATCTACAAAAGTTAAAATACAATCCGAAACAATATTTAAATAAATCCTATTTCATTATGATGCTAATTTAAAACAAAAGCGAACATTTTCAAAATGCCATCTTCATGTTCATTGTGTATGGAACAGTGGTATAATAAATTTTATAGAAAAATTAAAACCTGTAGATTATTGTTGGCTCGTTCCAAGATGCACTTCCCTGTTTGAATGTTACAAGTTCCAAGGCAGTCAAAAAATGCACATTGTTCATCACTAGAACATTTGCTATAGTTGAACTGTCGTCGTAAATCCGAGTCAAACAAGGCACAGTCCGAGTCAATGATTGTGACATCTCCGTTAGAACGAAGCCCAAAATTATTCGGTTTCACATCGCACATGTGTAAGGTTTCGTGCAAGCCTTCATCCATAACTTTCAGTAGATCAATTAGCTTCATTGCAACAAGCGCCCGTTCATTCCAATCACCACCTGTATGCATGACGAACGGCTGCTCAAACTTTTTTAATGTTTCTGTAAATTCAACAACATAAGCTGGTCCACATGTACCCAAAATGTTTGGCAAAAAATTGTGATCTTGCAATAATTTTGACAATAAGTACTCTTGTTGTTCAATGAGTGACAATACACTGTAAACTGCCCCTCTTAATGATGTTTCCTTTGGAAAATGACTTTGAGACAAAAATTCATTCAAATTATATCCCCATGTATACAAGAGGATATCCCGAACATGTGACATATCTACCAAAAAATTATTCCAATAGCTATTGCGGACAGTCTCCCTTGTTCTATTTATGTAGGTCTCTATTTCAAGTTCACTATGAAAATTTTCATTTACGGATTTTTCTATATTCTCTAACTTGTCCTTCATTTTAAGCACCAGTTTAACATCGCCTACAGAATCAGCGCCTTCCTGAAGCAAGCTTGTTATCTCTACACTGTTAACTCCATGAAGAGGCATAACACCTCCACAATTTCGGCACTCCATCCTGAGTGCAAATTTCCCACCCTTGTAGTTGAGACATGATGTATACTGGATAAACTGAGTGTCACACAGCATTGGACAAAAGGATCCTGCCAGCTCTCCGCTGTGGTGCAAGTTACACTGAAAGAGAAATTACAATAATTTAACAATGCTTTACATGATTTGAACAAATACACGGCAAAAAATTGGTTTAAAATTTAACGATGACATTATTAAGTTACTTTAACAAGTTAACCTAAGAGAACACAAAAATATGAGCAAAATTTGCTTCATTTTTTTTTTTAAATAAACAAGTCAGGCAAACAACAATTTAAACATAGTTACTGAATAACATTATATTACAGATACAAGGTACTATATCTTTTCCGGTGTGCTTGCACTTAGGTGAACATTTTGCAAGTCCTCACTTCCAGGTGTTGGATATTGGAAGTTTTAAGCATTCTTTTTGACTTTTTGATACTTCCATGTCTGCAATTATGGAAGTCCTGTGACAAAAACTGAGAGTAAAGTCAGCAGAAAGTGTGAAACATGTCGGTCAGACATATTTTAAAACACATAATTTTTATTTTATATAATTTTGACTGATTTTAATAAATTATGGATGTATTACTGAAAGAATAAGCTGTATGTATCATGTTTAATCAAATCATTGCATTTTCATCCTTAATTTAACAGTGTAAGTCAAGTTTTGAACATGTGATATACAGCTTACAAATTTTATTGTCTGACAGCTGGTTTGTAGGTTTCGCGTAGTCTGAATGTGGTAATAGTTGTGTTATAGTACATTATATTCAATTGTTATAAGTGTTCTATTCATAATGTGACTTACAGAAAAACACATTCAAAATTCCAAAGCATTACATTACAAAATTTCATTAAAGTATGACTGTTCTTTGTGGTTATAAATTGTAATCATGTATTTTTACAAGTGTAATGCTAACTATAATAATTTTCTGCTGTTGTTTAGTTTACCAAATCCTTCAAGACAGTTTTTGATTCTTCATCTGTACAGTCCATCTCAACCATGATGTAGTGTACAAATTTTATGACAACTAAACCAAGCACCATAGTTACGATGCAGCAAGCTTTGCAACAGCACTTCCATGACAACCGGAATCTTCTGCTTAACCTTCTGCATGCAACCATTATTTCATGATGACCTGAAGAGAAACAATAGATCTACAATACAAATTGTCCATATTAAAATATGGATGGAAACCATACAATATTACATTTAATTACAAACAAAAGCTGTCTCAGCACAGTGCGCTCGACTATTCAAACCGCTTTGTCAGAGTTATGGGTCTTTGAGAGAACCAAAAAGGGCCATAATTCTGCTAAGATGCTGGTCACAGTTATGGGCCTTGGCCAGTGACCTTATATAATGACCCTGAAGACACGTTTAATTGAATATATGTAGTAGATATAGAGATATGAAGTTGTTGCATGCAAACTAACCTGAATTTCTAAGTAAACAAGGGGCATAATTCTGCTATATTGCAGGTGAGAGTTTTTGCCTTGTCAGCAACCTAACATAATGACCCCGAAGACATGTTAGAAGTTTCAATTTAATATCTGTAGTAATTACAGTGATACGCATTTGCACGCAAACTTTAACCAGAGCATTACACTGATGCCGATGAACGGGTGAGTGGCATAGCTCAAACTATTCGGTAAATAGTCTACCTGAAAATGTACATGTATATACATGTAGTTCACTTCTGTCATTTAGAGCAACACAATATTTTTGCTTAATATACATATAACATCAATGCATTGTATGTAGGGAAAGATCTAGGATCAAAAAGGGTACAGGGTGCTGCTTAAAAGGAGCAGGGGGTAAAGCCAGACCAGTTTGTTGACATTTCATAATAAATTGCTGAATCCAGGGTTGTTATGAGTCTAATACTTTTAATTAAGTTTTTAAAGCATAGTCTATTCACTTGTCATTGATTGTTTACAACAATATATTACATTTCAAAAGATATTCAACATTCCTGTGTTGACCAGCCCAGAGGGGCAGCAGGGGGGAACCAAAACGGAGCAGGGTGCAGCACCCTGCTATTTCCCTCTAGATCTTTCCCTATGTATGTAATTCTATAAATAATAGTAATTTCATTTTTTTATATGTACAAGTCACACATCACCTTTGTCTTAATGTATGGATTTTTGTTCCAGCATCATTGTTTGATCTGATGTTAAACGATAGTTTAACTAATATTAAATATAGAATTATATGTTGGGGTTCTGTATAAGTATACAGTGATTTTTTTTTCTTATTTAAAAGGGTCTGGTAAATTAAAAGAAACCATTCCTAATGTCAAATATGGTTTATTGGAATGAAAAATGCCATTGTGAGGTTTTTCGGCATAGCTGTCTAACCCAACTTTTTACCTTTATTAATATCCGATCAAATGTTGCGAAAATGTCCCACCAGTAGTCCCAAATCAATAAATCCTTATACTGAATTGGCTAATATGAAAATATTTGTACTACATTGGTCAAAAGGGGTGCAATACACAAACACTGTAGAGGATAGATTCCCATCAAATAATAATACACTGTTCCTGTTAAAATACAGTTATCATATTTATAATACTTTTAAAATATATTGTAAAAGCAGTTTATATATAACAGAGCAATAAATTTGTCTTAATACAACACATCGTAAATAAATCAATACAACATTCAATTTCCCGTTCTATATTCGTACACTTAAAATAGCCACATGAACGCTATGGCATATTGACATTAAACTTGGGAATGAATTTATCCTGGACTTTACGGTCAGGGTCCGGTCAGTCTGTCAGGGTCCGGTCAGCCTGTCAGGGTCCGGTCAGTCTGTCTTCTCTTGAAAGCCCAAAAGGGCTATCAGCCTTCTTTGCACATATGCTGTCAGCTGATGACACCTTCTGGCTTTCAAGGGCAAGAAACTCAACATAGTCATTGTTGCTGGAATAATAATTCTTTACAAGACAACGAGACAACGAGATATCTAGCCAGCCATAAATGACAGGCAAATATTTAATGTAATTGTATTATTGAACGTCTGTCATGTACGCCAATGTCAACCGTCAAGGTATACGTATGCTTAATTGCGACTAATATAATCATTTCGTTACGTAACGTGTTGTCCAGTAAGACATATCCAGTCAAAACCAGAAAAACAAGTAGTACGGAATCCGGTTAGTGCCATATGAAATATCATGTCTCTTACGGCAAGGACGAGACACGAGAATTGCGCGAAACACGAAGCGAGGCACGATATTTTACCGCGAGACACGAAGCGAGACACGAGAATTGCGCGAAACACGAAGCGAGACACGATATTTTGCCGCGAGATAACGTGGTATGGGCTACTGCGACAGTGCGAGATCTCGTGTTACAATATCGTGCCTCGCTTCGTGTCTCGCGGGAATATCGTGTCTCGCTTCGTGTTTCGCGTAATTCTCGTTTCTCGCCCTTGCCGTAAATAGGCACGATATTTCATATGGAACAAACCGGATTCCGTAGTTTAACGAGTAAATTCCAACGCAATCACCTATACCTCGACGCTAATGAATATACTAGTGGTATAAACTAGCTAATAACAACATATAGGCTAATTAAAATCACATGTGTCTGTGTTCGTATCATGAAAGACACATTCAAGATATGATTTAATTTTTCATGAAAATGTTTTAACAAATTTTCATAATATAAGCATACATTGTAACCCATTATTGTTATTTCAATCCTAGTTCTTTTATGTTATTTCGTTTCATTGATTATTTGCATGGCCACAACGTGTTAGCTATGAAAGTCTTGAACAGTCAAAACATAATATGCACTTTATTACTTATTTGTTGCTAGTCATATGAGAAATGAAATAAAAATACGTTTTAGTACATGCAAACATATGAACCGCGTTTTATGGGTCCTTTCAAAATAATTATATTACAGCTGGGGCGTATCGGCGGTAGGTCTACAATAACATTAACAAAAAATAAAGTTCATTTACGGAAAATGAATATTGAAGTATTGTTAAATACGATGGCATTGTTTCTATAAACTATTGACATAAATGACATATGTGTATACTTTTAATATATTATCAGTGGTTTTTTGATGTCACTCTATTCAGAAACATTTGTAGTGATTCATATCGCCAAAAATAATATGCAAAAGTAAAGTAAAGATACCATACTGCAACTTTCAATCTTTTTCAAAATTCAGTCTTGTATCCATATATAACTTGTATAGCTATATATTGTAACAACCTTTAAAATTATGTCCGTACAATTTACGGAGGTTTTTAAACGTGTGTTTTAAAACAAATTATCGGTATATAGCTGTAGGTGGTTCTATGAATATAAATAATGAACGCATGTCATCGAAAGTAAAAGTTCATTTTATTTATATTTTTAATTTATTTATGTTAAAATGTATTTAAAATAATAGAATCATGTTGGACAGTGATTGACCGCTTTAAATAAATGTATTATTTAAAGGTACACACTATGCATATCGGTATACATTGTTCGATTATTTTTGTGTTATTATATAATAGCTATCGAGTCAGAACAGTCAACAATTACTCGTGTTGTCATGTATACGTCTCGTTAGGATGATTATAGCTATCGAGTCAGAACAGTCAACAATTACTCGTGTTGTCATGTATACGTCTCGTTAGGATGATTATAGCTATCGAGTCAGAACAGTCAACAATTACTCGTGTTGTCATGTATACGTCTCGTTAGGATGATTGATGTTACGGGTCTCGACATCTTCAATTATTGCCGCTAATTGGCGAACGTCTAGAGAACCGCGACGTATATAAAGACAGAGATTGATAGTGAAATAAAAACACACACGCCGCTATTTGGGCCATATCAGGGGGATACGAAGCCTTGTAAGTCAGCACCAGTTTTAGAGAACCGCGACGTATATAAAGACAACCGCGTTTCGCAGTTTGGGAAATAACGTCTAAAACACGATCGGAGTGCTTAGCTAAAATAATTTGCTTTCTATACAAGGTAAGTTCGTTTAAACTGTTTTTGCGTTCTCGTTTATTTTATAGTAACTTTTCTTAACATATGACATATGTTTCGAATGTTACCCAATTGTAGATATAAACGAAGAATAAGATGAACTGAACATGCACGTGTTTATGCTCAAACTATTTACGAACGTGCTAATAGTTTGTTTTCAATATTTTGGGCAATTTTAGATGTGCACATTTGTAGTGAAATCAAAGCTCTTTTTGTGCGGTATCCGATTGTACGAATATACCTGATGCTGTTATTTATGGTTTCAGAAACACTGACACAATGCTGAAGTTTGTGAGCCTCGTTCTCGTCTGCTTATTGTTGGTGGCGCTGGTGTTGGCACTGAGCCAGGCAACGCCCTACTTCCGGTACCCGGTGTACCGACCAGCACCATACTTATACTCACCAATGCCGGGACCCATGTTCTACGGTAAGTGTGTTTTAATAAAATCAGTTCCCCATATAAGAAAGATCGTGTAATTTGAGCTAGTGTGCTTGCCTGGTATTTACCCACCTTATTAAAATTAACTCCTTAAGGCTTAAATACACCATGCATGAAGAAGAGCGTCCGCTTTAGTCAGATTGTTACATACTGGCCGTTTCCCTTTGGCTTTCAATGTTCGAGTCCGATACATAAGTTGATGTTTAAATATCATGGAGACTCCGAGCATACGTGTAGCAATGTTGTTGTTTATCTGTGACTAATGGTAAGAATTTATATATCAGTTGCATACTTATTTGATTATGCCATTATTACAAAAATATTCAAGTTCGAGAACTAGGTGACGAATTGTATTCAAAGCGCTATGCCAAAACCTGCTTCAGTCATCCATAACATTGGTTTTCTCCGCGGTTTTTAAAAAAAATATATGTTTAACATTTTTACTCAATTTAGATTGTGGGTATGGTTACATTCTTATGGTGTATTGAACAATTTATAACCATTATGTACTATAAAACGTCTAAACTGGGACTTAAGCAATTGTAACTAATTGTCGACGATATCATGTCGCCGAGGACAGTATGCTCAATTTCAAATGTACATACCTGCATTCAAATGTATCGGAAACTACTCGGTTTTACTATAACGTATCTTGTATTCAGTTGCAGGTTACATGGACGGACCAGACTATTACTGGGACTAGAGTGACCCGCCATATCAACAACTCACCCCTCCGTTGCCAAGCATTCCAAACCATGTTGCCATTGGGCCATCATTACCGCACGCTGTCATATTTTGTCTGTTACAAACCAATTAATTACAGTGTATACCGTTGTCGTTGATGTTGTTGTTTCTGTTATTAGTGCACAAAACACAACTCAAGAAATATTAATATACTTTATAATTGACATTTTTTATAACCAACACGTGTTTATACAATTATTAGAGCATAGAACAGAAGTGGTCAACACGATTTTGCATGCATGTATTCATATTAATAATTATAGTTATTTTACCACGTAACCAGTTTAGTATATTGTCGCAGTTTTGTAATAAGTCGTGGTCATGGACGTATTTATCTGCTCTTAAAGACAGAGATTGATAGTCAAATAAACACACACACATCGCCATTTGTGCCATTAGGGTGATAAAAAGCCTTGTAAGTCAGCACCAGTTTATCTGACAGCACTAAGATCAAGGTTAGTTTCCAAGTTGAAATATAATTGAATGTAGAAAAATATAGGACATGAGCCTTGATCATCAGTCTATAGAATGACTGCTATGTGAACGTCCATTAAAACGAATCATTCAGAAGAAACGTTACGCAAGCGAGGTTAAGCTAGTGTGAACACCACTCCGAAGTCTTTAGAGAACCTAATAAACCACTTGAATTTGAATGCCCCCAAAAGGTTGAATACCTAATAGTCACGATATCCAGTAAAATTGATATGCCAACAAATCATGTCACTGTGCAAAAAGTGTAGTTAAGCGGTTGTGTCCAGGCACTGGGACCTCTTCAACAGATGACCTACCCCACACAGCGTCTCATGGGCAGGCAATGACGCTGTGTGGGAACTGATTTCTGGCATGGTGGCTTTTACGTTTTGATTTAATTGGTGTGTATATTTTTTATAAAAGAATTAATGCATGTCCTGGAAAAACCGGGCTTAATGCATGTACGTAAAGTGTCGTCCCGGATCAGCTTGTGCAATCCGCACAGACTGATTCGGGACGGCAATTTCCGCCTACAGTGGATTTATGTTTAGACGAGACTTCATTGACAGACAATACCATAAAAGCGGAAAGTGTCGTCCCGGATTAGCCTGTGCGGACTGCAATGCTGATCCGGCTCGACATTTTACGCACATGCATTAAGCCCGGTTTTCCCACGACACGCATCTTTAATACATGTTTATAAAACCAGTGAAAATCATCACTGTGTATACCACGCGAAGGGACACACACATTCCTATTATTAGATAGAACACGTGTCAGCACTTGTCATCAACATGCTGGTAACTACTGAAAATCATAATTCTGCGTATGCATTTATAGGAATATGACATAAATAGGCTTGAATACGCTATCTATGTGCATGTGTCCGAAACTAGGACAATGCACTCCAAAAAGTAAATTGCGAAATCATGTCGCTACAAGACGGGACAGTGATTACGATGAAAAAAAAGCCAGTAACTCTGACAAGCACAAGAAAAGTTGAGCGCGCTGTCCTCCGGCAGCTCTTGTTTATTATTAGCTTTCATTCCATACACATAAAAACACTAACAAACCATCAATATATAAAACATGAATTCTATAAAGTTAAATGAAAACAAAACCCATTTCAGGTGTTTAATTAGCGTATTTGTTTCTTCACTCAGTTTACATACAAGCGACTCACCAAAAGATTAATGTATTATTAAGATTTCTGGATACTAATGATTTTCATTTTTAAAAAAACAACAAGGGATTGTTGAATTTACCGTAGTCCAGTCACATACCCTTATATATGTTGTGTCAAATAAGCAGAAATATTAGTATCATTAATCCCATTTTCTTGGAACACGCTGTTTTTATCATTCGCTGTACATATATCTAACGATCAGGGTGGGTATACTGTATACATAAAGCTCCTTAGAAGAAAATAACTTAAGTTGTATTCAATTAAACATTTTTGAGATTAAATTTCAATGTGAAATGAACAGATTTTGGTTTACCAAAGGAGAAATTAAGAAGCATCTGTTCATTCTTCATAAGATTTAACTATTTTGTTGTTAATTTATCTATAACTGAAAACGTCGAAGGCTTAAGGAATTCAATGAATATAGAAAATTTACATCTAAGTTTTTACTAAGGAGCTACATTAATATGGGTGCTGGACCTTGCACAGAAGCCAATACTTCCATCATAAAACATCATGATGTGATGTACATGGCAATATATGCACATAAAAGCCAATGCCAACATTTATCACCTGAATACAACAACTACATGTACTTATCTGAACGATTGTTGTAATGCAACATGCCTCTCCATCATTCTCTTGTTATACTGAAGGTAATTTCAAACATCATGTTGAGTAGGAAACATGTTACTTACTTAAAGATCATAATAATTTTCAAATAAACGATGAAATCATACATAAATTTCTTAATATTTTATATTAAATGATGAAATCCAAATGGCTTAGTCAAAACACATCAATTTATATGTATTTACTTACATATGCTTCAATATATTTGACTTGTTTAGAACAAAACAAATTGATAATTGTATATTTTATGAACTTTTAAAACTGTTATTATAAACTGCCTAATCAAACTATAGTATAATTTTACTTTCAAAATTCACACGAAAATTGAACTGTGCACAACATCGAACATATTGTCCTAAAAAACAAGTGACTGACAAAAATAATCTCAACAAATTATACCCTGAGATTCTTTTTTGTCTGGTGTTACATACAGCCACTTCCGTAACGTCCCGTCCCACTGGAGATGGCATAAAAAAACAACTCATGCGGCTTACCAAGTAATTTGTTTTACTACATCATATAATATTTTATGTAGATTTATCATTGTGACATATTATTATGCCTTTTCTGATAAAATAACTTACATATATTTAGTCATTAAAATATACAAGAGCTGTCGGTGGACAGCACGCTCAACTTTTCTTGTGCTTGTCAGAATTACTAGCATTATTTTTCTAAAACAAGAAACATGATAATTCCACGAAAACCAACGTTTTCGAACGAAATGCATTAAACTCAGCACATCAATAAAATTTTTAGTAATGGTGTATCAAGTTTCATTAAAAATCTCAATGTCTTCTCAAGCTATTGAGCGTAAACTGTTGGTCTGTTTTTAGTAATGGTGACCTTGACCCCACCCACCCCATATGCAATCCCAAGCAATGTCTAGATATAAGATATCCATGTATGAAATTTCATTAAAATATCTCAATGTGTATAAGGTATCTATTAAGTTTCATTAAAATATCACAATGCATTCTCAAGTTATTTAGCAGAAACCGTTTTTCTTTGTTTAGTAACAGTGACCTTGACCTTGACCCCACCCCTCCCATATGCAATCCAAAGTGAGGTCAATATAAGGTATCTATGTACTAAGTTTCATTAAAATATATCAATGCGTTCTTAAGTTATTAAGCGGAAACAATTTTTCTTTTTTTAGTAACAGTGACCTTCACCCCACCCATCCCATATGCAATCCCAAGCGAGGTCTTGATATAAGGTATCTATGTATGAAGATTCTTTCAAATATCTCAATGCATTCTCAAGTTATTGTGCGGAAACCGTTTTTCTATTTGAGTAACAGTGACCTTGACCTTAACCCTATAAACAATCCCAAGTGAGGTTTCGATATAAGGTATGTATGTATTAAGTTTCATTAAAGTATCTCAATGCGTTCTCAAGTTATTGAACAGAAACCATTTTTCTATTTTAAGTAACAGTGACCTTGACCTTTACCCCACCCACCCCATATGCAATCCCAAGCGAGTTCTCGATATAAGGTATGTATGTATTAAGTTTTATTAAAATATCTCAATGCATTCTCAAGTTATTGAGCGGCAACCATTTTCTATTTTTAGTAACAGTGACCTTGACCTTGACCCCACCCACCCCATAATGCAATCCCAAGCGAGGTCTTGATATAAGGTATCTATGTATAAGTTTCATTAAAATATCTCAAAGCGTTCTCAAGTTATTATGCGGAAACCGTTTTTCTATTTTAATAACAGAGACCTAGATGTTGACCATATACACAATTGCAAGCGAGTTCTTGATATAAGGTATCAATGTATTAAGTTTCAATAAAATATCTCAATGCGTTCTCAAATTACTGAGCGGAAGCCGTTTTTCTATATTGAGTAACAGTGACCTTGACCCCACCCAACCCATATGCAATCCCAAGTGAGGTCTTGTTATAAGGTATGTATGTATTAAGTGTTATAAAAATATCTCAATACGTTGTCAAGTTACTGAGCGAAAACAGTTTATCTATTTTTAGTAGCAGTGATCTTGACCTTGAAACCACCCAACACATATGCAATCCCAAGTGAGGTCTTGATATAAGGTATCTATGTATTAAGCGTTATTAAAATATCTCAATACGTTGTCAAGTTATTGAGCGAAAACCGTTTTTCTATTTTTAGTAACAGTGCCCTTGACCGCACCCACCTCATATGGAATCCCAAGCGAGGTCTCGCTATAAGGTATCTATGTTTGAAGTTTGATTACAATAGCTTAATCCGTTCTCGAGTAAGAGAGCGGAATCGAAAAGTAGAGAAACTAGCTTACCAAAAACTTTAACCTGTCCATATAGCTTACATGTAAAATTTCTAAGAGTAAAAAGGCCCATAATTTTGACAAATTTCAAATTAGAGTTATCAAAATTGGCCTATAGGTTCATTTTAATATAGGGAGTAAGTGTTCGAAGTTTGAATGAAATCCCTCAAGCCATTCCTGAGAAACCAGCTTACCAAAAAACTTTAACCTAGCTCAGACGCAGACGCCGGGGCGAGTACAATAGCTCACCTTTTCGTTGAGAAGTCGAGCTAAAAATGTTTGGCATTTTTATGAATACTTTTGATCGCATAAGATTACATTTAATGAAACTAAAGCATCGTAGTTATGTTGATTTTATTCTAAGCGATAGTTTTACAAACAAATGAAGAGAAATGAATAGGATAAAAAGATGTGCATAAATTTCAAGCAGAATGCATCTGTACGGGTTCAACAAGTCCAGTGTAAAATAATCAAAACTGAAGTTACGTATCCTATGCAGTGTCCTAGAAAGGCCCCAAATCCATAACTGGCCACAAGGTCTGATAACCTCATAATTATAACTGGCCCGAACACCATTTTACTGGCCACTCAAAAACATTTAGCTTACAAGGTGCTTGACCCGAAGTTTTCACCAGACAGGAGGGCCAGTGTTCTGGTCATTTTAAATGGACCTCGTACAGTTGTACTGGTTTTTGTCCGAGGTCTGATGACTTTCGCGGCGACTGCTAGGGAAGCAACACCTTGGGATCACTAATAGGGCCAAAGCAAAAAAGTTCTGTTTTTTGAGCAACCTGACCCTACCTATCGAAAACCCCCCCACCCTAAAGTTTTTAGAGACGATTGTTTTCCGTGAAATCTGATTTTGTAAAAAAAAAAAAATTTAAAGGTAGATAATTGCGATTAACTAGATAATCTGTGTCGAAAAGGCGCTTTAAACGGATCTCTTCGTGGATGAATAGAATTGCCAGTAAGGTGCTTGTCATTCTTTTGGCTTTTATGGCTGGACTTCAAACAAATATATAAAATATTCATCCCAACCCTACCTAACTTTTTTGAGACCGCTGCCCTAAACACACTTTTTTTGTTGGCCTAGTTACAACCTATTTATATAAGCTTGGTTGTGTCGAAAGCCTTATTTCCCATATAGTATCAAACTCATGATCTCCAAATTTCAAAGCAGACACAATATCACAATTGTAAACTTACAGACGCAGAAATGATGTTGTTCTCATATGGGTGCCAGGTGACGTCTCGAACACACGACCTGTGGCCCTCTAGCTTGCGTACTATGTCACCACTTAATGTGTCGTATACTGCAACCAAAGATTTTAAATAGCTGAACACAGACTCACTGAAATACTGATATAACATTTTAACTTAGATATAGTAAACACGATTCTGAGTTTGATAAACACACATGCCCCCGGTTGGTGCAGGATAGCCCATTTCTTAGTCCAAATTAGGTCAAGGTCAAAGTGAAGTTGGGTGATATGGGTGGATTGGGAACGGTCATTAGTAACAACTGTGTAAATATCCAAGCGTTGAAATAAGCGGTGTTGGTGCTAGACAAAACGGTAAAATCTTGTTAACAAAGAAATGGCACTTTTGAATAATTATAAGTCCAAATTAGTTCAAGGTCAAGGTCAAAGTGAGGGTGGGTGATATGGGTGGATTGGGGATGGTCATAAGCAACAACTATGTGAGTATCCAGTAGTTGTAGCAAGCCATGTTGATGCTAGACGAAATGGTAAAATCTAGTTAACCAAGAAACAGCCCATTTGAATTATTCTAAGTGCAAATTAGGTCAAGGTCATGGTCAAAGTCAGGTTGGGTGATATGGGTGGATAGGGAATGGTCATAAGCAACAACTGTGCAAGTATCCAAGTGTTGTAGTAAGCGATGTTGGTGCTAGACGAAATGGTAAAATCTACTTAACCTTGTCACGGACAGAAGGACGGACGAACGTTCGGACGGACAGTAGGACGGACGGACAGGACAATCACTATATGCCTCCTGCATCAAGATGCCAGGGACATAACAAGAGCTGTCAGAGGACAGCGCGCTCGACTTTTCAAAGTTTTTCAATTCGTACATATTTTATGGAAGGGGCATAGATTTGTTAAAATACAAAACTTTTAAGTGAAGCCTTGTACATTTTTGGAAAAAAAAAATTAACCACAAAATCTAAGTAAAAAGTGCGCATAACTCTGTCAAAATAAAGTTACAAAACTTTTGAATACAAAATTTAACCAGAATAAATATGTGGCATAATATGTAAACCAAATTGTGCAGTGACGACACAAACCAGTTTTCAATAGACTGAAAATATAACATAGGGTTGTGTTGTGTAGTGTTTAAACACAGAATTAAAGAAACCATGCATCGGTGAAGACTTATGTTATTTTGGACGCCAATATTGGACTCGGATACAGGTTTGGAGACAAAATACGAATTTAAAGATACGTTTTGACCAGTCATGATGATTTTTAAAAAAACACATCGCGTTTCTGGCTAGCACGGGTTCACGTGAAAAATTGAAATAAAAAATGTTAAGCTATGTGGATACAAATAGTTATTGCAAATGCTTGTAGCTAGATATTAATTGTTAAATGCCCTGGATCCACGTCAGCACTTTCGAGGCAAAAGTTGCTTAGTCGCAAAATTTTGTTTGTTTTGAAATAAATCGCTGTTCTAGTTAAGGCTCCGCGCGAGGGCGATTTGAAAAATTATTACCCTGTGATATAACTTTTGGTCTATGGACAAAATACACAGAGTGGTCACGTGAGGTGTAATAAATACTTATATTAAATTTATCCCATATAATGTTGTGATTACATGAATGTCGTTTACACCCACCAATGATATTGCCTAGAGCACATCCTGTGTAGACATATCTCTGGCCAGTACTAAACCCCGGGGAGAAGTGACATCGTATAAGCGTGTGTAACACAGTGTCCTCGGTACGTCATCACCGAGGTGTCACCCTCCAGTCGGGGTTTCAAATGCACTGAAATGGAAGTAGATTACTGCTTAAAATGTTGTAAAAACAAAACTATATTTGTGGCGTGGCGTGGGAAAACCGGTCTTAAGGCATGTGCGTAAAGTGTCGTCCCGGATCAGCCTGTGCAGTCCGCACAGGCTGATCCAGGACGGCACTTTCCGCCTACAGTGGATTTATGTTTAGAAGAGATGTCCCTGAACCTGAAAATACCATAAAAGCGGAAAGTGCCGTCCTGGATTAGCCAGTGCGGACTGCACAGGCTAATCCGGGACGACACTTTAAGCACATGCATTAAGACCGGTTTTCCCACGACGCGCCTCATTTGCTTCTTTGGATTGGTTTACGTAAATATTAATACTATAACTGTGTCTATAAATATCCTGATAGGCTTGCAGTTGGGCGTTTGTGCATTTTTTAGGAATAATCTGGATGCATTCAGAGTAACAATACAGTTAACAGGCTGCTTTTATCAACCATCTAGCAAAATGCTTTTGTACTTGTTATCTTTTCTTATAAACCCCCTATCCAGTATACCTATGTTCAAAAAGCAGTCAAATTACAGGAAAGGTCAAGAAACAAAACTATCACATGTTTAGAAGTAGAAGAGGATGTTAGTTATTTATACAAAATTTAATATGGTAAAAGGAAAGATCTGTACACATGTAAATTTAGCCATCAACAAAGATGGTGTTACATTAATATTCTTACTTTTTTTAGGCACTTGTTGCCACCTGTAATCCCATCGTTGCTTGGAAACAGCTTTTTTTGTTTGTTCAATGGCGTCTTTGGATGAGATGACACGTACGTCCCACAGCTTCATGGTCTGGTCTTTCGAGTTTGACAAAAGGTATCTGGCATCACCCTGGGAACCATAAAAATTGCTCTTATTAATCGCTCTATTAATACTGGAAATTACTGTTAAACTTAAAATGATTGGCATTATGAGGACCAATGAATTGTGAAACCAATGCGTGTCTTAAGAAATCTTAGAAATATGTGTTCTTTAGTTGATTTATAAATAAAATCGAGCTTAACATAACTTTTTTCATGGAGCAAAGTATATGCATATATACATATGCACAGTTCACGCAATTTCTACAGGCAGCTATCAACCCTGATATAATTTTAGATCCTTGTAGTAGATTTCTTATTTTACAGTGTCGAATATTAAATATACTACTCACACTAAAATGAAAACAGAGCATTAACAAAACAGCTACCGTAATTACCCTAAGTATTGGAACACTTAAAATATATTAAATATTTAATTATAAATAATTAGAAGGAATATTTATAGGTGACTGATGATCAATCATTTCTTGCTGGGGACTTAATGGTAATTAATTGAGAAGCTTAACTGAGAAGACCATGCTCCAGTAGAGTACACAGTTTGCACCACGTGTCAACTACATGTAAACATACCCCTGGTGGTGTACATTATGATGTATAGATAAGCAAGCGCAATATACCGTGTCACAAATCGCTATGCAACCAGCGTAGTGGCAGTGTATGGAATGTTTATACAGGTACAACATAAGGTGCTATTTTGGTGTCACAATATTAAGGGACACACAATAATTCAACTTTGAAATGTGTCCCAATATTAAGGGGCGAGAAAAATAACTATTTTCCAAAAATTAGGGGTGTCCCAATATTTAGGGTGTCCCAATACTTAGGGTAAATATGGAATATAATGCAAATTCAAAGTCACATGTACAAGATATTCACCATACCTTTGAGTCAATGTAAGTAATGCCATCATAGTGACCAGCCAGTGTCCCCACAGGCACAGGGGACTCCTCCTGGAGCGTCCGTCTGTCCCATACCTAACAAAGCAAGACACAGCTTGCACAGAGTTATGCCGACACAATGTGTCAATAATGTTACAATCACCATAATTAATTTCTGAGGATGAAAAGAAAAATTGTGTGTAAAACAAACATATTTATATTTTCTGTCTTCAAAAATGTTATATCTAAATAAACTCCTATGCATCAACTCATGTAATTTTAATTCAGTAAAAGCAATAAAACAGCTAAATGCTAACATAGTTAAAGATAGAAAACAACTGTTTGGCATTTAACACATTTAAACCTTGTATTTCAGCCGTAGAATCACAGTACCTTTATAAGTCCATCATCGCCTCCACTGAACAGTATGTGGGAGTTGATGTCAGCAAAGGCCACAGCATTCACATCATCATCATGAGCATCAATCTGAATATGAAAACAACCATTGTAAGGGGAGTATTAAATGTCATCAGCTTCAATCTGAGCATGGGAAAGAGAGAGTACTCTTGTGGTGTATTATGTAATCATCATCAACCTGAACATGGGAAAGGGAGGCAACTTTTGTGACGGGTGTCACACATGTTATCATCATGAATCTGAACATAGCAAAGGGAGACAACTATTGAGAGGTGTAAAATGTCATCAGCATCAATTCAAACATGGCAAAGGGAGCCAACTGTTGAGATAGTGGTATCGTATGCCATGTGGATCAATAAGCTCACCACAGGAACAATTGAGAGGGCAGTCTATGACATGAGCACCACCATGGATGGGTCAAAGGGAGACAACTATTGAGAAAGTCTGCTATAACATGCATTTCCATCTAAACATTTCCAGGGCAGATTAACAACTTAAAAAATTGTATCAACTGTATAAAAAATGTTCCATTCACAATCAAATCAAAAATATACTCTGCGGGTCAAAGTAATATTTTATAACCATTTCACTAAGTGGCAGAATGGAGTAACAAGTCACACACAACCTAAGAAGGTTACCTTGAGGGATCTCCTCCCACTGTCCCTGTCATACACATACAGGTTGCCATCATTGGCTCTGAAATAAACAAAGGAAACAATAGGAAACCAGTAAGTACTCGGTCATGAGCTGATTAGTATTAGCCAGTAAAGCTGTTAATTGTTACAAATAATTCACTGGAGAATACTTTGCATTTATTATTCTGTGACAATAGCATAATTCCTATTAAAAACTTACTTCTGTTATCTGCACGCCTAATAATAAGAACCAAATCAAAGATGAAAACTCAGCAAACTATGTTTCAGCTCTAAGTTAAATACACCAAAGCAAAGGTAACATACCCATACATGCTATAATATTTTAGGCCAAAACGGGACATTGCGGGAAACTTTAATATTGTTATTTTGTCACATGGTCCATGGATCGCAATATTAGCTATGATACTTGTCATATCATTCATGTACATAATACATGCATACACATTATTTTCTGTGGTAAATTGTTTAATGTTGTATAGTTACAAAAGAGGTGGGAATAATACACACAGGTGTTAAGTTTACAGTACAAGGAAACGTGACAAGTTAAATTAATTTCAAATTGTGTCATAATGATGAGGATAATCCAAAACGCCTATTGAAATTTGTACTGTTCCTGTGACATAAATACACATTATATATAATCCAAAACGCCTATATTGAAATTTGTACTGTTCCTGTGACATAAATACACATTCTATATAATCCAAAAGGCCTATTGAAATGTGTACTGTTCCTGTGACATAAATACACATTCTATATAATCCAAAACGCCTATTGAAATTTGTACTGTTCCTGTGACATAAATACACATTCTATATAATCCAAAACGCCTATTGAAATGTGTACTGTTCCTGTGACATAAATACACATTCTATATAATCCAAAACACCTATATTCAAATGTGTACTGTTCCTGTGACATAAATACACATTCTATATAATCCAAAATGCCTATTGAAATTTGTACTGTTCCTGTGCCATAAATACACATTCTATATAATCCAAAACGCCTATTGAAATTTGTACTGTTCCTGCGAAATAAATACACATTCTATATAATCCAAAATGCCTATTGAAATTTGTACTGTTCCTGTGACATAAATACACATTCTATATAATCCAAAACGCCTATTGAAATGTGTACTGTTCCTGTGACATAAATACACATTCTATATAATCCAAAATGCCTATTGAAATTTGTATTGTTCCTGTGACATAAATACACATTCTATATAATCCAAAATGCCTCTTGAAATTTGTACTGTTCCTGTGACATAAATACACATTCTATATAATCCAAATCGCCTATTGAAATTTGTACTGTTCCTGTGACATAAATACACATTCTATATAATCCAAAACGCCTATTGAAATTTGAACGGTTACTGTGACATACACATTCTATATAATCCAAAACGCTTATTGAAATTTGTATGGTTACTGTGACATAAATACACATTCTATATAATCCAAAAAGCCTATTGAAATTTGTCCTGTTCCTGAGACATAAATACACATTCTATATAATTCAAAACGACTATATTGAAATTTTTACTGTTCCTGTGACATAAATACACATTCTATATAATCCAAAACGCCTATTGAAATTTGTACTGTTCCTGTGACATAAATACACATTCTATATAATCCAAAACGCCTATATTGAAATTTGTACTGTTCCTGTGACATAAATACACTTTCTATATAATCCAAAATGCCTATTGAAATTTGTACTGTTCCTATGACATAAATACACATTCTATATAATCCAAAACGCCTATTGAAATGTGTACTGTTCCTGTGACATAAATACACATTCTATATAATCCAAAACGCCTATTGAAATGTGTACTGTTCCTGTGACATAAATACACATTCTATATAATCCAAAACACCAATATTGAAATGTGTACTGTTCCTGAGACATAAGTACACATTCTATATAATCCAAAATGCCTATTGAAATTTGTATGGTTCCTGTGACATAAATACACATTCTATATAATCCAAAACGCCTATTGAAATTTGTACGGTTACTGTGACATAAATACACATTCTATATAATCCAAAACGCCTATTGAAATTTGTCCTGTTCCTGTGACATAAATACACATTCTATATAATCCAAAACGCCTATATTGAAATTTTTACTGTTCCTGTGACATGAATACACATTCTATATAATCCAAAACGCGTATTGCAATTTGTACGGTTCCTGTGACATAAATACACATTCTATTTAATCCAAAACGCCTATTGAAATTGTACTGTTCCTGTGACATAAATACACATTCTATATAATCCAAAACGCCTATTGAAATTTGTACTGTTCCTGTGACATAAATACACATTCTATATAATCCAAAACGCCTATATTGAAATTTGTACTGTTCCTGTGACATAAATACACATTCTATATAATCCAAAACGCCTATATTGAAATTTGTACTGTTCCTGTGACATAAATACACATTCTATATAATCCAAAACGCCTATATTGAAATTGGTACTGTTCCTGTGACATAAATACACATTCTATATAATCCAAAACGCCTATATTGAAATTTGTACTGTTCCTGTGACATAAATACACATTCTATATAATCCAAAACGCCTATTGAAATGTGTACTGTTCCTGTGACATAAGTACACATTCTATATAATCCAAAACGCCTACTGAAATTTGTACTGTTCCTGTGACATAAATACACATTCTATATAATCCAAAACGCCTATTGAAATTTGTACTGTTCCTGTGACATAAATACACATTCTATATAATCCAAAACGCCTATATTGAAATTTGTACTGTTCCTGTGACATAAATACACATTCTATATAATCCCAAACGCCTATTGAAATTTGTACTGTTCCTGTGACATAAATACACATTCTATATAATCCAAAACGCCTATTGAAATGTGTACTGTTCCTGTGACATAAATACACATTCTATATAATCCAAAATGCCTATTGAAATTTGTACTGTTCCTGTGACATAAATACACATTCTATATAATCCAAAACGCCTATTGAAATTTGTACTGTTCCTGTGACATAAATACACATTCTATATAATCCAAAACGCCTATTGAAATTTGTACTGTTCCTGTGACATAAATACACATTCTATATAATCCAAAACGCCTATTGAAATTTGTACTGTTCCTGTGACATGCCTATTGAAATTTGTACTGTTCCTGTGACATAAATACACATTCTATATAATCCAAAACGCCTATTGAAATGTGTACTGTTCCTGTGACATAAATACACATTCTATATAATCCAAAACGCCTATTGAAATGTGTACTGTTCCTGTGACATAAATACACATTCTATATAATCCAACACGCCTATTGAAATGTGTACTGTTCCTGTGACATAAATACACATTCTATATAATCCAAAACGACTATTGAAATTTGCACTGTTCCTGTGACATAAATACACGTTCTATATAATCCAAAACGCCTATATTGAAATTTGTACTGTTCCTGTGATATAAATACACATTCTATATAATCCAAAACGCCTATATTGAAATGTGTACTGTTCCTGTGACATAAATGCACATTCTATTTAGAGTTAAAATGCACATATACAAAAGTTTCGTAGCGCATAACATCAAAATTAGGTATTTGTATGGCAAACATGCAGTAAACATATCCTCTTGATAAATAAAAAACAAAACAGCCAAATTGGTAATGTAATAGTCGTATTGATCTACAACATATGGTTACTGTATACACCCTCCACTTGATAACTATCAGCAAGTAGTGACTGCATATTATATGACCACCATCCCCCGAAAGCCTGACAAATAACCACTGTTTGGGTTATCATTACTTTGTTTGTTTGAATTTTTTGCCGTTTTTAACAGTAATTCTGTCATATCACGGCGGTCAGTTAACCTACTCACACTTTTCCTGGGCAAACTCAGCCAATCTAAGCAGTTTACCAGTACTAAGTGCACATACCTTTGCCAGTAACTGACAACTGCTCTACTTGAATCAGAGGTAGGGGGAGAATGGCCGTAGAAATAATTTCATGACCAATCCCCACCCAAGTTATGTGGCTGGGCTGGGGTTCGAACTCACAATCCCCGGATTGACAGTCCAGCGTTCTACCAACTGAGCTAGCCGGGCCCGGCGGTTATCATTACTGCTCCTCCTTGACACGTGGCTAGTGGGCACTGTTGTCATAGGGACCAATTAAGGGATTAACGATAAGAAGTTGGCCTATTGCAACTTTTATTGCACACTAACATCGATTGTTGTGGTTGACCGGGACAAAATGCTTCTGAGCGGGACGCTGGTACAAAACTCGCAAAAGCGGGACAATCCCCGCGAGACCGGGATGTATGGCATGTATGAACATACCAGTCATTTCATAACATTTTATAAATATTGAATACTGGTAAATCTTTTGATGGAAACCTTTATCTGCAAACTAACTCCAGGATTAAGCAAACAATTAAAGTTTCATTTATTGTTCTTTTACATAAGAAAAGACCTGTTCCCAATATTTAAAAATAATATTTCCCAACCAGGTCTTAAAAATCCATCATAACTCTAGGAATTTTGTTAAAATGCAATACAATATTTCATATCTTGAAAACCCCTAATTTTCTATGTGTACTCTCGAACACCCCCTATTTTCTATGTGTACGAGACCAGTCCCTCAACATGTCCACAATTTATTGAAATCAATTCTATATTAGCATGACCAGTAGACACAATTACTAAATATTGACTACAAAGTATACAATTTTCTTAAATTTTAGAAATTACTTGAAAAACAAAGCTCAATGTTTACACATTTTCCAAGAAAAATATTTCAAAATGATATAAACATTTGCATGGTTGAAAAAATTGGCTAGATCTACTACCAGTCATTGTTATTTTTTGTGCCAAACAAAAAGTTTAAAATATTGATCTACAATATGAATGTGGCTAATAATTGTTATTTCTTAGTGCCAATCTAAAATTACAACATTATAAAATATCTATTGTCTCACCCTCCTAGTATCTCCCTGTTGTCGGAGGAGAAGGTGAGTGAGAAGATACAGAAGCTGTTCTCAGTGGGCAACATTTGTAGGGCCTGGTGTACCTCCTCCTCTTCAGACACATTGCACAGGTGAACTGAAAACAACGGCAGAATAGCCATACACATTGCACAGGTGAACTGACAACAACAGCAGAATAACCATACACATTGCACAGGTGAACTGAAAACAACAGCAGAATAACCATACACATTGCACAGGTGACCTGAAAACAACAGCAGAATAGCCATATACATTGCACAGGTGAACTAAAAACAACGGCAGAATAGCCATACACATTGCACAAGTGAACTGAAAACAATGGCAGAATAGCTATATACATTGCACAGGTGAACTGAAAACAACGGCAGAATAGCCATACACATTGCACAGGTGAACTGAAAACAACGGCAGAATAGCCATACACATTGCACAGGTGAAATGAAAACAACAGCAGAATAGCCATACACATTGCACAGGTGAACTGAAAACAACAGCAGAATAGCCATATACATTGCACAGGTGAACTGAAAACAACGGCAGAATAGCTATATACATTGCACAGGTGAAATGAAAACAACAGCAGAATAGCCATATACATTGCACAGGTGAACTGAAAACAACAGCAGAATAGCCATACACATTGCACAGGTGAACTGACAACAACAGCAGAATAGCCATACACATTGCACAGGTGAACTGACAACAACAGCAGAATAGCCATACACATTGCACAGGTGAACTGAAAACAACGGCAGAATAGCCATACACATTGCACAGGTGAACTGGAAACAACAGCAGAATAGCCATACACATTGCACAGGTGAACTGAAAACAACAGCAGAATAGCCATATACATTGCACAGGTGAACTGAAAACAACGGCAGAATAGCCATACACATTGCACAGGTGAACTGAAAACAACGGCAGAATAGCCATACACATTGCACAGGTGAACTGAAAACAATGGCAAAATAGCTATATACATTGCACAGGTGAACTGAAAACAACGGCAGAATAGCCATATACATTGCACAGGTGAACTGAAAACAACGGCAGAATAGCCATATACATTGCACAGGTGAAATGAAAACAACGGCAGCACGTTTATGATTCGGTTTTATGATTCCGCGAGTTAGTAAAACGGCAGCACTTCTCAGAATTGCTCTTTTCTATCTTAAAGTCACTATTTCTGTATTTTATAGTATCACATACATTTAACTTGCAGTGGTTATTAACATCACGGAGAAGCTCAGTGTCAGCGAGTTTAATAGGCGAACATTCCATAAATGATAAGATAAAATGAATAAAATGTGATACGTATTTTTGTGAAAGTCATATATGTTTTATACAATTATAATTAATATTGTTTTTACCTCTTTACCTATGTTAAAGCAACTAAATGACAGATTTATGCTTTTTCATAATATCTGTCACTATAATGAAATATATAGGGTTATATGTACCTATTATATTATTTATATTATTATGAATGTACTGATTGAATTATATGTTCTTTATGTTAAATTGTGCTCATTGTGAATTTCAGGTTGCTAAAAAGCTTGGAGTATTGCCCTGAATTACATTGAATATTTAAATATAGCACTAAATAAATACATGTTTATTGTGACGTGACTTTGGGTTATTAAACTCCAGTAGTTGTTTTGAAGAACACTTGTGGAATATTGAATTGCATATAATTTAAATAAAAACCCACAGTGTTACATAGAGATATGCCAAGTAATTGTGCAAATAGAAAATTGTGACTTCATGACGTCAAGTGACCTATTTGTTGTGCTAAAGGTATTCTGTACATAGTTTTGGGTATGCACCAAACAAGGCTCTCAAAAATATTCACACTCTTCAAATCTTTAAAGAAGAAAACAAACTTTGACTGCATTTGAGTATTTAAAATTGATTACAGTAAATGATGTGACATTGGCCTGTATTTGCCAACTAGAACTCTGTGAGCTTGATGTGTCGCCAGATGGGTTATAACAAAAGTATGATGTAAGCAATTACGCCGAAAACTGAACTTAACCTTCCTTTTATGCCTACTAACACTTCCCTAGAGTTACATAATGATTGCACAAAAACTTCTCAATTTGTACAATGGTCAATGTGGTATGATATATGACAGCAAACTATAATATGTACCCATATAATATTCTTGGATCCAATTGAATACTTCATATCAAAATGAAATCTGTCAAGGTTTGATTTATGGCAGTAAGGAAAAAGGAATAAGTCATTAATACTTACTGCAGTCTGACCAGCTGGAATACGCCAAATAGTTTCCATCAGGACTGAAATAAATATACATAGGATTTCAATCAAAACTTTACACAATCCATACTAGGTAGACATCTGAGATTTGTCATATGTTAAATTAATAATACATTTAGTATACTGTTTTACACACCATGTTTTAAAAAATCATTGACAAACATTTTAACACTACATACAATCTATAAAGTAACAGAAAAATACCACAACTCCATTTCATTTGTATCACTAACTCTTTAGGAATTGCTTTCGCTTATTGGAAATAATTTATTTAAAAATACAATAAAACAACTTATTTCATTATACATTCATATCTTGACTTGTGATGGCTCAATACCTGAATGCGGTATCAAGAACACTCCAGCCAACGTCTCGTGCTCTGATGACCTTGATAAGGTTAAATTCGTCATATCGGGTGTCGTAAACGCGGATCATGTGATCTAGAAATTGCACAAAACAGAGTCCAATAATGCTTATGCTGCATAATTAAGCTGTTTTATAGCATGCTTATCAGAAAAATTTCAGTCGAATTCTTAAATCAATATTTTTCAAGTAGATGGTGGCATTTTTATGTATAGTTTTTTTTTCACATTTATATAACCCTAAATTAATTACAATAAGAATGAGACACTGAGAATTTGCATCTTCAATAACCTAATATGCATATAAACATATTTCTCTAAATTTACACATCTCTCACCAGACTACACACCATTATATTGGGCTTCCTTGACCTTGAGTAAATTCACACATCTCTCACCAGACTACACACCATTATATTGGGCTTCCTTGACCTTGAGTAAATTCACACATCTCTCACCAGACTACACACCATTATATTGGGCTTCCTTGACCTTGAGTAAATTCACACATCTCTCACCAGACTACACACCATTATATTGGGCTTCCTTGACCTTGAGTATATTTACACATCTCTCACCAGACGACACACCATTATATTGGGCTTCCTTGACCTTGAGTAAATTCACACATCTCTCACCAGACCACACACCATTATATTGGGCTTCCTTGACCTTGAGTAAATTCACACATCTCTCACCAGACCACACACCATTATATTGGGCTTCCTTGACCTTGAGTAAATTCACACATCTCTCACCTGACTACACACCATTATATTGGGCTTCCTTGACCTTGAGTAAATTCACACATCTCTCACCAGACTACACACCATTATATTGGGCTTCCTTGACCTTGAGTAAATTCACACATCTCTCACCAGACTACACACCATTATATTGGGCTTCCTTGACCTTGAGTCAAAGTCAGTTAATTACAGGTTCGGCAAATCAATAAAATGATCGCTTGGAAATGTTACATAGTGGACACAAATAACTGACTAACAACATGGAGACAGACAGAACACCATAGCACATTAATATGGCTCCACCTGTAAATGGAGTCTAAAGAATAAAGAAGGAACATATACTAACTTTATACATTTATCTTTTTACAAATTATCCAATGATTCTTTCATGTGTGAAAAATATAGAATTCAGACAATTCTGAAATCCTGGGCCCGCATTCTCCAACCCAATCTCAGAGTTAAGACTTTAGAATAAGGAATATTCTTAAAACTGGTCTGTTCTAAAAGTGACATTAATTTGAAACATACTTGAAATGTAAGTACTCTAATTACAGCATTCTTTATTTAGAACGATTTGTAAATGACATAAGCTAAATTAGTACCAACATTTTTAGGCACACACAAGTATGTTTTATTGAGTCAAGGTATATTCTTAAGTCTAAGAACGGGTTGATGAATACGGGCCTGGTTTCTAAAATAATAAATTAATTGAGGGGCGTCATGGGAAAACCGGTCTTAATGCATGTGCGTAAAGTGTTGTCCCCGATTAGCCTGTGCAGTCCGCACAGGCTAATCCAGGACGGCACTTTCGGTTGACAGAGGATTTATGTTTAGAAGAGACTTCCTTGAAACAGCAAATACCATAAAAGCGGAAAGTGCCGTCCTGGATTAGCCTGTGCGGACTGCACAGGCTAATCCGGGACGACACTGTACGCACATGCATTAAGACCGGTTTTCTCACGACGCGCCACAATTGTTTTTTATATAGTTTATTATAGACAGAAAATAAATAAGTATTAATACTAGGGGTGTAACGATATATCGGTGTACCGGTATATCGCGGTATCAGATCTTAGAGTAATTTATCGCCATATGTTAATTACATCCCGGTATTTCACGATGTCTTTTCATGAAATAATCGTTATTTTATTGGTGTTTTGTTGTGTCACTGTTGTGGTGATTTTGCATGTTTGTACATATTGGCTCCAAATTATAATGACGTAATGGTTTTCTATCGAAACTGAATTAATGATTTTAAAAATGGTACCTGTGATTATATTGCATTTGAAGACTAACGTTCTATCTGTTTATTATTTATTGAATATTTTTGGATTTTTGAAGATTTTTGGACAGTTGACAAAGAATGGTTATTTGTGAAAAATATATACAAAATGCGCACATGTATAATTTCAAAATATCTTAACCAAATGTTGTTGTTTACAACTTGTGCTGATAAAAATATCTTGAAAAATGCATATTTGGAAACCTAAATGTTAATGCTTGAAAAGCTAATAGATGTTGGTGAGATTTATGGTGTTTCTTGTCTTGTTTGCTAAAGATTGAACATTACGATCTTCCTGTAAATTAATTAAAGTTTAGCAATGAACATAGCATACTTTATTTAAGACAAATTATCGTCAAAAACCTAGGTATTTTTCGTGACATACAGAAGAAAAACTGTGTATTTCAATTTGGGCAATATATCGCGGTATTTATCGCAATATATTTCAAAATATTGTGATATATCGCGATATGAGCCAGTGATATCGTTACACCCCCAATTAATACTAAAATTTTTACCCATACTCTCAATGTCACACACCAGGGATGCAACACCAACCTTGTGAGGCAGACAGGAATATGTTGCCATCAACTGAGTAAGTACCACAGAACACCTTTTGTCTGTAGCAGCCTATAGTCTCACAGAAGTTGGGAAGAAAACTGCAACAGCAAACAAAGACCATGAAAATACACTTGGTACTCTAAATAGCAAACCAAATCTGGGAAACACACAGGCTAATGTTAAATGCTCACTTTATGACATTAAATCAGTGTATTTTAAGAACAACAACAAGAAGGCCGTGATTGTAATATACATATATTCATCAGCAAATACCTTTGTATGATCTAAAGAAAACTGAGATCCAAGTCAAAGCTGATAGGACAAAAATTAGTAATAGTGTGCTTTTCAGTTTAACTGACATAGTGAGCTAGTTGTTGTCTCCCATGACCCATTCTAGAACATGACCTTGATTATAATGAGACAATCAATCTTCCCAAGTTGTTACATGCAACTAGGTGGCATGTGAATGAGAACAGTTCTTTCATAAGTGATAAATGCACTGAAGAAAATAATGTGGACGCAAAACCTGATTTTCAACAAGTACACTAAACTCCACTTGTAACAGGATTGAACGGACCACAGGATTTATATCGTTATATCCAAATATCGTTACATCCGAAAATAGGCGCATGGACATGGACATTCAAGAATAAAAGAGACGCAACATCAAGTTCTTATATAAATACAGTTAACATATGACTATTTTAATGAAAAAACATCAAGACATTGAATAAATATATGAAAATTAAAGAAATATTCGGAATAATTATCAAACATTACTACAATGATTTCGTTTTCACAATTGTCATTTTTACCTAAATGTGCGTGATTTGCCTTAATAATCTCTACAGGGTTGACATTATTAACTGATTGCCGATCAAATTCATCGTTTAAAATCATGAGAAAATCTGTTGCTTTTTCAGGAACTTAAAAATTGCAATAGGTAATTCCACAAATGGGCCCCATAGACCCCTGGCCAAATCACTTAGATTTCGATAAAAATCGCTTGTTTCCATTCATAATGACAACCCTGCTCTATTTCAAGAAGTCAGTCATGTTTTAATGTTGTTTTTGTAAATATTGGAAGCGGATTCCAAACTTTTCAAGGGCATCAATGTGGGAAAAAAGTTCATTATGACTCCCATGTCACATACGTTTTCTAGCCGGACTAAAGCTGCTTGTTTCGTACGCACTAATGATATTTTCTTTGTATTTAATAATAGTACTAAGTGAGCTTTGTTTTTTCCCCAGTCCGCCGCAATATCCATTTATTTTTATTTTTCCCACATATACCTTCTGCATAATTTTATATTTAGTTTCAGTATCTTCTTTTTTATGTTATTGATAGACATGTTTCTAACAAACTTAAATCAAGAATGAACATGAAGGGTAATGGGATAACATCAACTTTATTTTAATAGATATTAAACTTTATTCAAGATTTTTCTTTGAACAGTTTTGACAAGGCAATTATATTATCAGGCACCCCCAACGCAATTTTCAATCCATTACAATTACGCTGATCGATTATTTAATCAAGCCAACATTATACCTGTTTACCTGGATCAATGTTTTTCACACCTGTTACAGACTCCAAATATCGTAATAAAAGGGGAATATTTGCGCCTGGGACATGAAAACAACATCATTATAACCAAAACTTCGTTACATGCGATATCGTTACAACCGATGTTATGTCAAGATAAAGGATCTGGCCGGGACAATTGACACAGCATCGTTATACACGAAATATCGCTATAAGCTATATCATTATAAGTGGAGTTTACTGTACATTGAGCTACTGAAATAGTGAAGACTGCCTTTTAAAGTCTGCTAGTAAAGTAATGGTTGTGATACACATAATAAGCATTTTCTGTTAATGTTCTTTAACAATACACACAGTCCTTTCTTTGCAATACAATACCAATGAACGAAAATTAATCCCTACAGTTTAAATATTTTGTAATATTTCCATAATTATGGTATGAGAGAATTGCAATATGTAGTTGACTTCTTAATGGCAGTTGCACTAACCAACAATGAAGAGTTATGGTTCTTGTAACATGCATGTTCTCTCAATATCCTTTATCTGTATCTGAGGATTTACTTTAAAACACTTAAATACACATGTGGTTATGGTCCACTCACTTGTGAGTTTGTACACTGCACTCCTTATCAATGCTCTTCATCATAAATATTGTAGATAAGAGTTATGTTTCTGTACTCTGCACTTCCTTTTAATGCCATATATCAGTGTACAGTTTCACTGGAATCTATTCTCTGGTAAAGGTTCTTGTACTAAGCATGTTCTGTTTACACATTCAGTTAATATGTAAGTCATAATTCAAATCCATTCAATATCTGGTACATTTTTAGTCATATTCTGCGGTCATTCAAGGAAATTGCTATATATATCTGAAGCGTCTACATAGAATAAAACAGGAAAATTAGACTTTGGAACAGACCATTTGGCAGACATAACAATTTTGGTAACAAGAGCTGTCACTAGGTACATATTTTGGATAGTGGAAAAAATACAAAACTTTTAAGTGAAGCCTTGTATAGTTAATACATTTTTGGAACAAAAACTTTAACCACAAAATCAATGTAAAAAGCGTGCATAACTCTGTCAAATTACAAAACAGAGTTATGAGGAATGTTGTCCCTGATACAAGAGTTGATGACAAAGGTTAGTTTCAAGTTTCAAGTGAATAACTTATGTAGTTTTGAAGTTACACAACTTTTGAACATAAACTTTAACCAGAAAATCTATGTGAAAAAGGGGCATAACTCTGTCAAAATACAAAACAGAGTTATGGGTAATGTTGGACCTGATACTAGAGTTGATGACAAAGGTTAGTTTCAAGTTTCAAGTGAATAACTTATGTAGTTTTGAAGATACAAAACTTTTGAATATAAACTTTAAACAGAAAATCTAAGTGAAAAGGGTGCATAACTCTGTCAAAATACAAAATAGAGTTATGGGTAATGTTGCTCCTGATACTAGAGTTGATGACAACGATTATTTCCAAGTTTCAAGTGAATAACTTATGTAGTTTTGAAGTTACAAAACTTTTGAAATATAAACTTTAACCAGAAAATCTAATTGAAATGAGGCATAACTCTGTCAAAATACAAAACAAAGTTATGGGGAATGTTGCCTCTGATACTGGAGTTGATGACAAAGGTATATTTCAAGTTTCAAGTGAATAACTTATGTAGTTTTACAGTTACAAGTCTTTTGAATAAAAACCAATTCAGACTCGGACGATGACGGGGGTAGTAGGATAGCTCACCTATTCTTCCAATAGTCGAGCTAAAAATGCAAGCTTTAGATGATTTTTTCAGGTAACATGCACGTATAATATACCCTGCAATTTGCTGCAATCATTGTTCACAAATTGTGTGATAGTATAGTATCAAATCGTAAACATTACATTGGCATGTATATAACAGGATACTAGCAACCGCTTAAAGTTCAACATGAGCACTTTTGTCTCAGATGAAACGAGATTAATATAATATAACACCATACTATTCCTGTTGAAGCTTTAAATATTCGCTTTTTTGCATTCTAACCACAAAACCAAAATATATTACTTCTTAAACCTAGATGACGCACTAAAAAGAGACAAAGGTCAAATAAAAAGAAGCACAAGTTAACAATCTAGAACATGTGCAGGAAGTTCTGAATTAAATCCTCCAGTGTTTATCTTTCAATAATTTAGAATGTAGGCAAGTTATTTGAGTATCTGAATAATGGGATCCACCCACAATGCATCTGACCTTTCCATCTAAATGTATGCTCATGTGTTTGTTGATAGACCATAGAAACATGCATTCGAATATGAAACCCAGCTAACTGTTCACCTGTTGGGAAATAAATATTATAATATTTTAATATTTTTGTAGCAATACTAATTACACTTACTTTTTATTGGTGGGTCTGTTAAAACTTTAACAGGTGTGATGACCTTTGTGTCTGTATTGTATGTGTTTCTGACCTAGATTGCATTGAGGCATTTTTGTGGTATTAACCAATTTTTTATATTCACCATCTTCAAACATGCAGGCATTCAATTATTTAAATGTGAATTGTTTGTGGAGTGTACATTGTTAAAAACTTTGATGTAAATAAATTCATAACTCAACAATTTCAATACTGATCAATAACTATTTCTCTTCAAGTTATAAAAACTAAGGTATCTTTGATACTCTTTACAATATATATGTTTAGGAATATTTAGAAAGTAGTAATAAAAAGTTGTGTCAAAATGATGTTAAATGATGTATTATGTGCATTTGACAATTTAATAATCACACAATTGAACATTGATTTGGATGGATATGATATGGCGATGTGCTTTTAGTGTCAACCAAACTTATATGACTATTAAATTTCTTTTTCTGACAAAATGATTGCATCAACTTGTACATTTTCAATGAAAAAATCACTGAATCTATATAGCAACATTGGCAGTGACACGCTAGGAAGAGGGTAAAGTACCTGTCATTATTAACACTACACTAAACAGTAACAAAATCTGGAACATCAGTGGTGTGTGGCCTACATTCAAAATGCGACATCACCTGTGTACACAGACCGAGACAGTTGGCTTTGTACAAAAAATAAATGTTCCATTTTTATCTATTTAGCACTTTATAATATAAATGGCAGCAATATAATATTCAGAAGTAGGAATGTTACTGATTGTAGTTATGTGTGACCTCCAAGCTTATGTTACAATGGTTCTCAGCAAGACTACAATAACTGATTCGCAGAATAAAAAAGATATAGTGTAGTTTTGCACATACGGTTTAGTGATAACTCTTCTGTCACTGGCTGTGAATTTTCCCTGATTGTTCATGCCTATCTGCCTCTGTAACAAAATTCATTGTGAAACAAGAACAGTGAAAATATGGAAGTAGCTTTTGCAAATACTTTAACTTTGGCAATAAACATTAAAAGCATTGGGGGGGAGGGGGTTGCAACAATTAAAGACATTGACAAAACCCACTATGTAAACTAAAATTTAGGGAAAACAAACCCGTTAGCTCAACAACAACAAAACCTGACAATGCCTTCTACACATGAAGAGATTACAAAATGATAACGATGAATATATAAGTGTTTTTATTAATTCATGTTAAATTGATGTAATATTATTTGACTGAAAATATGCTACAGTATCAACAAACATGTGGAACACATGCAAAAACTAAAACCATGAATAAATATAGGAAATAATTCAAGACTTATGCTAATAGAGTTCGAGAGTGTCAGGTCAATTTGTACAAGCTATATAGGGAAAGATCTGGGATCAGGGCAGGTACAGAGTGCTTCTCTATAGGAGAAGGGGGAAAGCCAAGATAACTGTCATACATCGGTTAATAAAGAGGTTTTATTTTCTGTGCTTCAAATTAAAGTTTTTGAAAACAAAACGGTACACCTTTTTATTTCGACCAATAGCAAAAATATATTGAATTACAAAAGATATTGAACATTCCTTTGTTGACCCGTTAAGAGAGGCAGCTGGGTGGAATCATAAAGGAGCAATGTGCAATAAACAGGTAATTCACTCTTGATTCTTAGCTATATAAGGCAACAAGTGCTGGATACCTTGAATAACATATGGGTGACCGTGGAGTGGCTTTTGTCCAAGGCACTGCTGCGACCTGACCGGAGCATGATTTCCTCATAGATGTCATTGTTCTGCAGAGAGAATACAATGTTACAATCAAATACTGATGTTCAGTGCTCACCATGGTTACACCCTGTGCACCCATTCCATATAAGCAAAATTTGAACTGTGTAAGGTTTTTAATAAAAACTGTGGGATTCATTGCTAAAACTGGGGGAATCACACCTCCAAATGAGAAAGTTTGGGAACACTGATTTTTTTGTGGATCCAATATGTTTCACTATTAGGAGCTGAAGACATCAGATTAAAGGTCATGGTCATATAACCTTCTCAACCCTAACCCTGTTTTGCAGAAGAATGAATTGTGAAATACCAATGTTTGTGGGTGATTAAAAAAAAATTAAACTAAACTTTACTACTAATTCTCAGGGAAATAAACACTTGTAAACAAAAGAAACATGTCCATTTTTAATTTGATTCACACACTTTTTTGTCATGGCATTTTGGGGGCTAATATTTGATTGCCTAATTAAAGGTCATTTGTCTGTGACTTCTTAATAAAATGTGTTATCAGATCTAGTTAGCTAGGAGTAACGAATCTAACGATGCATCATATCATAGTAGATCTGTACATTGGAGATCATGCTTCATTAATGTTTTTGTTAGTTCAAATACAGTACAATATGTTGACAACTACAACTGATCCGTATCTACATATGTTTATTGAGTTAAAAACAAAATAATTAAGAATAGATGTACCAATATTATTTATAAACAAATAAAACATTGAGTCACATGACTTCACCCACTCTGTGCTTTACTATTTGCCTTTATGTACTGTATATATAGTAGGTGTACATCAGATTACTGGCATAAACCTCAAGCCATGATTTACCAAAGAAGGCATATACAATGAATCATACCTTGATTCTGGACGTATCTGGATTTTGATACGCTGAAAAAGCATATAAAACCTTTTACAGTTGAGTATTTGAAAAGTTGACATGAATTATCATCTGTTTTCAAATGAGTTTATATTGAAATTCAACCAACCCTATGATCAACCAAATTAAAGACATTAAATATTCCATTTTGCTTAAAATGTATGGTTAATTATATTATTGATTTTGAACTATAGTAAGGGAATGCTCATTGGTGAACACAATGACATATAAATGTTAGTGGGCATGGTTAAGAATCACAATGTACCAGTGACGGAATTAGTTTGTTTTTTTGTTTTCTCACAGACAGTCAACGTTCACGCATGGTTTAGATGTTCCGGTCTTTCTACTAAATCCATTGATTAAACTATCGTGTTGAGCCTTCAATTTTGACTTTTCACTTTATTTAAATACCCAGATAAGGAAGATATGTTTAAGAAATTTAGAACAACGTTAATTACTTTAAACAAGCACATTACAATTACTGCAAATGAAGCTTATTTCCTTAAATGGTAATCAAAAGCAGTACAAATCAGGTTGGAAAACATTAAGAAAATTTAGCAATTTTCAATGATTGCATGCAATGTACAAGAATCAGAATCATTGGGTACTCACATTTACGACAAACTTTTGATTTTATTGCAGCGAAAAGGGATTTGAAGGACATGCTTCAAAGACTGAAAATAAAACGACAGATGTTCAATACTAGCAGGTTAGTAGATGAGAAAGACCAAACTTCCTGTATTACCCACCCACTGGTTTCTGAGATTGTTTGTAAAGTTCTTCTTCTGAGCTGTACTCTTCATCATCTGGGTCCGACGACAGGAGCCTAACCTGCCCGCTGGAAATACCAACACCACACAATCTGAGATTCAGACTTCATACACTGACAAAAGATCGTAACTGTTTGTGTTTTACATGGCTCTATCATTAATTGTATTGAGTAGATTGAGAAATGTATTACTAGTTGACCCTTCTAAGGGGCACAAACGTCCTTGAAAAATTGTATGAAATAGTCAATAACATGTTGGTGTAATGTAACCTGTGCTATATATCAATTAATATCTAGTAAAAACCAATACCCATATGCTATAAATATATCCTAAAATCATTTGATTTATTTTTTCAAGTTATTTTTTCAAGTTAATATGATTTCCATACTTTTTTTTTTTTAACGTTTGCGTAAGTCCACATCACATAATTTCAACTGAAATTTTGGGTCAAAACATTGTTTTCCTATCTATCAAAATATTAGGTGCCAGTAACTGTCATACATAACCATGCACATTAAACTACGTTTTACAGTATCCTGAAATTTGGCAACATAGCCTTGGGGTACAAATGTGCATAACTGCCTCAACAAGAAAGTTATGTTTCAGTGACTGGGAAACCCACGCAAAATGTGATTTTTGCACATAAATTACGAAAAATCGGACACAAATGTTCACCGAAGCGATTTTACGTGGCACCAAATTGTTTCAGTACTAATCAAAAACTCTGCCAAACAATACACAGTGCTCGGTCTGGTTTGCAGTTTTGTCACTACATGTTGAGTTTTAATCCATAAAATAAATTTGGAAGTCTTAACAATCAATTTCAATTGACGCTCACTACACCTTGAACGGGCAGTACGAGCGTCTGCTTGGTGTATTTTTCTTGATTGAAACATTTAGACGTTCACAAAATGTAATCTCTGCAAATCCCATAAAAAATCAGAGAAAATCCCGTAAAGTTTTAAAAAAGCTCATATATTTTTGTGGAGACGAGAAATTATCTCATATGGAAAAATCCTTTCCCAGTCACTCTGGTTTGGCTATTTGATTTTTCTCTATTAAGGCACTGAAATTACACAAAATGACAATGAATTCAACCATGACATATTTGCCATAATTAACAGATAGCAGATAAGCAATGGTGCTATAATGTTGTTACCTTTTGTTACACAGCTGTAGAATCAAGTATATAGTTATTTTAAAGCGTTCATAACATTATGCCTTTCTGTTACGAAACATGATATTTTTGCCCTTTATCTAACCCACTACAGTACCACAATTTTGATATTGGCTCGTTTGTTGTGTTTGTGCTTTAGTACAATCCAAAATGAAGATATGGGATATTTAGGCATTCAAATAAATATTTTCTTAAAACAAGTTTTAAAGTTTTGCTGTTTGACATAATGTTCTGATTTTATCTATGCCAATTTATTGATTATGGCTGGAAGAAATGACAATTATTTTCTAGCACAATACTGATGCATTTCAAATGTTTTATTGTCCACCAATGTAACTTAAGATATGTTAAAGCAATGGTTATTTTAGAAAATGTCTTTGTGCGCAAACAATTAGACTTTTTACAAGAACACAATGTACCTGTGCCAAGACATCAATACAAAACTATATGAAATATTGACAGGTATCAGGTATCATCCATTGTTTATGAATATAGAACACAGCTATATATAATTGCCTTGACCTTTGACTAAATATAGAACATTTTATGCCTGTACATATATGGGCAAGCATAATGTTTTAAACACATCCTGTTTACCAGTTGTATATTTGTTATAAACTTTCGCGTACTTTGTTTGGATTTTTCACCATTTTTAACAGCACATGTATTTCATTCATATCACGGCGGTCAGTTAACCTACTCACACTTATCCTGGGCAGCTTAGCCAAACTAAGCGGTTTACCAGTACTAAGTGCACATACTCATGCCAGTAACTGAATCTGCCCTACTTGAATCAGAGGTAGGGGAACAATGGCCATAGAAATAATTTCATGGCCAATCCCCACACAAGTTATGTGGCCGGGCTGGGGCTCGAACTCAAGATCCTCGGATTGACAGTCCAGTGCTCTACCAACTGAGCTAGCCGGGCCGGGAAACAAACAACTACTTAATACGAAAGATTATTTTCGTTATTCAAGTTTTGTGCATTTAACTCTACATTCCAAAAGTTTAACATGCATAATGCAAACAGTTCTAGCTTAATAAATCACTTATTTCATTATCAATGACCAAAACATGAGATTTAAATGTTACATATCAGTGCCTCTGTTATAAAACAATTTTGAGGTGACAAAGGCCGCTGATGTTCAGATAACTGCGGCCAAAGTGTGTGGTCATTTAACTATCTGCCTACCAATGTTCCATATTCTGTAACATTAAAATGTAACAGCTTGTACGACATAAAAATCAAGTTCATCCATCTACAATTTCAGTACATAACGTCCCGTTTTGATGCACACAGCTACTAATGTAATTGGATGGTATAATGTCTGTTGTTGTTTATGGTTTATAGTACACTTGCAGTGTTTTTTTAGGGCAAATTTGGAGCCGACATTTTGACCCAATCGCCCTGCTTAAAAAGTATATATTTTTCCCTTATCTCTACCTCACAATTCCCCTCAGAATAAAGCTTTATTTTGAAAACAAAAATTGACCAAAATCAGACAAAAATTGACTATGAAAGAGAAATTTTCGTAAACAAACCAAGCAATTTTTCATCACACCAAGTTAGTGCATTATCTAAGTTATCATTTGTAGCAAAACAATTGATTAATGTTTTATAACAAAGTAGAATATAAACATGTAATAATGCTTTCTTAAAACAAAATATCCCCTTGCCATAAATCCCGCAACTAAAGGGCCCAGCCATCTTTCCCCCAAAGGTGAAAAAAAACACTGCCTTACAACACTGGATGTAAGTCATTGACACAACACAATAGCACCTGAGCAACAATTTAAGCCACATAAACGCATTATAATTCACTTGTACATGTGAAGTGATCGCACATTACTACATCATCATAGCATTATGTGCTATAATGTAGCAACAAATAATTCAGTTACTTTACTAACAGTTTACGCCCATCTCATCTAAAATTGTATGTTCTGTGCACTGCTCGTGTATTCATGTCATGCATGAATTGAGTGGTAAATAAAAGATTTTGACTTTGACTATAATAACATTTGATAAGAACATTATTGACTAGAATTTTACTAATTAAAATATATACAGAATAATGCTCAATGTGTGCATGTGTATGCAACCAGAATCAGAGTGGTATAACCTTTCATTATATTAGTTAGAAAAATATAATAATCTTTAAAGCAATAAAATCAAAAGTTTCTGTACAAAGCATGAATGAATCATCATTACAACTCTTTTTCATATAAAGGAACAAACATGAGGGCCATGACGGCCCAAAACGCTCACCTGAGTAATGGCATAGATGAAGACCATACCATTGTGACAGGTTTGAAAGTTAAGGTATCTGAAGAATACACATGTATTTGGAGAGGGGGTTAGGATCGGTTTGATTTTATACATCTGTCAGTGCAATGGGGTAACTAAAGTACGAGATAGTGGAGGTGCTGTGTTTTTGCCTATGGTTCTCAGATCATTTTTCTGATATTCTTTTCTGACCATTTTTTATTAAGTCAGTGACTGACAGTTCTGAAAAATGCAGAAACAGTAGATTTTTATGTTTTTTCTTGGCAGTTTTGGAGAAGTAGTTGTAATGTGATAATTGCAATGGCTGCGCTATTAGGTAAAATTGTGCCCTTTCTTTGATAATTTTTTTACCAATTATGATAAACAATGTTTTTTTGTTCAAAACAAGAGGTAATAACTCTTTGTGGCACAATCAAGCCCAGTTATGGCTTCTGCTGAGATCTTGGGTCTAGATTGGATGCAAATAAAGTCTTTTTATCTAGAAAAAAGGCTTTTTTGCATTTTGTTCTTAACGGATAAGGGGCAATAACTCTAGTGTTCCAGGTGCAATCTGGTTCATTACCATAGAATCTCAACGAAGCTTTTATGGTCATACACAAACTCAGCAGGTTTGGTCAACATTGAATAAAAAATCGATTGTGCAAGCCAATCATGGATAGCTTATGATGTTTTTTTCCACACACAAGGGGCAATAAATGTTTCTGGCCTGATCTGGCTTACATTTGACTTCACCTGTAATCTAATGTTCATAGACAAACTGTGCAAGATTGTTGAAGATTGGATAAAAAAATCCTGAATAATGTCCATTTTTGCACAAAAAAAATCCCAAACAAGGGGCAATAACTCCTGTGTTTGTAACATTTTTGGCTTCTGCTGAGATCTGATGGTCATACACAAACTGTGAAAGTTTGATTAAGATTGGATGGAAAATAAAGTCTATATGTTGGAAAAAGGCATTTTTGATTTTTTTTGCATGAAAAAGGGTCAATAACTCAAGTGTTACTGGTGCGATCTGGCCTAATAACATTCCCGTCCGGATGTTATGGTCATACACAAACTGTGCAACTTTGGTCAAGATTGGATAAAATGTGGTCTCTATCGTAACAACGAACAAATTGTTGACAGCACACGGAGGACGGACGCTTGACGACGGAAGACGCAGGAGATGTCCCCTATCAAGATTGAATAAAAAGTGAAGTTTCTATCATAACAAAGAAACAAATTGTTGACAGCAGACGGAGGACGGACGCTTGACTACGGACGACGCAGGAGATGTCCCCTATATCAATAGCTTACCGAGCACTTCGTGCTCAGGTGAGCTACAAACGAATGACTATACATGTATGTTGTTTTATTAATACTGACAAAATATTTTTTGATTTTCAACTGTTAGTAACTGATCTAAAGGAAATATCAAACGCTTGCTTTTTTCCACTCTGATGTTAAAACATGACCACTGTCACAGATTGTTTCATGAACCAATGTGGCAGACATTAGGCTCTTTTAAGAACGGGTCGCAGCAAATACGAAAATTGAGTTATTGCCAATTATAATATGGTGATTGTGTTACCGTTAATGTTTTGGTTTAAATAAGTTACAAGTGGAAAAAAAAACAACACATTTTTAAACATAACTAAAGGTAATAACCCATGCTATTATGCAAATCTGGTGCATAAAAGCAATATTTCTTAAAAATATCTCACAAGATTTGGGCAGCTTTGTGCACAGGTGTTTATCTGCACTAAATACATTGTAATTAGTTTATGACTCAAATAATAAAAAGCAATTCATGAAAAGGGGAGGCTAACAAAATTGAGGGATCATCAACATGTAAGAATGAAAATATCTGATAAATTTGTACCATGATTCACTCAAAAGTTTATTGATATGCGGGCTAAAGAATTTTGAAAATAATTTGAAACAGTATTCATCATAAATTATCACATACAAATAGTAACGCAGTAATCAATGTATATTTATGCTATGAAGTAAGAACTAAACAATTACCTTTCGTATTAAGTATGCCAGAGATCTTGAGTAATGAACCACAAGATTACCTTCGTATTAAGTATGCCAGTATTGCAGAGAAATCGCTGTCACTATCGTGTGCGTCCTCTACTGGTTCCTGACCCTCCCTCTCATCCCTTGCCGCGCCTGAAGATTGGTTCCCAACAGATAGGTCCTCTCGTTGTGATGAACTCAGATCCAGCGACCCACTCATTCTCCTTCGCCGATTAGAAGAATTGATCGACCCCATGCAATCATTTCTGGATTTTACTCGTAATTTAGGAAAGTTAAAAGTTCACCTGTAAATTTCAAAACATTGGATGGAATGCGAATCATAACGTTAAATGCTTAATTGTTACACTCTAGTTACGGATAGTGAATATTTTTTGCAAAATACATTAACATACAAGTGCATCCGTGATTGCAAAATGATGCAATTATAGTTAATGTACAGTTTTTATTTAAAATTGCATCTGAAGTTAGTGGGTGTGTATTTATAAATGTGTATTTATAAATGAGCAAGTCAGGGATCTCCGAAACGCAAAACCAAGCGTATTTGGACGCATACTTTTTCAAAAGGATGCATGTCAAAACCATACCAAGAGTCCTGGGACGCATGCATTTCTGGTTACTGCGTATACCCTATTTACCCTGTTACATAACACATCCATGAAAGCCTGCAATAAACTCGGCAGTAGTGGCGGTAGTTGCCCCTAGTACGCACTGCAGCTGTTAGTCTAGTTACTTAGCTCCGCCCACAGTAGTCCCTAAGCTCCGCCCACACCATTCCAGACAGTAACTGTTAACTTTCATTGGTTAATTCTTATGTCACTCATTGGTGTGCTTTAATCCACAAGTCAATGAGAATGCGCGAAATGTGACAACGTGCGTCCGCAATTAGGCGTAAGGACAATTAGCACAAGGTTGAAAACTAAAATCAAACAGCATTGTTAAAATGAGTGAAAGCTGTCTCAATTTAATTAAATTGCCAATCAAATTTCATAAATAACTAGATCGCCTAAATCTCAATAGTATGGTGATAAGAATTGTTGTCTTTGACAGAAATTTAATGCGAAAATCGAAGGCCGAATTTTGACATTGCGAAATATAAATGCATTGATCAAAAAACATACATTAAAACATACATTAAGGAACTTTCTAGTTTATTTCATATATAAAAAGACATAAATTAACAATATTGGCGATAATATAAGTTCAAAATTTTGCAATGTCACATATTTTCGCGACCTCGCAAAAATGATCGTCGTCAACTTCACAGGTCACAAACATTCGTAAAACACGTGCAAACACATACTTTGGTGTTTAATCTCACAAATAATTACTCCATTCCTGCAATTGTGTGTTGTTCTTACGTTTCCAATTTCTTGACTTGACAGTGCTTTGTTGCATGCTGTACTGCAATCACCACATTATACATTTTTACCAGGCCCACACATTACAAAGGAAAGCAGTTCACTAGTCTAGACCATCAATTGCCAATTGTCCAGAATGTACCTGTTTTAAAATTAATTCTTGTTAACAAAATTGTTTTATTAGGCATGAAAATTTATAGTGTTATATATAATAATAATAATATTACATAACTCAATAATAATAATAATAATATAATTACACAACCCAATAATAATAATAATAATAGTATTTATTATTATTATTATTATTATCATTATTATAACTGTCATATATTGTTTAATATTAACAATTTCACTTAATGTCGCACGTCACGTGCTATACTTTACAATTTTATTTATTTTCTATTTGGGACTCCTACATTTTAGTGGGAAGGAGTCCCAGGAGACCTATTTTAAAATCCTAGTGAGATCCCTGAGAGTACAGCTTTTCGATCTTTTTCCATCGCAATATCTTGAAAGGGACAAACAGAAAGAGATAAACAGCTTTATGGAACAGTTATTTGGACTTTTGTTTTTGGCATTTTACAATATCTATAGAATCTTATGTATTTTTATGACGATTAAAGCATAGCTACACATTACTCTGTTTGTAGCTTTCGTTCTTATCCCTTCATATTTGATTTATAAATAAATCTAGAGTAAATAATGGTATATGTTCATCATTGCAGAAAAGTGCACTAACTTCAAAGTTTCTCCTAAATCTTAATATTCTGTTTTTATGACATTTTAAATTAAAAAAAAACAAAAACAGTTAAAACAACAATGAATATATTCAACTTTAATAGCATTAATACATGTATTACAAAAGTAAGAACATTTTGTAAGTTGTTACAATGAAATAAACTTGTAACTTACTCGCCAAAACTTTACTATCTGCCCGTTAAAAAAAATAATTACCTGAATACCTTACATCTATTAAAACTTTGTCAAGTATAATCCATTCTAAATGTGCTGTATTAATACACTAAATACTAAATAAACAGCACAATACGTAAATAATTGTTACTTCCAACACAACTAAAATATATGCACTTGTTTTAAAAGATGAACTAAACACAAATCTTACCAAGCTAACATGCATGAATCAGTTTGATAAAAAACTATAGGCTACCCCTGCATCTGGTAACTAGTACACTTCATACAATCAACTTTCCTTGTCATGTATCCCAGCCAATATCCCACTATTGTCTGATATCTGTACACCATCATTGTAAGTAGCTTGATCTAAAACATGTTCTAGATTACAACCAAAATAGTAATCTCCACAATCTAAAAAAAAATATTCGATTTAAATGTTACAGCATATTTCTGTTTAAGGGACAAAATTGCATCAAATTGCATACTTGGTATTTGATTAAGAAATACATGTAGAATTGTAGCATTTTAACAAGGGCAGAATTGTGATTAATAAGGTTACCATCAAATACATTATGGCTTTATTCTTGTTCTAATTCTTGACCTTCTATGAACTTGGGACACGCCTGTTGTAGCAGAACGAGGTAAACAATGCTAATACGGTAGATGAACTAGGACGATTGGAAACACACAAATACCGGGCTACTTAAGATTAATAATAAATGTTTTAACAACCCCTGCCCCGCCACATAACTTATGTGGGGATTGGTCCTTAAACGATTTCTACGGCCATTCTCCCCTTACCTCTGATTCAAGTAGGGCAGTTGTCAGTTACTGGCATAAGTATGTGCACTTGGTACTGGTAAACCGCTTAGATCGGCAAAGCTTGCCCAGGAAAAGTGTGAGTAGGTTAACTGACCGCCGTGATATGACTGAAATACTGTTAAAAACGGCGAAAACCCCCAACAAAACAAACAAAAACAAAAATGTATTAACAGTGGTATTTTGCTTGTTGTACTTTGAGGGTATTATCTCTACAGGAATACGAAAGGTGTTCAATAATTCAAAGGCAACTTTTTTTCTTTTTATGAACAGTAACAAAAAAAATCCTCAATTGTTAAAGTTTTCTGTAAAAAAAAAAAAAATAGCATTAAATATGTTTATTAAATTGGCTTTGTTCTTCAAAAGTGACAAAAGTACTTCCAATTTAGTCATTCAAGCATACATTTGTGAACATTTAAGACAATTAAACTAGATATACATGTGTATTTTCTTCTTTTTATGGCACACAAATGAAGGGACTAAAAATATGTGTGATTTTGAACATTCTATAAGTTTGGTGAAGATTGGAAAAAAACTGTTGGACACAGAAAGCAAAAACTGCAAAGGCCAATTTTAGGTAAATCAAAGGCCATAACTCTGCAGTTCCTGGGGCGATTTGGTTGATCATCTAACTTGGATAAGATATTATGGTGTCACACATTTGCATCACGTTTGGTGAAGATTGGATGAAAATTGTTGGACTTAGGGGGTGGAAACGGTTAAAAAGGACAATTTTAGATAATTCAAGGGCAATAACTCAGGCAAGATTTGGGGCAATTTCAGGGGCAATTTGGCTGATTATCAAAGTTTGCCGAGATATTATGCCCACAAACATTTTTATAAAGTTTGGTGAAGATTAGATAAAAACTGTTGGACTTCAGGGAGCAGAAAAGGCTAAAAAGGCCAATTTTCGATAATTAAATGGCCATAACTGCACAATCCATTGGGCCATCTGGCTGATTATCAAACTTGGCTTCGATATTATGCCTACAAATATGTTCATGAAGATTGGTGAAGAACGTATGAAAACTGGTCGGAAGCGAACTCCAACATTAGCAAACCAATATATCCCGGCATCTTTGATATTTTTAATATAAAATTCACAATTTTATAATGTCAATTACAAACATCTTAGTTCAAACCAATATATCCCGGCATCTTTGATATTTTCAATATAAAATTTACAATTGTATAATGTCAATTACAAACATCTTAGTTCAAACATATAGTTTAATCATGACAAGCTCTTATCGTTGAACCATCAAGCTGACATACCGGTACACAGTTAAATGGCAAATTCAAGCAATATGTCTTCTTAGAAAATAATAATAGTTTTTAGTCAATTTCATTTTTTGTTATTGTCAAATTTAACTATCAGCACATGCGAGAAGTCAAACAAAACGATTTTTAAGAGATTTATTTCTGTGTTGTTGACTTTGATATCTTTCTGTTATTTAATACATGTGCTGTTACCTATTGTTAAAAATAAACTCCTGTGTGTTTCCACTCTCGATAAAATTTAAATTTAATTGAAACAGTTAAGTATTTAATAAACAACTGTGCTTTCATGGCTAAAATATTACCAAACGTTAAAGGGGCATATCAACAGTATTTCCCAAAAATATAGCATCATAATGACAAGGCAAATTGCCATTTTTCTTGAATTTATTTTGCTAGTAGCAACAATATATTGATGGAATCGTTAACACACAAAATATATTATACACAAAATCCAACAATACTTGGGAATACATGGTTCCAGTAGGATTCAAACTCATGCATACAAAATTGTGCACTTCAATGGAAACTGCTTTAAGCTACACAATGTTAAACTTTATCAGTATAGCGCATGCGCTTTAATGGCACACAATCATGTATGTATATTTCAGTCATTTAGATTTTACTACTACTACTATGAATTTCCCCACGCCTGTGAAAGCAGCATTAATGACCACTGTTAACAGGGATCATATTATTTTCCGTTTTGCCGGTCTGAGACCAATTGGATTTGAAAAAGACCAAGTGAAACGGCAAGCAGTCGGTCCGACCAGTTTCCTTAAACTTTTCCTTGATAATCCACCGATTTCAATGCAGAATACCTACAATGCTATGTAGGTGCGGAAGCTGGATCAGTGATGCGTGAAAGACCGCATCTGTGTCACTATTGATAACTGGAGTGTTTTTGCTGCAGTTTGTTGACTATATTATATAACTGACCCCGACTGATCTCAGATGTCGACATAAGAGTACACTTCTCTAGGATAAAATCATGTCCAGCTACTATAGAGACTGAGCACAGCAACCGCACGTAATCCTCATGGAAACCATGCATTTCCTGGATAATTGTACTTCGTTCATAATGATATAAAATATGCAAAGTGATATGAAACCTAACTGAAAATTAAAACAAGTCGTAGTACAAATAGTTTTCAATAAAATTAAGTGTATTTGCTAGTTGATTTGATTGAGGTTCATGACGTCAGGTTTTTAATTTAAATAAGTATGAAGTGACCATATTGCATAACATTATATTTAACTACAATATCTTTTAAGTTTAGTAAAGCACAACTCATATAACAGACACAGAAATTGAAAGCTTAATGAAGTTGAAGGTGTGGAAACTTAATTTATATTAAAATTTAATATACATATTTTCGGACATGCCATGTTTTAGGATTGGGATACAGAATGTTCATTCTTATTGTATTGCTTGCATTATCTTTAAACTTTTGTGAAGTTAAAAACTCATAATAGACATGGAAATGAAAATTTATTGGAGTTTTAGGTGTGAAAACTGTCCAGATAATAGTTATACTTTCTAATATACATTTTCGAACATGCATCATTTTCGGATACACGTAATTCTGATACAAGATGAGCGTGATCGGCGGACCTCAGGACCAACTGACTTTCCAGAAAAATATGATCCTCGACTGTTAATATATTAAAATCATATGTATATGTCAACTGTTTATAGAAACAAGGTCATGGTATTTAACAAATTCTCAGTCAATAAGTTTATTTTTGCAAATGTCATTGTTGTTCTACCGTCGATAAGCCCCTTCAAGTGATTATTGTTGACTCTGAATTCAACATCAAGTGATCAATATTTTTTATGTAAGATTTAAATGTACTAAAAAGATGAACACGTACAATTACTAGTTAGTTAACTGATACGGCATTTGTCATATAATAACCATCCCTTGTACTCGCCAGTCCTGGCCGTCTTGTCCATCCGGGATTCTGTGTATATCACATTAATACCAATATAAATGCTGAAATGTGTTTGAATATGTTTGTCCGTTTATTTAGTTTGAATTTAGATGTTTAATATTTTTACTGTCCATAAATGTAAAGTTAAGTAGGTCATGTTTATATGAGATGCGTGTAACCAGGGATCATCCTAGCCCAAAATTTTAGGGAGAAGTGACTTCTCCTTTTGCCGAATTCAGGGAGAAGTTTATTGATAGCTGACACTGGCGCGTAAAGCAGCTATTTAGCCAATCAATCAATTAAATTATGTATAATTAATTCATTACAAAGATTACAACCTGTAGTAATGAAAGATAAACACAAAATAGATTAATAAGTTTTATTGGCATTAGAAACAGTATTTTCAAAAAACAAGCACTCATGTTTATGTTTATGACAAGTGATACTTACACTTCATAAGGCAGTCTCTGGTTTCCTTTAAAATACATTATAATGTGTCAAGTAGTAATGAAATATGTAGAAAAATTACTCAACAAGTTTCTTTATCATGCACAAATCAACATTTTCAACAACAAGAACTCATGTAAATGTTTATGACAGGCGATACTATACAATGTTTTCATAGGTATACATGCAAAATCTTAATTAAGAACTAGAAAACATTACCCTATAAAGACTAAAAATAATGTCATCATATAAATAGTAAATGTGACAATGTAAATTATTAACGCCGATATTTCTCTTAATAACGCTTCATGTTATAAGTCGCTCAGGTAGACAATTATTGTACACCACTTGGTTATCAGCAAGGTGCAGGTGGAAATTGTGCAACATAATTTTCCCGCCGTTAGTCGGCGTCAGAACAAAGAAACCAAAGGAGAATGAAATAACGTTGCTGTTCAATGCTTTTGTTTGGATGACGTCATTTACTACAAAATGGGAATTGGATTATCTGTTACTTTTCACACGTGGTGTTTGTTACGATTGCGTTAATTGCGCAGGGTTTCCCGCAGGCCTGTATCGCTTGTCGGGCCTGATATGCCTTCAAAGCAGTAATTCATTTGCCGACATGCTTAGATAACGCCGACATGCTTTAATATTCAAAGCGATAACCCTAAATCCCTTTATCTATTACATGATCTTTAACCACAGGGCCATAAACGAACGCCGTATTGATCGATAACGTCTAACTTCCAACAGTGTTATTGACAAGTGACTTAACTGTGTAGTTATGCCCACAACGATCTCATTAGCCAATCAAATACGGCGATTTTTAAGGCGGAGTTTATACATTACTAACTACTAAACAAGTGTTTGACAACAAATACTAGCGTTGTCGGGAAAAGTGAACAGGCATTTTAAAACATTTGATTATTATATTTAACGTTTTATTTTATCTCGGTAACTTTCTTATCAATTTAACAAATTGACAATCAAAAATATCCAAACGAAAAATAATGTTATATAGAGCCTCATATTAAAACACAATTTAATGTCGTCAAACTTATTTTTTTTCACATAAACACTGCAGTTAAGCACGTGACCAGTACACGCACGTTTTTGATGAGGCATCCGTGATATTGTGCATGGCAACATAATTTTCGAGAGCTTTTGCAGAAAAACACACTTTTTACATGGAGATACAGGACCGTAATTTATATCGATTAGGAACCGCACATTCCAGTATTTTAACAACAACGGTGATCTATTCGGCTTTTAATGTCCCCATTTAGTATAACTGGATATTAACGATTGATTTCTTTCTCATCCGAAAACAGTTAATGACTTCACATAAATGTTCCTTGGGTGGTGCCCTGCCAAAATTGCATCATTTGAACAATCTTTGTAGAGATGCCCCTGCTATCAAAACTGGGCACACCCCGGTGGTCCCATCGCTTATATAGACTTCTCCTCTGAAACCGCAAGACCCATAGGTTTCATCTTTGTTATGTGACATTGTGTAGTATTCATATAAAAAGATTGTGTAAATATAGCCGAAAATAAAATGACCCTGCGGTCATAACTGGGCACACCCCGGTGGTTAATTGGTTTATATAGACTTAAGTGACTTTAAAAAACTGAAATCGCAAGGGCCAAAGGTTTCATATTTGTAGTGTAACATTTTATAGTGGTCCCCTACACAGACTGTTCAAATGATGCAACTTCGGTTAAAAGTGGCCACGCCCAGGAGCTCACATGGTTTGTATTGACTTAAATAGCAAAGTGATTATAACATCTCTGAAACCGTAAGACCCAGTGTTTTCGTATTTGATATGTAACATCCTGCGGTCATAACTGGGCACACCCTGGTGGTCACATGGTTTGTATAGACTTAAGTGACATTAAAAATCATCTCTGAAATTGCAAGGCCCAGAGGTTTCATATTTGGCGTGTAACATTTTATAGTGGTCCCCTACAAAGATTGTTCAAATGATGCCCCTTGGGTAAAAAACTGGCAACGTCCAGGAGCTCTCATGGTTTGTATTGACTTTAATAGCAAAATGACTATAACATCTCTGAAACCGTGAGACCCAGTGTTTTCGTATTTGATATGTAATATTGTATCGTGGTCCTCTACAAACATTGCTCAAATTATGCCCCTCGGGTAAAAGTTGGCCATGACCCGGGATGTCACATGATTTATATAAACTTATATGGTCAGCAGGCCTTAAAAATCTTCTCCGTTGAAACCGTAAGTCCTAGGGATTTTATATTGTGTGTGAAACATATTGTGTTTATCCTCTTCAAAGATTGTTCAAATGATGCCCCAGGGGTAAAAACTGGCCACGCCCTGGAGTCACGTGGTTTATATAAATTTAAACAGCAAAATGACTTTAAAAATCTCATCTGAAACCGCAAGGCCCAGTGGTTTCATAATTGGTATGTAACCTTGTAGAGTGGTCCACTACAAATATTGTTCAAATTATGCCCGTGGGGTAGAAAGTGGCCACGCACTGTGGGTCACATGGTTTAGATAGACTATAAAAATCTGCTGAAACTGAAAGGCCCATATCTGTATACTAAGGTAAGTGGTTCAGTGCCATTTGGCACTCTTGTTATAAGTCATTATGATGCCTTAAAATCAGGTGAGCGACCTAGGACCCTCATGGCCCTCTTGTTTCAACTAATAAAATGAAACGATTTATTCTTCGGTTAATGCACATTTCGTGAGGTTGAAATCATCTCAAGTTCACAATCGTTTACATTAACAGCGGATTTCCGTAAAGTAGACGTGCACATTAGCGACATTTTCAGTCTTGTGTGTTTTAACATAAATATCCATTGCTAAAATTACAAAAAGTCATCAACAAACAAGTAACAAAAAATAAAGTAAATGTAAAATTACGTCACTATGTCAGTGTGTATTAGCTTACGAGATCGCAAGTTAAGATTATTTTTATGATAGTATTAGGACGTGCTTGCACTTAATGAAATAGCGGTTTCGTAACGGTCTCTTACCGTTCTCGTATTTTACACATTAACTTAATTTTTTTTTTCAGATAAAGGCCCCTGGTCGCCAATATTGAGCTACCTTTTGCATATGGGCAATATTGTCTGACGAGCCTTACGGCTTAAGGACCATTTCTGTCGTGGAAAGTTTTCTTGTACAACACATGTATTGCAGCGACACATTTTTTTTGGCTGCTTTCATGCGCTGAAATGGCATGGTTAGCATTAATGGTTTCTACAAAATACTGTATATGTCGATATTAGCATATAAAAATCAAGCATTCATGTCGCCTTAGCTTCTCTAGTACGCAGGTTAGGTGTCTAAGTTGACCTAGCACCCTATTGTTAAGTAGATGACAGTTTGTTGTTACTGCATGTTCATCCCATTATGTGGCCCATTGTCTCTTTATCAGTAGTAGGAGATTAAAGCATCTTGTGGATGCTTATTGGTGTTAATACGTACATGTGCTCTGAAGTAACGCATCGCGTCCCTATAGGTATGCCAGATGGCTTGCGTTACTCTGGATACATGCTTGAAAGTCTTGGGAACAACCAGAATAGTTGTCAACACAGCATGAGATTAATCGAGGGCAAAGTGAAACGTAGTACAAAACAGTGTTCTAATATGTAGCTCTTTGTCCGTGTATTGGCCGCGGTTTTCTATCCGTACGTTTGTAATTACTACATTTCGCACAATTGAGTATTTTGAACATTACTATAATAATAATAATAACTAAATCCGACGATTAAATATTCGAATATTCGAATACTTTATCAATCGAAGATTCGAATATCAATTTTGGTATTCGTTGCTATCCCTACTAAAAAACAGAGAAGCGGTTTCTGCACAATAACTCAATAACGAATTAAGATATGGTAATGAAACTTCGAATAGTGATACCTTATATCAAGTCCTCGCTTGGGATTGCATATGGGGCGGGTGGGGTCCAGGTCAAGGTCACTCTTATTAAAAATACATAAACTTTTTCCGCGTAATAACTCAGAATGTGAAATATTTATGTTATTTAGATATCATTGATAAAAACACATGGGACAGTTTGATCAGTAATTGTTCGGGCATTATGCCTGATAATAATAAAGAAGTAATTATTTTCAAAAATAGGAACTTTTCAAACATTTTACATAAAATATATATAAATAAGTATTAAGGGCTCTATAGATTTAATCGGAAATAAGCCAACGACCACTTCATCAGGTTTAAATATTTTTCTAGAACATTCAATTTACATTCTTAACAATCATAAGTTATGATCACAGACATAGAATATCTTTTGGAAATATATTTCTTGTTTAAAATTGTGTCAAAGAGAACAATTAATTTATATTAGCTGGTAATTAATGACTCTTAATCTGTTAGCAGTGTTAAGGGTGCAAAATCGGTTAAGCACCGTTATCTTGTTGGACTACAAAAGTTGGTACATTACACTTTCAAAGTTTTTTACCATTTGTTAACTGCAATTGTTCCTAATATTATTTCTCACATATAAAACAATTGTTGTAAAAGACAAAAAAGCAAGGAGTCGCAATTGTTACTTTCTGTATGTTACCTTTATACATATTCAGATACATTCTGTTTACAGCTGCTGTTCCATACCATTTCCCATGCCAAGTGGAACATACTGGCCTTCTTATTATGCACCGGGACTCTGTTTGTGGGATACTGGGCCTGTGCCTTTGTGATGCTTGAAGTTTATCACCCGAAGGTAGTGAACTAGACAACGTTATTGTGAAATACAAACTTATATTAATAGGAAACTTATAATGCATCTTTTGTTATGAACACCAATGTGTTGTCTATATGTATGAATTCATGAAGTTGTTTATTTGGGTCTATTTTAATACTGAATACACTTATCATTGAAAATATACAATAACACAGCTTATCAATTCACGTCAAGTGATATTAATTTTTTATGAAGATACATATTTGGTACGTCGTAGTAATGATATAATTAATATGGTTTTTGTTTAACAGTGTGTTTTATAACATGTAAAAATACTATGTTTGAAAACAGTATGAGACCAAAACACGTGCCGCCGAATCGCTGTTTTCGCTGATGTATGGAGACGACATATTTGGAACGGTGACATCAGTAACTACGAGAAGGGTGGTAATGTAACGTGGTTAAAATGGAGCGTTTCCATAGTCATGTACAGCTTCGTAATTCTGTTTACACTCCTGGCTCTGAACCTCATCATAGCTCTGATCAACACCTCCTACGCAACAATAAATGAGGTAAAACCGTTCAAAATGGATTAAGGAAAAAACACACCAACCTCTATTCAAGTGTTCAACTTTTTCTAAACATAGTAACTGGAGGCGGTCTTCGCTTGTACACATGTTTTCAACATGTCCGCCCACATTTGGACTTTGTATTAAATGCATACGTTCATGATAGGTAAAGATTATAAACAATACCGATCAATCAGTCGCGTTTCAGAGAAATTATTTTTAACTTTATTATTTCGCATCCTGTATGCCTCTCACTGCGCCATTAAATTTAACACCATCGTAGAATTGGCACTTATCTTGAATATTCAACTTGCTCTAATTAATTTCCGGAAGATTTGAACATTTGAATTACGTTGAAGTTGGAATAACTTATGTAAAAAACTTATTACTGTATCTAGTGCAATGGAATAATGTTAATGCTAAATTGGAATCTTAACTTTCTTTTGTAGATTGAAACGAATAAAGTGTCCAATTCCTTCAACAACTCTGACGTTTCAATGTTTGATTATTTGAACGAAGAACCTCAAGTGTGTTGACGAGTTGTATATATTTAAATTCGGGTTGCAGACAGTGTTGCAAATTTTGTTGCACGTGTTTGTGCAGTTATTGTTGTTGCGTGTGTCGTTGCAGATTCCCTGTCAAATTTTGCTTTTTCCGTATTAGTTGGAAGAAGCCCCGAGATGATTTTCGAACAAAAAACCCATAAGTCTCTGAAATGAACGAAGTAAATGACGTGAATAAACATCTTGAAATCCATGTTAACTATGACAAAACTATCTAAAATATGAATTTTCTAAATGAAAGGAAATATGTTCATCGTTATTACCTTTAACAGCAATACTGCATTACATATATATTGTAGATTGCTGTTCGAAATTGTATTAACCATAACATGGATTATTTTTACCATAGACAGAAAAACAATAAATAAGTCCATTAATTGCAGCATGCTTCACGAACAAATATATGTGTACATGTGCTTTTAACTCGCAGTTGTAAGTTTTTCAAATTATGAACAAAATGTACAATCACAGTTTCTATAAACTCATATTATTGTATGTTAACTCATAATTATACGTTCATTTAAACAAACCTATTGCAATTCCCGTGACCGTCCATTGTAAGCACGTGTATATTTTTGTCCTGTTACATATCCAGATTATCTTCAAACTTACGTTTATATATGTTTACACATTATATTATAAATGGGAAAATTGTATAGTCATATTTATTTTATGGTACTAACCTAACATCTATATTAATCTGTTCAACCATTGATGTCTGTCTGTTAGCTCCCACTATTATCAGTAAAGTGTAATTTTCGGTCTTCGAGCGGAGTGAATCAGACGAAATTTGATGTCCCTATGTCATTGTAGATCCGATAGGCGACCCTTTCTTTTCAATGTTAACCGGATCACTTTATTTAATGCTTATTAATTTAATTGTTAATTTAGAAATTTGACAAATGTATATGCATATATAACTATTGTTAGTTTATTATGACATCTATTTACGATCATTATACTAAATAGCATCGAGCGCGTTCCCTTACTTATTAGCGCTCGAAGAGTGTAAACGCATAATGGTCTATACTAGAACACTTAATTTGTCCTATAGACGGATTTGGCCTCAGTTTTTTACAACCGGAACTCGTGTTGGCATGCATGATGCCATGTCGTGTTGTCAAGTATTTTGTATTATTTGTGTTATGGTTAACTTATTGTACACCACGTATATATTTATGTGTATGACGTGTACGAACAGCTGGGTAATATAAACTGTTGTCAGTCAGTGTACTTAAATATGTTTTCTTTGTTATCGTTTCCCTATCGGGTGGATAGTTTTTTTTATAGGAACTTACATTCATGTCTGTTAACTCTGGCACTTAGCTTTGAAATCATTTTTGTATGTAAAAATTAAACATATTGGTAAAGTTGTAATTATAAAGATGAATTCCAGCACATATAGTACACCTCATATTTGTGTCTTTTAACGCTCACGTTATCTGCCTAATATAATTGTCTTATAGGTAGAATCTTTATTTGTGATATTTTTTTAATTTCTCAGCAGGGCTCTAGAAAAGAGGAGTTTTGGAGTAAATGCTCATTTAAAAATGGGAAAAAAGTCATTAAAAAATAAAAATGGGAGTACTAGTACCCATACTCATTAAAAATCTTGAAAGAAATTGTGATTTATTTTTAAACTGCAGCTAATTAATTTGAAAATGACTTAAACTATTTGTTGATGAAAATATGGTACATAGTAGTATAGTATTGAATAGCAATTGTTGATTCAATATTTATACATTTTTTAAAGAAAAAATAAATACCAATATATACATAGTTTCGCCTATGTTGCGGTCCAAGAAAAACTTTATAGTTGAATTTTGGGAGTACCAGTATACTTTCAGTTAAGTTTTTATCAAGAGCACTGTGTCTTGTAATGCATACTTTTCTATGAATGCCATGTGTGTTATGTAAACAACTCGTATTCATGGCTATGAACTGATGCATATCTGTACACCCATAGGATTGTATTTTAACTCATATATAACTGTAAACCCATATTCTTGTATTTAAACTTATAGTCATTTGTAAACCCATGTCCCTGTATTTCAACTCTTAGTCATTTGAAAACCCATGTCCCAGTATTGAACTCATAGTCATTTGTAAACCAATTTTCCTTGATTTGAACTCATAGTCATTTGTAAACCCATGTCCCTGTATTTGAACTCATAGTCATTTGTAAACCCATTTCCCTGTATTTGAAACTCAGAGTCATTTGTAAACCCATATTATTGTATTTGAACTCATGCATATGTGTAAACCTATATGCTTGTATTTGAATTCATTTTGCAAATTTGTAAACTTATATGCTTGTATTTTATTCCATGCATAATTGTAAACCTTTATGCTTGTATTTGAACTCACACATATTTGAAAAAAACAACATATGCGTGCTTTTTAGCTCACCTGAGCACAAAGTGCTCATGTTGAGCTTTTGTGATCGCCCGATGTCCGTCGTCCGTGCGTTCGTGTGTTCGAGTATCCGTGTGTCTGTGTGTTCGTGCGCCATTGTCAACTTTCATTCAAACAACATCTCCTCCAAATCCACTTGGCAGATTTTCACCAAACTTCACAGGAATGATCATTGGTGACCCTCTTTCAAAGTTGTTCAAATCGTTACGGTCCGCTGCATATGTAGGTCACCAGAGCTAAAAATATATTAAAAAAGTGTAAAAATTTTCTTCTCTGATACCGCAGAGCCCAGAGGTTTTATATTTGGTAAGTAAAATACTATAGTGGTCTTTAACAAAGATTGTTAAAATTATGCCACTGGGGTCAAAACGGGCCACGCCCCGGGAGTCACATGGTTTATATAGAATATATAGCGAAATGATTTTAAAAATCTTCTCCTCTGAAACTACAAGGCCCAGAGGTTTCAGATTTTGTATGTAACATTCTATAGTGGTCCTCTAAAAATATTGTTCAAATTATGACCCTGGGGTCAGAACGGGTCACGCCCCGGGGGTCACATGGTTTATACAGAATATATAGCAAAATGACTTCAAAAAACTTCTCCTCTGAAACCACAAGGCCCAGAGGTTTCATATTTGGTATGTAACATCCTATAGTGGTCCTTTAAAAAGATTGTTCAAATTATGCCCCTGGGGTCAGAACTGGCCACGCTCCGGGGGTCACATGGTTTATAAAAAGTTGAATAACAAAATGTCTTTAAAAATCGTCTACTCTGAAACCGCAAGGCCCCGAGGTTTCATATTTAGTATGTAACATCCTATAGTGGTCCTCAACAAAGATTGTTCAAGTTATGCCCCATGGGTAAAAAATGACCACACCCCAGGGGTCACATGGTTTATATAGACTTAAATAGCAAACAAACTTTACATTTCTTCTCCTCGGAAACCGCAAGACCTAGAGATTTCATATTTGGTATGTAAAATCGTATAGTGGTTACAACAGGTCAATGTCCCGAGGTCACATGGTTTAAATTGACTTAGATTGCAAAATGACTTAAAAAATCTTCTTCTCTGAAACAGCAAGGCCAACGCCTTTTCATTTACGAAACATTGCATAGTGGTCCTCTTCAAAGGTTGTTCCAATTATGCCCCTGGGGTCAAATCTAGCCACACCCCGAGGGTTCACATGGTTTATATAGACTTAAATAGCAAAATGACTTTAAAAATCTTTACCTGAAACTGAATGGCCCAGAGGTTTGTTCAAGATTTTTAAATGTATGGTCCTGGGATAAAAATAGACCACGCCTCAGAGATGCAAATTCCTATTGGGTCACAATGTCTCAGGTGAGCGTCCTAGGGTCCTCAGGGCCCTTTTATTTATCTCCATCATATTTTTAATCCCATATGAACTCATTGTTTTTAACCCACCATCTTGTTTGTTAATATTGTTAGTGGTGGAATGACCTGTACTTGTACATGGCACCTGATCAAAGGCTATACATGCATTATTATGTCATTATTATCAGCTAAATATTTTCCCAGTTACCCACCAGTTTTGACAATCCCATAGAACTGAAATGTTCCGTCTGAACGGATCAATTTAACAGTTGCGCATATTCTAATGTTTAAAAACCTTAATAAATACTTCATCAAGATAAATTTGAGTCGCTTTGATAAGTTAAATATACCAAAAATATATGTTCGCCATGTCCCGATTTGAAGTAATACATTATATATTTTAAATAAAATATATAAATGTGTAACGATTTGATGGGACATATTATGATTGAGCAGTGTATTGTGTTAATTTAAATAGACAAAAATTCAGAGCTATTCAAAATCAATTATCGTTTGATAGGTTTAATTTTACAGCTAAGAGGTGCCTTTGAATTATCAAGAAGTACATTACCCAGTAAAATACCGGTACGTGAAAAGTGTTACAAAATGCATATTGTTTAAAAGTCTCCGTAATGACTAGTACAAACAGGTTCTAAATGGAAACGAAACACGATTATATCGGCGCTATAGTATTATATGTATTTAATCTTATAATTATACTGTATGTATGGCTTATATACTGAGCACAGGCTAAATAAAGGCACACTTACCTTAAAGCCCCTATGTTGTTTTGTGGTTTATATTAATTATGGATTGACTTTAAATAACATCACAACGTCAGAGTTAAATCCTAACGTTAGAACTAAATCTTTCGAAATCTGCAAATGCATATAAACAAAAATGAATGTGTATGTGAGCTCTGCTTTCTAATAAGAACAGACAGAATAAAGTTTTAAACATCACAATTCGTAATGTATAACACACGACTACTTCTGTAACATTGTCTGGCAAAAATACTTTTATTAAAGTGATCGCATTCAGTAACATTTGAATTACTGGTTCTAATATACAATTTTAATATTATTGTATATTCAACATATTTGCGAAACATTCTGCAAAACATATCATAACGGGTCTTATGTGCCAATTCGGATAAGTTATTTGGACAAGTCGATAAGTTACATTTGACGCACATGGCACTAACATTTCAATAACTATTAATGAATGTTATTAAAGTCATTGCTGATATTAAAAACTGTGGACAGATTTAAGTTTAGAAACAAACTCAAAATTTTTTGTTTGCTATAAACATTTAAAGACTGAGTGGTGTCCAGTGTTACGCAATAGTGAACAACTTTAGTGCCTTCAGCGCTTTGATTATGAACTGTATTTTCCCATCACGTTCGTAGTCGAATACTGTCAACACTCCATATATATCTTCCGCATATCAGCTAAAACCACAAGTCGGCGGCAAGACTTCTGTTTTAAATTGTTTATTATTATGAAGCTTATCATCTAATTATATGTATTATAGTTTCTTTGGTATACTATAATCAAAACGCTGATAGCGCAGAAAGACTGTTTGCGAGAACAAGGAAAGAAATTAAAGTCAAAGAAATAGAGTGCAAACATTTTCTAAAAGACAGGATACATTTGTTTTAATGAAATTGAATTTCTGCAATGTAATTTTTACGCAAGACAAACTACTCATTGTTATACTCCCTTATTTCAGCATCCTGGTAGATAGGTTTGTATGCTAGGTACTTAACGCAAACGTAATAAGATGCATAACAGTCAACGTGTCGACCTATCCTGAACGGGTCGAAACAGTCTATGGAGCGTGTATATTTTGGGGGTGTCGATTGTTAGTGCTTTATGGCTGCAAAGTCAAAAATCGGTCACGTAGTTCAATTCTCTTGAAATCGACCTACTAATGACCGTTAGCTTCCGCCAATAGTCTAATAATATTAACCTGGGAAATGTTAAATAAACCGAGGCGGTAGCAGAGTCGTGTTGGATACCATGTTCGAACGAATGCTTCCATCTTTTTTCGGCGTAGATGTCTAACCCAACTGTTTACCTTTCTCAACATGGAGTCAAATGTTAAAATTTCCCGCCAGTAGTTCCGAATAAATAAATCCCAACATTGCATCGACTAATTTAAAAGAAAATCCCACTACAATGGTAATAAAATGTGGGTGCTACATCCCATAAATATGGAGGACCGATTAGCAACAATAGTAAATATGAAACAGTAAATTCCATTTAAATTACAAAGAATATTTCAAACAATAAAGTAACTTTAAACATCACATTCTCGTTTAGAACGAGCAGCTGACAAAATGTTAATAAATCTATTTCGTGTAGTATAGAGTAAACTTCGCAACAATATTTAAAGCCGAAAACAAAACGGCAGCAGCCAGATGCATTGTCAGTGCATTAAAAGTATGCAGCGTTGACATAATTGTCTCTGGGTGTAATCGCCAGTTAAAGGCCCTGTTTAAGGAATATCTGACCTCTCCATGGGGTATTCCACTCTGTGTATTGATCCACCATAAAATCTCTTATCATTATCTGAAATCTTTTCCCTCAGCTGACGGAGCAAAGGTTGAATGCACTATCTCTATTGCAGCAGTGTATTGCTCTTTTTAGCTGATAAGGGTCGCCACACTGTGTCCATAGCAGGGTGCCAATACACAGAGGTACAACACCCCAGATTTTATTATTATATTTATTATTAATTAATTAATTAATTAATTAATTTTTGGGGGGGAGGGGGGGGGGTCAAATAAAGAAGGATTAAACTAAGCTTTTAATATCGCATTCAATACTAGGCAATATTCCATAGATAACACTGGCACATTATGTTATAAAGTACAACTGTTCCAAACAACTTCTCGTGTAGAGACTATTCATTCTATCATATACATTTACGAGGGTTGTCCAAAAAAACTGACTGAATAACTCTCACATCATTTGTCAGAACATGCACAATAATTATGTGTGGAATGCTCAGATTTTACTCTACAATTATATGTGACATTTATTTTGTTGCCAACAAATACAAAATAACAACAGTTTATTTAGCACTGACACTTTAGCTCCACCGGAGGACGTCACGTCGAAATGTAACACCATCGCTGAACATCAACGACGTCGTTTTCTTCGATACAACATTTAGAATTTCTAAAACTACTGTCACTGAAGACACACTATTTAACAATGAATCAACGTTACACGAATCGCATGAAGGAACAAGCCGGCTGCCAAATAATAGAGTGTGTATGGGTCTTCAATTCCTCTGAAATGCGAGAACCAAGACACTGCCATACAATATACAACAGAATTAACACAAATTTAAAATCGTCTTGCTAAATAAATATGATAAATCGTTAAAAATCATCTAATCGATTTGTGAATTAAACTGAATTTGGTATATAATTTGTTTTTATATAGTAATTATATCTCTGTGATAACTTTATAAATAAAGAATCTTTAAAATGCGAGTGCGAACACAAGAGATTGTCCCGATTTTGTTTTTAATATGAAGTAAAATTGTTATTAAAATGAACCTCTACTATTAACTATAATTGAGTAATCATATTATTATGGTGCCTATGCCCTAAGTTTAGATAGTTCCGAAAGCGCATGGACGGTTAGAAGTCTGTCGATAGTGATGGCGTTTTTTTTAAGTCTGCATCTTTATAACAGACTTTATTGTTTAGAAATTGTCTAAGTTACTCTCCACAACCATTTTAAATTCTCTAATGTGCATTTATGCAACTAAAATATCATAATTTTATGTGACGTCAATTTATATTTATACATTGGGTTACATTTCCCCGATACTTCAATAGTTTTTTGTGTGTTTTATATATATAATAGTATTTGAACTTTAAAGTTTGTGTTTCAACGAACAAATAGCATGCTTCGGTTCAGCATTACCGTGGTAGCTCAAATGTAATTAAAAAGCTAGCATATATGGAATTTTAGCATTAAATTTTCATTTAAATCAATAGAAAATAAATTATTATATACCTTACTATAAGTAATAACGTAATAACAAATGTGTACACCAAAAAAAAAAATACTTCAAGTGCCAATATAGGTAATGTCGGTTATTTGCACGAGTGCAAAATAACTCTGCAAAATGATGCTAGCGCATATGATATGTACATGTATTTTATTATACCGAACTAAATCGTATCGTTTCTAAAATCTACTTTGAAAAAATCAGACCGCTTAAAAATTATCGCATTAAATCTTGCATGAAGTTCATGTGCTAATAAAGGTGTATCGTTCCAATAACCACGTTCGGCACGGCTTTGCCGTTTAATAAGTTCGCATTCTTTCCAACCATGTGCAATATACGAACTTTTTACACAATAACAACTTAAGTAACAGTACACAAACTTTTTGGACCCCCCTTGTAGTCGTTCTTTATATAGACTACGAATATGGATAACAATGTCCAAATTTTAACACTTTACTTTTACCTTATTGGTGTAGCATAAATGCCTTCTATACTACAATAACTATAATAAAAACGCTTCAAATATTCTTACCGCTGCAAATGCAATTTCAAACCACGAACTCTAATAAAATTTTATGATTATATTCATCTTCATCGAGACACATGATATGTACTTGAATTTTTGTACAATTATTTGTAAATGCATATTATGTATTTTAATTTTGAATATATTAACATACGGATTTTTTTTGTATTTACGGTACTTTAAATATGGAAACATTTCATTTTGTTTAGAGAATATAGATCTATACAGAATGAGACTGATCGTTTATAAAGCACCAAATCAACAAATTCATCAGTTTTAAATATTTATCTAGGACATTAAATTTACATGCTTTACAAATATTTACAACATACGCCGAATATCTTGTTCAAAGATATTTCTTGTTCTTTGATGTCGATCGTAATCCGAAATTGTTTCTTGACATCAAAGCTTCCAAATACCAATGGTGTCCGTGGTAAAATGTATTTGTATCATGTACTCCAACTTCCTTAGAAATAAAGTCTGAATGCATTAAATGAACCCACTGATGTGTAGTTAAAATGTCAGTTCAAAAGACGTGTATTGTAATGTTCTGCAAAATATAGTCAAAACATCGTATTTTATCACGAATCTTGAATTGTGTAATGGTAAACAAAATGATACATTCCTTTTGTAACCTATGCCATAACATGTAACAAAGCGTTGTTTCAATTTAGCGATACTGATATCACGAAATAGTATATGTACATTCAGACATTTAATATCTAACGGTTTGCTTAAAGGGACTTGTTCGCATATGATTTCGTATTTTAAATATGCCAGTTATTGTCTAAACTGGAAAAACTAAAACATCTGACCTTAAGAACGCAGGTGTAAGAAAAGCATACAAAAAGTGCCGCCACCGGAGATCGAACCAAAGATCTCTGGATCAACAGTCAGAGACGCAAACCGCTCGGCCAATCAGGTTTGCATACATGTTCGTGTATGTTGTACGTATTGCAAGTGATTCACGTGTTTTGAACGATTTAAAAAAAAACGTTAAAAACAAAAACAAAACAGAAGTACTCCAAAATATTCACTCGATAAGTTTAAGTTTTTTGCTGACTGTTTTCAGAGAGAAATATGAGGCCCAAATGTATACGAAAAAAATAGGCCATTTTAATATAATTCCAATATTTAATGTAACAATATAAAGCACAGCCCTCAACCACAAATATATTCTAAATGAGAATTATATAGCATAAGGCTACATGTAGGTGCATTTTTTTTTGTGGTTGATGACTGTGTTTTTTTTTAAATTTTAAATCTAATAAAAAAATTAACTTCGCATTTTGATAACCTATGGGCATTACTCAAAACAAAATATGCAATAAGTATTAAATGCAGTCGAAACGCGATACTACGAATAGTCAAGGGAGATACAGAATAGTTCGTTGTATCGCATCTTTCGTAGTATCGCATCTTTTAAAAAATTTAGTGTTTTGCACTCCTGTGCGGCAAGCCTAAATTTAGAAGGAATAATAGTTACCATGAATTAGATACATTTTAATATATTTTATTTCATAGTCTATAACAACATTATAAAATAATACATACATGCAGAATGTATACAGACTCAAAACAAACACACCAGCCAGTTAAGATTCACATATCTAGAACTGCGTTTACATTCTAATGTGATATTTTAGTTTACGGTATGACTGGGCCTTTGTTTATAATGCCGTTGACCATGAGAGATATCCTTTCAACAAAAAGACTGCCTTGGGGAAGGTGTGAACACTTTCTCGATAAGGTGTGAAACTTATTCGTAGTATCGCGTTAATATTGAAATAAAATCTAACGATGGGGCCAGAAAATCAATACGTAAAATCGCATTATTCGTTCGATCGCGATTTCGTAGCATCGCATCTTTTAATAGTTAAATATATAAGGAATTTGGAAGGGACCTGCAGCCTTATTTGTAATATCCCGTCATTTCGTAGTATCGCGAGTCGTTGTATCGCGTTTCGACTGTACATACAGTCCCCTTTTTATAATTTTGTAAAATTGAGGGTCAATTTTATTGAAAGGTGAACCTTGTCATTTGTCTACTAGCAATGAGTCCATACAGCTACACAAGTGTATTAAGTTATACATAGGTCTACTTTAGTTAATTTCGTTCTTAGCTTATGAAAACTACATGTTCATAGAAAAATGTAAAGCAAATTTACTCATGTAAAAATATTTTTTGCAGTATTTTTCAAGAGTTGGACTTTGTAACGCCGTTGTTCATGCACGCAAGTCGACAGGATCATGGCAACAGGTTTACTTTTTTCATTCTATAAACAACTAGATATACTTTTGCTACTGCTACGACGAAGATTATGATGATTGTAATGACGATCAAGAATGATCACAATTATTTTTAATACCGGTCACTAACCATGTGAGCTATATACGTTTAGACGAAACACCTATTTGAAAAGTATATGTATAAATCCAACGTATACAGCTTACGTAAGCTGTATGCGTTGTTAACCAACAAATATAGCTCACTGTAAGCTGTATATGGCGTAAGCTATGTAAGGCCTAACAGTGCATTCATGTTCGTGTTACATGTTAACAACGTCTAAATGCATATTTGTTTAAGAATGTTATTTTAAGAGCCTTTTATTTTATTGCTGATAATATGCCCATTGCCACTGGCAAAATATGTTTGTAAAACAATATTGCGGATGTCTCTATATTTAGGACTTACTAAAATCAAATAGTACTCTGAATCCACACTTGCATGTTACGCGACCTGCACAGTGTTTCATTTTGCGGAGTGTTGGTGTATCTTCCAGTTTGATATCTGCTTCGATACACTTAACTGGTGGTTATGCACCTATCAATATTACCCCCCAGGGAGGGAGCGGCGGGCAATCTCAGGGGAATTAGACTAATTGTACTTTTGGGGATCTAATTCCCCACCATAGAGCCAAGCATTTTTGACCAAATCCCCTCAATGGGGGATGCTTAATTGGTGTATCAAATGGCCCAGGGGCCAATATTACCAGGATCTAAAGCCCGAACAAAGTCTATTTCCCTGGACCCGGAATCATTCGGCGTGTCAGATTCACGTCTGTCGGGAATTGCTTTCAGTCTAAAGTCCCGTATATGCCCGCCGCTCCCACCCCCCCTTGGGGAAAATATTGATAGGTGCATTCGTTAAATGAGCAAATCAAATGTACCTCTGTGACAACTATCGTAAGTTTGGTCGAAATTAAACTGTAAACGTAACCCTTCTCACGTGTTTTCTCCATCGAAGCAGAAGTACTATTGTTATAGTTCGACTCAGATTTCCCCCAGACAATGAGATAATATACGAACGGGTACCCCAATGAGAACCTCAAGTAAGAGTCTACGCATGATCCTGTATGATATTAGACACGACTTCAGAACAGTCAAAATAACATACGATGTAATAGAACAGTCAAAATAACATACGATGTAATAGAACAGTCAAAATAACATACGATGTAATTGCGAAACCGTCAAAAAGGCGTACTACGCAGAATTTACGTCAAATTTAATCCAAAAATACAAGTGTCATGCTACTAAAATGCTTGCGCGGAATAACCTACTAGTGATACATTAATCGTTTGCACATTGAATAATTAGGGCGTCTGATACCTTTATTTAGTTGCTTAGGGTCATGTCTAAACATAACCATTAATTTCCGTGCAAACCAGTCCGTAAATTCACCATCCGTTGCAGCGTTATTTTGCTGTTCCGTTCGGTTGAATGTGCAATTTATATGTATCTGGTACACGAAAAAAGCAGATCTATAGCAAAAGTTTTCAGTATTCAATTAATAGTGTACGGCGGTAAAGGTCTGGGTTTTAAATTGAGAAAGAATGTTAACACGTTCTAGATTAAGGCAAGGCATGCATTGCTTTGTTTATTTTAAACATGAATGCATGCCTTGCAATACACTTTAAAGTTCCTACTGTTATGAAGAGTTTTATGGTTTCAACACATCATATAATGATGTACATTGGCATGGCCAGGGTTGTGACATAATTGTGATGCTCGATTGAAGGTAACCAATTCTTTACCAAGGGCTATGTAGCAGTTTGAAATATAAGTGGAAAATACGGAATCCAATTAGGGCCATCGCCTATGAATTGGTTGATCCTAAACGCGATACTCGATTGAACGATGATGAAAACGCGAAATCACGATACTACGATAACGAAAACGCGACAACACGACGATGATAACGCAACATAACGATAACGAAAACGCGATACTACGACAGTACAATGATGATAATGCGAACTAACTTCGTGTTATCGCCATCGTACTGTCGCGTTTTCCTTATCATCATCTTACTGTCGCGATATCATTATCGTACTCGTACTATCGCGTTCTCATCATCGTACTGTCGCGTTCTCATCATCGTACTGTCGCGTTATCACCATCGTTCTGTCGCGTTATCATCATCGTACTGTCGCGTTATCATTATAGTACTGTCGCGTTATCATCATCGTACTGTCGCGTTATCATCATCGTACTGTCACTTCCGGTGCCCATGCTAATAGAATTGTTTGATATTGCCTATGGGTAGGTAGGGCCAAGGTCACTGTTACTTGAAATAGAAAAATGGTTTTGGTTCATTAAGCTAAGAATAAATAGAGATATTTTAATGCAACTTCATATGCAGATACCTTATACCAAAACCTCGCTCGGAACTGCACATGAAGTGGGTGGGTCAAGATCAGTTTTACTAAGAGTAGATAAATGGTTTCCGCTCAATGCTCCGGAAGGCGACAGTGATAATGTGACAATAAGAAACTGATAACCCGACAGTACGATAGTGATAACGCGACAGTACGATGATGATAACGCGACAGTTCGATGATAATGATGCGACAGTACGATAGTGATAACGCGACAGTACGATAATGATAACGCGACAATACGATAATGATAACGCGATAACACGACAGTACGATATTACGATGGTGAAAATGCGATAGCACGAGGGTGAAAACACGAAATTATATCGCATTATCATCAACATACTGTCGTAGTATCGCGTTTTTGTTGTCGTAATGTCGCGTTATCATCATTGTGTTGTCGCGTTTTCGTTATCGCTGTATCGTGATTTTGCGTTTTCATCATCGTACTATAGAGTATCGAGTTTAAGATCAATCCATGCATAGGCGATGGACCTAACGGGATTTCGTAGGAAAAAAGACCAACATATTAAAGATGAAGTCAGTGTGGTTGTTTGGTTTCTTAAACGAATATCATTTAATACAAAACACATTATAATATATATCTAACAACCTGTTTAGAACAGAAATAACCGTTTGTAATAAAAATAACATTTTTTAAAGTGCATAACTAAAGGAGTTAATTATGCATATGAATTATATTGCACAAATAAACAGTTTGTAACAAAACCTACTTTGAAATAATATTATATACAACATAGTTGGAACAAGTTAGTATAATCAATTGCAGTCGGAAGGTTGTCAGTTCGATCCCTACTCGGGCAGCGTTCGAATGATCTTTTAAAAAAACAAACAATAAGTGGGAACCTGACTCGAAAGTGTTTCTTTAAACTGTTGGCTTTCAACAGAGTCGAGCTAAAATGAAAAGGTGTAAAGCCAGAACATGGACATTAAATTGTGTAATCGTTTTACAATAAACCCTCTAGAACAATAACCACGTCATTGCAACAAGTATCGTCGTACATGACAGAACCTCAACATGCGATGCTGAAATAATAAAAGTACATGCACGTAAGATGCGGATGGTATGACCAATTATTTTACGATTGTTTTGGAATAAGTTGTATTCCAGTAGGAATTAGGGTCGTTTGGCAGGAACCAAATAGTTGCAAGATCTCACTAGGATGATATAGAATGAGTTATCTTTTGTTATCATTTGTTATCTTCCAGCCAAAACTTAAGGAAGACTCCGTTGGTAATATTGCATTTTAGTCTCATACAACTTAGCGTCACTGAATGGAAAAACCAGGAAAAGCAACCTTTGATGTTTCTGTCACCGGAGTTACAGTGGCTGAACATGCACTCGCCGCTCAGAAAATCACACATGCAAATGGTGGTCTCCATTTTTGTCTTGAGGTGTTGATACTCAAGACGCATTTGCCTAGAGATTGAACACGTTTGATCTGCGTCGCTTTGTTGAACCGTTTGTTGAAGCAAGTCCTCCATTTTCTGTTTGACATCGCTATTTTCGTCTTTGCTGATGTGATAGTAAAACACCCTTTCGAATCTCGTGATGTCAGTATTAGGATATTCGCCGTTTTCTTTCTACAATAAAATAACACAATTAGTAAGGAAACATTCATTCTGGTATTATATGGCAATATTGTATCATGCTTTCAAGTTTTCAAACATCAATATTAACGTTCAATGTTCATTATTATTTCACTGTGTGAACAATTTTCGACAAAAAGCAAAATTAACTTTCAGTAAAATTTCATATACACGGTGTAAACATTTTTAAACAAAAAGCATTTCTTAAGTTCATTGTTATTTCATATGCGCTGAGCAAGCAATTTTTTCTTTACAAAAACAAATCTGTTTCTCATTGTTATTTCATATGCGCTGAGCAAGCAATTTTTTTACAAAAGCAATTATTGTCCTCATTGTTATTTTATATGCGCCGAGAAAACAATTCTCGACAAAAACTTATACAGCAAACAGTATGTTAATTAGCCTGATTTCATTTGTTTAGAAAATATTTAAACATTTACAAACAATTTATATAACTCATGTGATAACTATTAATGATGTAAAAATTATTCATGATTACTTTAATTAAAACATAATTTGATTGATGTTGGTCAAAATTACAGAGAAGAAGATTCTCAAGGCTACGTGCGCTACAAAGCAGACTACGATCAGTGACTTTTTGAGCAAAGTGTAAATTTTAGGCTAATGTGTGATGCTCATGTGACGGAGTGTGTGCTGGTTTTGCATTCCCCTTGGACATGATTTTAAAATGTGCTGCACTTTATTATAATGTGTTGTATTACTTCCGTCATATTATGCCACATTATGTCAGGATTGTATTAATCTTAATACAATGTATAAACATTGTTTACATGTATCATCGTACATTGTATAAGTTTAACCGATTCATTCCGATGCTGATTTGTTACCTTCATTTGATTGTGCGGTGTGTTAAAATTGATGTGTGCTGGTTTTGTATTATGTTTGATCAATGATTTCAAAATGTGTTGTATGTTGTAATAATGCGTTACGATGTTAATTAGTACTGTCGTAAAATGCCATAGTTGAATAAATCTGAATAAAACGATTAAATTAATATAATCTATATGCATTATTGTATTTTGCCTCAAACCCTCAGTAAACCGGAACTCCCTGAAAACCGAATATTTGGTCCGGTCCGGCCGGTGTTCGGTATAGAGGGATTACACTGTACTTACTTTCATTTTATAATCGCTGTGCAAACAATATTTATAATACTCGATAAAAAGTAATATTTCCTTTCATAATTATTTCATATGCACTGTGCAAAAACTTTTCGACTATAGTTACTTTCATTACAATTTCAAATGCTCTGTAAAACCAATAATACTGACTTTCGTTATAATTTCATGTGGATCTGTGCAAACAATTTGTAATTAAAAAAACCTATTCTAACCTTAATAATGATTTCATAGGCGCTGTTGAAGAGGGCAATGAGAAGGTTGAGGATGATGACAGTGATGAGGATGACGAAGCTGTAGACGAGGATGCGCAGACTCGTCTGCATGTATTCGGGGTCCCCGGCGGCGTCGTTCCACATGGTGGTGAATGTCGCGAACACGTCGTCACCCTGGGTCTGGGAGAACAGCGCATCCGCCGACATGCCTATGGTTTGGAACTTGTGGAAGGGAGGAAAATGCGTGTCATTCAGAAAAATAAGACGAACTGCAATCATAAAAGGCACATATAACAAAACACATAAAATCCTTAGGCATAGGTAATAAATGTCAAGTATGTCTCAAACTTATACAAGTTAATTAAAACTGCACAACGTATTACATGTACGATATTTGACAGTATTAAAGCAACATTGTTATCGTATAATTAGGTCTCTCTCTCTCTCTCTCTCTCCCTCTCTCTCCCTCTCTCTCTCTCTCTCTCTCTCTGTGAGCCACAGGTCACATGTAAATAATATATTCTCTACTGTGTTAGCCGCACACACAGTCAGTTACTGTGTGCACAGCTGAAATTTCATTGACTTATACATTGCTATATAGTATATAGGGAACCAACCTTGGTATGGTACACACCCAGCGCAACGTAAGCGCAAAACAAGTAGCCGACAAAGAGTATGGACGCGCAGACCAAAAATGCCAGAACATTCCATTTGGCATGGTAGAGTGTGTGCAACAACAACTGAAATAACAAGTGCACTTTTTGGAACAACTACTGAAATAACAATTACAATATTTGGAACAGCGACTGAAATAACAAGTAAACTGTTTAGGAAATTAACTGAAATAACAAGTACACTGAATGAACATCAACTGAAATAACATGTACACTGTTTAGAACAAGAACTAAAATAAAAAGTACACTGTACAGTATTTGGAACAACAGCTAAAATAACAAGTACACTGTTTGCAACAACAACTGAAATAACAAGTGCACTGTTTGGAGCAACGACTGAAATAATAAATACACTGTTTGGGGCAACGACTGGAATAACAATACACTGGGAGAACAATTAAAATAACATTTCATTAGCAGATTACACCAACGTTTGTAATAACAACTACATAGTGATGAACAGCAACTGAAAATAACCAGTACGGGGTGTCGAACAAAGTCGCAGTTAAGTTGTATTTAGAAAATGCCCAGTTGTACATCTCAGGTTATCCACGGTGAAAAAAGTAATCGGTAAAATAGTATTAGTTCTTATTTTAAAAGTTATTCAAAAAACAAAATCGGCAAATGTCATATGTTGGAATGGTAAAAGAACACCCGTTTAAAGTTTCGTTAAAGAATAAAAAAAAAATGAAGACTAAATGATTTTGATACGTTGAAATCAATTTAAACATTATATGCACTGATGTTTTACCGATCTTACTATTACTCATTGTAATTGTGTAAAAAGTAAAAATGGCTTGGTACACGCATTGAGAGGTATTGTATACATTGTAAGTTTGTTTCGTTTTCTAGGAGGTTTTGGAATGAGGTACATGTACAAATTATGTAATTCATATGTAAGTTATGAAAAGATCGGCTGTAGCATAGTAGCGGTAATCAGTTACAATTAAACATGAATTGTCACAAATGTTAAACAATGTACTCTGTTCAGTGAATTTCAGTAAGCAAATGAGCCTTACCGACACTTTGACGTGCACTTTCAGATATCGCATCACGCATATACAGGCCAGCAGACAGCCCAGACCGATGGTCACCGCCATCTCATCAAGCGTCTGAAGCTGCACAAAAGGTCCGTCATCGTGAAATATGCATTTAAAAAAAAAAAAATTGTCCATTTGTCCCTGCCTGTGTATTCCTATGGTTATCGCTACAATTTTGATTAGTTCCTTTTGCCCAAGTATCAGATTTATCAAGATTCTTGTACTAGTGTTTTCATTCATTGTTATTATATAATTATCTTTTTAAAGATCTTTTTCTAATCAAATGAAATAAAATAGAAACCTTTGAATTATTTACATGTTTTGTTTGAATCCAATTTCTTACCGGTTTTGAAAATTCATCGATGACCTGGGAAGTCCCGAAAATTACAAAGATGTCTCCTGTAATCGACGGAATGATCCACCATCTCCCTAGGTACGATAAATCATGAAACCTCTTCCTGTTTTCATTGAGTTGTATCTGAAAATCAATTTAAAGATATTGCATATCATAGGCCTTAAAAATTTCGATATGAATGTGTACTAATATATACAAAGCTTTTAAAATATTATAATTTAATAGATATTTTTAAAGTCAAAACTGTATTATTTATTAGTATAGGCAAATTGTATAGTGTGGTCTTACTTTAACGGTTTTGTTTTGCTTATTATTTGTTCGAACTGTGTTTACCATACCAAAGTTGAATCTTTGTCGTCGTTTATTTTTTCTTTATATATTTTATCATAATATCGTATAATTATATAGTGTTTATAGTGATTTTGAATTCCACTGTAACTTTAAAGTATTCACACATACATGTACACCATCACGTTGGATAACGTAGGCGGCGATGATTCGGGCCCCCATGCATACATCAAACCCAAGATTCACTATAGCAAAGGCGAGTGCTTTTGCCAGGTGTTGGGAAACACTCTTATACCATTGGTCATCTGAAATATAAATATTTACATTGCATAGGCATTTTAATAGGGAAGGGGCATGCATTCATAATCGTATGATCGCAATGCCGCATCACCGGCGTAATAATATTTGTGTGTCCTATTTTTATGCAAATCATATTTCGACATGTTAGTGCGCATCATGGAATTGCCAGTTTGATCATTGCGTTCATTATCGCATGAACGCAACCAAAATTAAATTCAATCTTTAATTTATTTCAAATATGGTTAAAAACCGTGCCTTGTGGTATGAACGATATATACTTCGTTGTTGTTTTAATTCTTGCAGTTTTGAATTGATACCCATATTAACATGTCTAATAATTGGTCTATCAAAACTACTCGTCGTAAAGCAACTTCCATATTAATGTAATTAAAGATGTCAAATGAACACTCACGGATATACTCACTGTCGAAATTACAAAATAAAATGATAAAATGTGAGGCGCTCTTTTTACTTAGCAGTTTGGGAGAATAGTTGCAACATTTTAATGTAAGATTGCATTCTATTTCGGAAGTAGACATAGCAAATTTATATTTTCACTCGTGGCTAAAATAAAATACAATCTTACATTGATCAATCCGAACTTTGAATTCTCCGTATTTTAGAAGAACTATTCAAGGCTAGAATTACTTGTCTTTTGTTAACTATTATATCCCACCATCGTATAAAATGGTACACGGATGGAATGTTGTATAACAAAGAAAAAGTACAACAGATATTCAACATCATGAACATTTTTCCAACAACATATGGTTAAAAATACATTTCTGGGCTTTGTTTAATCCATCATGCAAATATGTATTATGTTATATCAGCAACATATGCCCTACTCGTTTCATTGATTCCCATGTTTTTGCAATCCTGTTGTTTAGTTTTTGTTTCCAATTTCACATCTACTTCGCCGTCATGGTCAATGTCGTTAAAATATACCTAAAATATAATTAGACAGGTAATTTAAGACTAGTTTTCGATAGATAACAATATACGAGTACATTGACGAATCTAATTTGAACTTCAATAAAATTATTTAAAGCATACTTGTTCAAAATATTAGAGGCGTTCTTGCGTGCCAGGTCCTTCTTGACGTCATAACTATAGACTGTTTGCCCCTGGACACTCGCATTTGTTAAACCATACAAAGGTTCAAATTGCAATTCTATAACAAATAATTAACGCGTGGCATACGTACTAAAATTTAAAAAAAGGCTAAATATTAACAAAACTACTCGATTATTCTAACAAATCAAATTACAGTTACGAGCTTTATATCATGGCGATTTTTTTATTGTAATAAATCTTATCCTTTGGGTACGTCGAACAGAATGATTTCTCCGAACAAATAATGTAAATAATTAATATCTTTCCGCAGTATGATAGTAACCTATGCATTCACAATACCTAATGGTAGAGCTATGAACGGGACTGTGTTTATGGTTATGCTTAGGTTTTACGTGTACAATATAAACAGTTGAAAAGACGACCTTACAACTACTAGGTATCTATATTCTATAGCAAAATAGCAAACAAATAAATACTCGGAGCAGAATACTGACCAATGTGGTTCGTGACGTCAGTTTCGTTGAAATATGTGAACAAGAGACTGATATTGTCCGAAGGAATTCTGCGAAATGTTCCCGTAGCTGTGTATTCGGCATTGTAGTACTGGAAACGTAACAGGGCAAAGGAGTTATGCATTAGTTTCATTTTTATTTACATTTATAATTTGTATCAGATCTTGTATGCCAAATTCAAGCACTATCATGCCATTATGTATGTTTTATAGGCCTTAGATGACATTATGATTGTCAGTGAATGTGCTTTGTTATGAACTGGCAAACTGTTATATAAATTAATTCAAAATAGACCAAACATTTTGAAATATAGTTTAACATGTTTAAATATATAACGTCCGTTGTTTGAAATCAAACTACCTGCGCCACAGAGAAGTTGATTCTGCTTTTAAGGTCTTCTATGTCAAAGGTGGCAAAGGCCCCAATGGATGGTGGATATGGAAGCGTTTCATAACCTAGAACCCATGTGCCCAAAGTCGTATCCCAAAAACACTGCAAGATGCATTTTGCATGGCAATATATTGCCACACGACCATATCAATCAGACTTGTGTATGCAATGTCCAATACAATTAAAATACATTCGAAATTATAAAACAGTAAAATGTCATCTAACATCAATGCGAAATACATAAAGTGGAATAGCATAGACCTCGATTTTATTTCAGAGTTCAACATGAAATAACCGTTTATTTTAATTGATGTGTTCAAATTGTCAAAATTGTTCATAGTACATGTATAATGATTACGTTGTGATCATGTATGTTTAACAATATGTTACAATATAATTCATTACTACAGTATTGCAATTTATTGCTTTTTTTTTCATAGTATTGCAGCACTATATTGCCTTTTATTACAACGGCATTTTGACAAGTTGTACATAATCGCGTCCCATTCAAGCAGCAAGGTTTTCCCTGCATGTCCTTTCGCAACATTAGCAACAGTGGGCATTTTGCAAACCTACTGTTTTACCTCAAAACTAGTAGTTTATTGCAGAATGCTGAACCTAGATCTACTTGCAAGGTTTCCCTGCCTGTTATGTCTCTAGATTAAGACGGTAGGAATTTTGCAACCCTGCCTTTTTATTGCAATAGTTTGTTAGTTTGTTACAGAAAAACTTATATACAGGAAAATTAATAAATTTAAAAAAAAATACTTTCGCCGGGGCTCGAACCGCGTCCGCCGGGATCAAGAGTTTGTCCCTCTAACCACTCGCTATTCTAACTGCCAGTTACTTTAGTGAAGTTTTAACACTATGTAAGTGATCAAGTGTGTTCCAAAATACCGATCAATTTTATACATTTCAATTGATGATTTTTCATAAACGACACTGTAATTTCCAATATGTTTCTTTGTCACTAGTGTTATTTCGCGAGTTTATATAAATTGTATTTTTTCTTATTGAGATATATGACAACGTAATTGAAAATCGTCAATTTGCCAATCTGTGAACAGGTCCCTTTAACAGTACTTAACGAATATAAACGTTATTTTTTTGGCTCATTATAAACTGGTGTATTCTTAACCGATAAGAGGATTCTAAAGTTTATATTGCCATATAAATGTCTATACATACTAAGATATATTTATCAAGAAGTCTGATAGGTTACACATCATTGTGACTGCACGTGATCAACATGCACTATAGAAAAGCCCCCAATATACCTTAGAAAACCAGTCAAGTGAACGTGTATCGCAGAGTATTGATGTGATAACAGATAGTTTGACTACCTAATCTAGTCTACTAGTCTAGTACATTAGATATACAATTATCACATGGTTTTAAAACATGGTACTCGAAATTTAAATTTGTAAAATTTCATTGGAAGTGTATCTAGCTAAACGTTTGGCATAGCCAGCCCACTAAACATAATACAAATGATTATATGACCTTCTAGTATATTCTTTGGCCATAAAGGCAACAACAATTACCTCGCCTGTTTACTTAACATGTATTTTGTATCGCATACTACAAGTATCTACATACATGCCATACACACGGTTTGTAATCACAGTCGCCACCTCTACTTCCGAGGTGGCGCTAATGACAGGAAGTAGTAGGAAAAAGTAATCAGTGATATTCATTTCTTCTTTACAAATGGGAGTATTTTATGGATAAAAAAGAAGGTATACGTGCTGTGATCAACAAAAACATTATATCGTGCATTGGCTCCACCTCCTGTCCTGAGCTCCACCTCCATTGCTTGGGCTCCACCTCTTACGTGAACATTCAAAATAATATGTTTAATCGACCACAAACCAACAGTTTTGATAAAGCAGCACATAATACAATTTGAAAGGAATTTTTGTATGCCATTAATGCTCTAATTGTGTGTACATTATATCTTTACACGTTCAAACTCATAAATTAGCTAATTCAATTTCCAAATGGTCACCACTTATACAAGTCCTCACGTTTTGAAATGAGTTGTGACTTCATATTTCCCTACATTGTTGGAAGGTAAAATTGTTTCTGAATCGCACTACATTGTCTGATTGTCTACCATCACCGATTACTTTTTCCTACTACTTCCTGTCATTAGCGCCACCTCGGAAGTATAATAGGCTCTTTTTCCAAGGTATCTCCAAAAAGATATTACAGACCGTGATACAGGTATTATGTGTTCATGCATTTGCAATTCGATTTAAAAAAAAAAAAAAAAAAAAAAAAAAAAAAAAAAAAAAATGAATCAACCATGAATTACATTTATATGCAGCCGTGCATACGTGTTAATTTTTTTACAGGTCATCATTTTACAGGTCATCATTTTTCCGCCAAACGACGTAACGTCACTGTATGACGTCGACGTCACTTCCTTTGTTTATATTTATTATTTTATTACTACTGATGAAGGCATCATGCCGAAACGTTTAGTGTATTAAAATTAAATAAACAAACGTGTTTGTGCGATAATTATTATTATTATTTAAATCTATACGTGTTCGTTAAAATTCCGGCCTTCGAACAGCTTCACTTATACGTATTTAATTCATTTACATGTTTACATGTAAATTCATGTTGTATATGCTTTAATATTAACTACAACATTAACAAGCATTGCCCAATCTAGCAGTTCAATTTCAACTTCAAGACCGATCAACCATGAATTACATTTATATGCAGCCGTGCATACGTGTTAACTGTGGTAGTGTACGCATCACTATGTCAGAAATAGAATTTTTTAGGCGTGTCTTGGGAAAACCTGGCTTAATGCATGTGCGTAAAGTGTCTTTTGCAGTCCACACAGGCTAATCCAGGGCGGCATTTTTTGCCTTTATGGTATTTACTGTTTCAAGGAAGACTCTTCTAAATATAAATCCACTGTAGGCGGAAAGTGTCGTCCCGGATTAGCATGCGCGGACTGCACAGGCTGATCCGGTACGACACTTAACGAACGTGCATTAAGCCCGGTTTTCCCACGACATGCCTTATATTGTGTATTCTTTACCAAACTCAGGAATAACAAAGTTAAAACTAATCTTGTTTGTCAGAAGTTGATGCTGTTCTGCGCCTGTTGCCTCACTTGCTATATGTATTTAGTGAAATTAAAAGAAACTCGCGATGGCAGATAATACAAATAAAACTGTCATCACTTATCAGTGAATTTTATTTATCACCACGTAATTAAAAAAAAGGTATCACGTAAACCTATTTTAGGGAAAATACCTGTTTTCCCATTTAAACCGAAAGAAGTCGAATGGGCTACGCTCTCGGCCCTTAAAAATAATCTCAAACACTTATATCGTCACTAACAAGAAGTATACATCCAATAATTCTTAAGTATGTAAACAATTAACAATAAGTAAAACTCAATTTCACCTCCACACATGTTAACGCGTTCAATAAAATAAACCACATTCACAACTGCTTTGCAAGTGGGTTTTGAATGCATACAAAGTTAACTATCTGCTTGTAATACCAGTATGTTGTAGCCGGTGTAACTCGTTGCTATTGGGTGTTTTGTCATTTGCTCTTGCAGCTAAGGAAAACTAAACATTGAATGGCCTTGCCAACAGTGTCTATTTCCTGTGAAGGCAAATGTTCGAGTGGTCGCTTGTTAATTTACAATCGAACATCGTCCAAGTGCAGTTATAAAACAATGTCCAGTAAGTATGAAAGCCCACAAATGAACAGCGTGCAATCACGACACAATGTCAACTAAGACTGAAAGTCCACAAATGAACATCCTGCAGTTATGACACAATGTCCACTTAGTCTGACAGTTCACAAATGAACGTGTTGCAGTTATGACACAATGTCCACTTAGTCTGACAGTCCACAAATGAACATCCTGCAGTTATGACACAATGTCCACTTAGTCTGACAGTCCACAAATGAACATCCTGCATTTATGACAAAATGTCCACTAAGGCTGAAAGTCAAAAATGAACATCCTGCAGTTATGACACAATGTCCACTTAGTCTGACAGTCCACAAATGAGCATCCTGCAGTTATGACACAATGTCCATTTAGTCTGCCAGTCCACAAATGAACATCTTGCATTTATGACACAAGGTCCTCTAGGGGTGGCACGATATTAGAAATTCATATCACAATATATTGCGATATTTTTTAATTTATCACGATATTTATTGCGATATATTGCGACCTTTGTAATTATGTAATTAATAAGCTTAAGACTGATAAAATCATTATTAACAGTGCAATATCTTATAGGCTGGCTTTTAACTTTTTATTATCGCCAATGTTGATGACAGGCGCAACAACTATAGCAACATATTAACAGCAGATACAAAAGCAAAAAAAAAAAAAAAAAAATGTATAAGAAACATTCTCAAACCGCCTAGCATGGCTGTTGTATGTATTTTATTTCGCATATAGCGATTTTTTTTTACATGTACAGATACTCCAGTCATTGTGTATGTTAGTTTTTTTGCATAAACTATATTCAAATATATTATGGTACACATGTGTAACATCATAAAATACAGGTCAAGTTCGACTTTGGTTACAAACCACTCAATTTTGACAGAGTTATGGCCCCTTTTCGACTAAAATTTCCTTAATCATGGTTTCCGGATAATAACTCAAGAATGGCTTGACATATTCAAATATTTCTTAGTATACATGTGTAGCATCATAAAATACGGGTCACGATCGACCTTGGTTACAAACCACTAAATTTTGACAGATTTATGGCCCTTTTTTACGTAAATTCCCTAAAAACATGGTTTCCTGGAGATAACTCAACAATGGCTTAACATATTTTAATAATTATTGATACATATGTGTACTAACATAACATACAGGTCAAGTTTGACCTTCGTTACAAACCACTAAATTTTGACACAGTTATGGCCACTTTTTAAATTAAATTCCCGAAAAACATGGTTTCCAGACAATAACTCGTTAAAGGCTTCACATATTTAATTTATTTTTGGTACATAGGTGTAACGCATAAAATAGAGAGCAAGTTCTACTTTGGTTACAAACCACTTAATGTTGACAACGTTATGGCTCCTATTGAAATTAAAAAAAATTCAAATACACTGTTAAAGATTCACAAATTAAGCATTCTATCCGTGTCGTTTGAATGGATGCCATAGTTTTGTGACAAGGCCATATTGTGGGGGAATATCCGTCACTCATGTGACATTTCTAGTTTTAATAGTTGTACATGTAACAAACGCATACAAAACTAGTTAACACCGCCAAGAAACCATGGAAAATTCAATATAAAAATATTTAAAGCTAAAGAACCGCAACTTGTCCTTAAGCAATAAGCCCCTTCATATTGAATTGCCTCGACAGATGGTTTAACACGACCTCCTTTTCTTCATTATGCAGTCAACGGTTTAATGTACCTCTGCACTAGCGGATCCGGGGGGGGGGCGCACCCTGCGCGCGCCCCTTACCCCTCCCTAAAACGTCCGGACCATACATTTAATGGCGTATATAAAACGGCTGAAACTAAATAAAAATGCTAAAAAAATTTCTCGCTCGCTTCGCTCGCTCAATTTGGTAAAACAAACTTTTCAACTTCAGTAAAACATACCCGATCTAACCCGCCACATTCAATTTCTTACGTACACCGTAGTACCGGCGCCAAAGTTCATCGAGAACGATCAACTATAGACAATGGGTATATATACCTTTATTTGTGGATGATATTGTTTTCTTTTCTAAATTCATATATTATGTAAACATGTCAGATGCAATACACCCGTGACCTTCGGCACAGGATACCACAAAAAAGACATTAATACGTTTCGAATAATAATTATGATTTTGTGTCGAAATTCAAGTCAAATCAATGACTACTTTCGAGTATAAACAGCTTTGTTCCAATAAACAGTTTAGTTCAAAAAGAGACCATTACATTTCGGTCAATGAATAATACAAAAATTCTCGATGCGTGTGTGTTTGAATGTACGGATTTTATATGTTTAAAGATGTTCCTGATATATATAACGATAAATATCAAATACAATTTAGGTAAAAAGCACATCAAACAAGGGCAATTCACTGCCAAAGCAGGTGTATGACATACAGATGAACCAAAATGTTTGACGATGATGATGATGATGATGATGATGATGATGATGCTGATGATGAATATGATGATAATGATGATGATGGTGATGATGACAATAATGATGATAATAATGATGATGTGCAAAGATGAATCCTATATATTTTATACGGATCTGTAGCTGTTCACTGCAGACCCACATACATATAACGGCGCGATAAAAAGTTTACGCCCCACTCACCCAAACCCGATATCCTGGAACCGCCCCTGGTCTGCCCACCAAACATTGAAAGGTACCTCACCTTGAATAAAGAAACGTTTCTGTAAACATAGAATTTAAAATTATTCAACTTGACAGTTAACAGTTCCACAGTGCAGCAAAGTTTTTGTATACCCTGCAATATTTTCCAACATAATGTCACAACATTAAAAACTGATGACTGACGTCGCGAAAATACATGGCAAATGTAAAACAACAATGGATAAGAGCAAATAAAACGCATTTACAACTTATCTTTACACACACCAAGGGCATGGATTAAAATGTCAGACTGATAATGTGAGATATCATCGTACTGAAATCAAAAGTGATATTATTGACGTGACAATTGCAAAACATGGCGTTTATTTTCAACATTTTTGGCGATGCCTGAAATTTCGTATGCCCATTTTGGTTCGTTTTTCCTATCAGTGCTGTAATATGGGGCCCTTATGGGGCAACCCACATGGGCAGGCCCATATAGGTCCCATATGAGTCCAATATGGGCATACCCATATGGGCTTGCCAGAAATAGTCCATATGGGACCCATATGGGGCATATATGCAAAGAAAAGAAGTGATACCTGTTTTGGAAATTACCTTTTCAAAAGACCATTGACTTCCGCCAACAGTCTCAGGACACTAAATAAGCATTTAAAAATGTTTTACTACAAAATTCATTTATATGCCATATGTCTCTATGAAAAGCATTCATCAGGGCATATTAATTACAATTGTAATAATAGGTCGTCAGGTCTTGGTAACATAATCACAGGGGGGGGGGGGATCGGAAAGTGATCTCTGGGTACCTTTAAGTGAGGCAAATAACAGCTGGTGATTAAAATGGCTAGACTTTCGCAACAAATTAATAATGTTTTGCCGTGGTTAGTACAACTTTTTAATTGCTCTCATTTAAAGAATAGGCCCATGTTGTGGCCCAATATTCCATGTAATCACGTGTTTAATATCAGGATCACAGTTTTAAAAATGCTATTGAAGGAACAATGTGTGCAGGTGTGATGTTCAAATTTAGAACTGACATCATTTATACGCTTTTCATTAGTTTGACAAAGAAATCAGACAATTTATATGACTACCGATATGCAGAAAACCTTACTTCAACTCAATTAACCAAGTTGAACACTTCTGGAGCAAACGTTCGAACGTCCAGGTTGTAGAAACGTACTTTAAGCACAAACATATTTCTGGTGATGACTTTAAGTATAAAATAAAAAGTGGTCATCAGTGAACTTTTACAAAGCAAATTATTGGATTTGCAGATATGCAGCTCAATCCAGTTATCGACATTATCAATTGTTTTGTATATACGTAATTGTTGAAACCAGTACATTTAAACGTTTCAGTAGCAAACAATTACCTAATTGAATTGAATTAATGAGCAAAACTCTGATTTAACTGATATAAAGAATTATCAAAATCACATAATTCTTGTGCCACCGTTTTCAATGAAATTGTATAGCAGCAGATTACATTAGATTTTTGAACAATATGAGGTTATTAAATAATGATGTATGCATTTGAATGATTCGCATATACATTATTACAGTTTAATCTTTATTTACGTTTTCAGCGAGCGAGTCTCCAATAGCGATGTTCAGATGACCACTTTCTGTCCATTTTCGGTTGACCTTGAAAGCTGTTCACTAGCTGAAGCAGTCCAACAATACGGTGGAATTAACCATGTGCTGCAGATGTTTGGAATGTATTCTAGTATCAGTTCATAACATTATGCTCATAATAAATATGTTCAATATTCACTGTTCAGTATTGCAGACGTTTCATATGTGCTAATTGTATCATCAATGAGTAAGTTGTCTTATATAATTTTTATATATTATGAAAATATAAACGAACGATTGAATAAAAGCATTTTGTTTTTCAAAGTTTTCATTTGTCGTTTGCGATTCTCCTTTTAAATAAGCAATTTAACGTTATGATCATCAGTCAGGCAATGCATAACAATATCCCAGCTAAAAGGGGTAGTCAATGCGCTGTAAGAATTCTTGTACATTAAGGCGTAAAAAAATATGTTTGTTTCAGGTTACATGCCCAAACAAATTAGGATCGGTAGGTCGGGATTTTTTTTGTTGGTAAATGGTCAACTTGAAGATTATAAAACTGAGTAAATACTCAAAGATATCAGTAGTATCCTTAAACATTGTTTACAAGTGGATGCTATCAAAACAAAACACCTCTGTATCCAAAAATTCATTTAATTATTTGAAAAAACAACAACAAATAAAACAAAAAAAAATCTGACAAACCCAATAAAAGGTTTTAGGGTCGGGCCATTTTTTTTTACGGTAGGTCGGGTAACCTGAAACAAACATATTTTTTTACGCCTAAGCTGAATATGGAACATCCAACGTTGAGGTATTTTCAAGTAACGTTTATTATGCTCCCCGAACAAAAATTCGGGAGGAGCATATAGTTGCCGCTTTGTCCGTTCGTCCTTCCGTTACATTTTCTTGTCTGGAGTAGTTCTCAGCAACTACTGGCCGGAAATCAACGGAACTTCATGGGAAGCTTCATTGCCAAGAGAAAGTGTGCATATTACCATGAAGTTCTCAGTGATTTTTCTCAGAGTTAAGGGACTTTGAAGATTTATGAAATCAGTAAATAGTTCACTATTCTTGACTTTCTTTTCCGTGCTATTTATCAACAACTACTTTCTGGATTTGAACAAAACTATATGGAAAGCTTTAATACCAAGAGGAGGAGTGCATAACACCAGGACGTTCAATTATTTTTCTTAGAGTTATGGGACTTTGCTGAAATTAGTATATACTGCATAAATTCTTGTCCGGGCTAGTTCTCAGCAACTACTGGCCTGATTTATAGGAAGCTGTATTGCCAAGAGGAGGTGTGCATATTAGCACGATGTTCCGCTTCAATGATTTTTCTTGGAGTTATGGGACTTTGAAAATTTCTGACATACAGTATATAGTGCACAATTCTTGTCCGGGCTATTTTTCAGCAACTACTGGCCATATTTCAATGAAATCTCATGGAAAACTTGATTGCCAAGAGGAGGTGTGCATATTAGCAGGATGTTCCACTTCAATGATTTTTCTTAGAGTTATGGGACTTTGAAAATTTCTGAAATATAGTATATAGTACGCATTTCTATTGATTTTTAGTCGTTTTAATATCTTTGCCCTTCTCATTGCAGTTATATTGCTTGACAAATCGCATTGGGGAGCATCCACCAGTTTTACTGATATCCTTGTTTATCAAGCTACAGTGCAAGTGTTACAATCCAAGTTATATAATACAGGCTCTTTTCCATGGCAAGCTGGTATTTCTTGCAGTATAATACAAATGGATACATCTGAAAAAGATGGCATCAACATATTTATATAAACGTATTATATATTTTATCTACATTTTAGCTCCGGTATACCCAAAATTCCAAGGTTTTAACATCATTAACAAATAGTAAAAACAGTGGAGGATGCAGATATGTATATGGTGTATTTAATTGTACTGTGTAAGATAATGGCTGATTACCAGTTGTTATTTCCTACTTAGAGTCATCACCAGAAATATGTTTGAGCTTAGAATGCGTTTGTATAGTCTCAAAGAACAAATATCTGCTCCTGAAGGGTCAAACTTGGTTATTTTGTAAGAGTATGGTTAAACTGCATATCGATAGTCATTTAATGGTCTGATAATGTCCCCCAACTATTTAAAATGCGAAAAAAATATATCAACAACACACCTGCACTCATTGTACCTTCAATTACTTTTTTATATCAAAGGCTATGGTCCTGAAGTAAAACACGTGATTACATGGAATATTGGGCCACAACATGGGTATAGTCTTTAGATGAAAAAGAAAAACAAAGTGTACTAGCCTAGTCAAAACATGCATCATTTGTAGCAAAAGTCAGCAATTTTATCACCAGATTAATTCGCCTTATTAAAGGTAGCCAGATTTCACTTTACGATCTCCCCCTGATAATCATAAAATTGTTCGGTATAATAAAATACATATCATATTACGCGCCTGTGATTTTTTGAGAGTTATTTTTCACTTGTGCGAATAACAGGAACTACCTGTATTGGCAAGATATCTTAATGTTATTAGCTATTGGTATAGGGGACCTCTCCGGCGTCGTCCGGCGTCCATCGTCCGTCGTCCGTTTGTGTATGACCATAAAATCACGGATGGGACTGTTATTGGGTCAGATCACACCAGTAATACCAGAGTTATTGTCCCTTTTTTCATGCAAAAAAAGTGCAAAACTGCCTTTTTCAACGTATGGACTTTATTTTCTATCCAATCTTAACCAAATTTTCACAGTTTGTGAATGACGATCAGAGCCCAGTTGCTCAAATTTTTTACGACCAGTTAAGCTAACGGCCTGTTAACTTTAGAAGTAAATAAAACTAATATTACAAGCATCTCGCTTATGAAGCATTTGACAATCATTTGAGCATATCAGTTTATTTAAAATAAATGCAAGTTTTAAAATTTTTACATTTAATTTACATCATAAACCTTATCCAAAAGTTAACGGCTGTTTGCTTAATTGTCCGTTAAAGTTTTGAGCAACTGGGCCCTGATCTCAAAATACGACAAAAATGGACCAGGTCGTGTTTCAAACACCAGAGTTATTGCCCTGTGTTATTAAAAAATTATTCATTATTCAGGATAGAGAGTTCATGTTTCATCCAATCTTCACCAATCGTGCACATTTTGTATATTACCATAAGATTACAGTTGAAGTCGAATATAAGCAAGATCGGACTTGAAACACCATAGTTATTGCCCTTTGTTTGTGAAAAAAATATGCAAAAATGGACATTAGTCAGGATAGAGACTTCATTTTTCATCCAATCTTCACCAATCTTGCACATTTTGTCTATGACCATAAGATAAAAGGTGAAGTCGAATATAAGCAGGATTGGGCAAAAAACACCAGAGTTATTGCCCTTTCTTTGTGAACAAACTATGCAAAAATTGACATTATTCAGGAAAGAGACATCAGTTTTCATCCAATCTTCAACAATCGTGTACAGTTTGTCTATGAACGTAAGACTACAGGTGAAGTCGAATAAAAGCATGATCGGGCCAGAAACACCAAAGTTATTGCCCCTTGTGTTTGGAAAAAGAACATCAACAAGTTATCAATGATTGGCTTGCACACACGATTTTTAATTCAATGTTGACCAAACTTACACAGTTTGCGCATGCCATAAACATTGATTGATAAAATTTGATTTCCAACAGTTGCAAGACTTGCATGCAGTTATTTGTACATGCAATATTGATGTTAATCAGAGCATGCATTAACATCATTTATCATCATTGCAAAGAAAAGTATCAAAGAAAAAGCAAAACTTTACCTTATAGCACAGCGATCGCAATAATCGCATTGCAACTAGTTCTCCAAAACCGTTTGCGAAAAAGACATCAAAATATACTGTTTCCGTATTTTCAAGATTTGTCAATGACTTAATGAAAAACGGTTAGGTAAGAATATCCAAAAAAAAAATTATTTGAGAACCATTAGCAAAAACCGCACATCCACTACCCAACTCGTACTTTAGTTAGCCTATTGCACTAACCGATGTTTTAAATCAAAATTGATCCTACCCCCTCTGCGTATTGTTCAGATACCTTAATTTTCAAACCTGTAACAACAGTATGGCCTTCATCTGTACCAGTTCCCAGGTGAGCGCTTTGGGCCATCATGGCCCTCTTGTTGATTTTTTCCTGTACAAATTTGTTACTATTTATAGTAAGGTATATACTAATATTTTATTTTGTATTGAACTCAATAAAAAAAATGCTAACATTTCATATATGCGCTATTTAATTACATTTTAGTAACGTTGTACCGGAGCATGCTTTTATTTTTCGTTGAAACACAAACTTTCAAGTTCAAATGATATTGAATATATAAAAAACACAACACCAAGTATCCGGGAAATGTTTACCACCCATGTATAAATTATATAACATTAAAATATGACGTAATTTAGATGAAGAACATCCAGTAAGCAGTTGTTGATTACCACGTGAAATTCATGACGTCAGAAGAACGTTCGGAATTCTTCTTCGCACTCAGTTGTGTAATGATATTGGGTGACACCAACTACATCAGCTACAACAGAAATAAAACAATTTGACGTTGTAGCGAACCCACACCAGTGGATGCTCACAGCAGGGTAACATAGTTGAAACATTAAATTTTTTCATGTACAAAGCATGCAATAAAAAGAAAACTGTTGATTTCATTGTACAATCGTATTTTATTTTATTTGCTGCCATAGAAAATTGATAATCTCACTAATAATACTGTTTTCACTCATGAAATAAAATGCAATCTTACACTGAAATCAACAAATAACCTGTTATAAAATGTGTATAACACCAAGTACGTACCAACGTTGTTGTTGTTTTTGTTAGACAAAGGCTTTCTGATTGGACGTCATCATTATCTTTGTGTGCCGTTGTGTCCACCAGGTTTCGCTTCTCGACTAACCTGTGTGATTTGGCGCTATGCATGATTGGTAAGCACTATTTTCATATGGCGCCAACTGATGCATGAGACGCTTCCCTTAAGCATTTGCAAAAGTGATCATACACTCTTGTAGGACATACGTTGGTTAATGTACGCAATATGTGCATCATTTAATTCAATTTGGAACATATAATCGGCCGTTTTTTTTTCAGTAAAGAACAGTTTTTATCTCTATTTGTTCACTTGTAAATACTGTTCGAAAGTGAAAGTAGAAAATGCATGACAACGCAAGGAAAACTCATTTTGTTGTATCTATGGGTGTAAAAACAATGCTCTGAGTGGTTTAAGTTAAATAATGATGATATAGTTATTATGTTTAAACGTGGTTTTAATAAGAATATACGGAAATTGTGCTTGTTTGGAAATTATTTCATTCCTCCGCGGATTATATCTTAGTGTATTAACCAAATATGGATATTTATAAGTTCCTATAACTAGTAAAGAGGTTAGACGAACACAGTGACGTCACACTCGATGTATAGAATGTTTATTTGCCGCTCTGCTTTTGCATGTGGACCGGTAACCAGACAAGCCAGTAATGATAACAATGTTTATAGTGTGTAACCTATTTAATCAACAACTTTCGATTTTAAATGTACCTGTATTTATTTGAAATGTACTTTTTTTCTAAGAAACTCACCGTGTATTGCGTATATCTAATGTCAATCCTGCCTGCTTATATATAAATATGTTAATATATTTCAGGTGACAAAACGTATGCATACAGTACAGAGGACTAGTTACATGTGTAAAAATTTAATTAATCTGCAATTCCAAACATATAACATATTAATAAAGTAACTTGTGTGCATTTGCTCGCAAATTTCACGGAAAAATTTCGTCTAGGGTTATTGTTGCTCCATTTTTGCAATTGTTGCGTAATTTAGTGCCCCCCAGTCGGGCCTCACTTAATGTCGAGTCAAAATCATAACATCCGGTATGTAGGTGAAATCGAAAGAAGAAACACTGACATTGATTTAAGTTGCAGTTTTATTTCATAAAAATGCGTATTCACAACACCAGATATATATTATGTTGTATTTTCCTTCGGTTATGGATCCTCGACAGAGTTTGTTCATAGTCATCGATGACAAACGAAGACAAATACACGTATGTTACATAGATCTACGTGTATTGGACTAAATTTACAGTGATCTATGATAATGTCTTCGCAAAAGCAATATTGTTCGCCGTGTCTTCTAGGAAAGTTGGAAAGAGCAGCCGTGATTTACTGTGCAGAATGTCAGGAATCAATATGTGAGGAGTGCAAAAATACGCATGGACGAATAAAGGTGTTGATGCATCATCAGTTATGCAATGTAGAAAAAGCGCCGCCACTAGCCGTTCGTCATCTATTGAAACGTTTAACTGCTTGCTCAATCCATGACAACGAGGAGATCATTTTTCTATGCAAAGACCACGGAACAACATTCTGTAACGAGCGTTTATTGTCGTCTCACAGGAAATGTGACAACGTGCAACTCTTGTCAGATATACCCCTCGATAAACAAGATTTTTCTGACTGCCAAAATGCATTAAGTGCAGTTGAAGAGAGTGCTAAGAAACTGCTTGAACATGAGGAAAAGCAAGAGCAAATGCTTAGCGAAATTCAAGATGATGTGAAAACACAGTTAGGATTAATCAAAACAAAAATATTTAAATTATTTACTCAGCTTGAAACTAATGTACTGGAAGAAATGGCGTGTAAAAAACTGGAGATCCAGTCAACTATTAACAACCAGAAACATGACGTTGAACAACTTTTAATGGAAGTGCAATCCAAAAGAAATATGATAGAGAGTGTTGTAAAACACGGAAACAGACAGCACGTATTTCTTATGAAAGAAAATGTTGTAAAAGATTTTATTGATAAACTTGCATTGTCAGAAAGAGGTCTGAACGGAACCCGAAGTAAAATGTCATTGCGTTTAAAAGAAAACCATGCCATGGACCCTCTTCTGGCTCAACTATCGTCTGCTTTTACACTAGAAGAGGTAAATTGTGATGAAATGCAACTAAGTTCCGACTTCGTTACGGACGAGTTCAACTATCGACATCGGGTTCCGCATTTGATTGGAGACATTTCACTCCCAGAACATTCTTATCGGGACTCGGTACTGATATCGTGTGTGTGGATAGGCGAATATGTCGTCATTGCTAGAGGAAGTCGCTTGTTTGTGGTGGATATTGAAGAAATGGATATTATTTCTACGCGTAGATGTAAGGCTAAACTTGGTTCAGTCACCAAAATAGATCAGTCAACAATCGTCGTATATTTACGAAAAACAAGCATGATTGAATTTATTCATTTCAGTGAAGGACAACTAACCACAGTAAAAGAAATTTACACGAAAACTGCCTATCAAGGAGTATTTGGGGTTGAACATTTGGGCAGATTAATATGTGTGTCCCCAGACAATGGGACCCTAGATTTCCTTAACAAGGATGGGAAAATCTTACAAGAATGTATATTAGACGATCACGCTGCAAGAACTATCACATTTGCGAAGTATTGCGTATTCAATAATAGAAATCAGACGCTTTATATGTCGTGTAGTGAACTATATCAAATAATCGGCATACATTTGTCAGGACGCGTTGTATTTGAGTACCACCTAGGTGATTATACAGTGCCATCGCAATGTGTTATTGACCCTGAAGATAACCTGTACGTTACGACCGAAGGTCCATTTGAGGATGACAGTGTTGTACAGATCAGTCACACAGGTGAACTTGTTCGAAAGATGCTACCTGGTGAGCTTCGCAGGCCCGGTGGAATCTGTTTCAATGACTCCTTTGAACAATTCGTCGTCGTTGGAAAAACGTTGACAGTGTTTTCCTATAACTAACGAACTGGACATTAAAACGATAATATGAAAGAAAAACTAATGCTTATTATTCTACCATATATATCGTTTCAGGGCAAATGCTTGCTCCGAGCAGTTAAAACGGGGTAAACATGCGCTGTCTGATATCAAAAGCTGTGTAACTAAATGACATTAAACGTTTATCATCTGATCAGACCTGGGTCCAATTACAATTTTAGTTTAATTCATTATTATGAATTACCTTTTTCAAAAATAATTGAAAAACTAATGATTAATTGACAAATGATTTAATCATTTTAATTGTAATTTAATTACTTCGATTATTTTCAATTACTTATAACAAGCTATTTTACCTATGCCCAAAACCAAGTGTGAAAGATGTTATCTCTCATGCACCTGAGTTGGTTTTGCCTAAAAGGCACATATCAGATAGTAACCATTTAACACATAATTAGGTGTGACAGTGTATCAGTTTTCTTGGCTGTCAAAAACAGATGCAGGATTCTACACAGGTTACATTTTAATCTGTTCATGGCACAGTGATTACAATCAGTGTTAGCAGGCTCAAATTCGAAGCACTTTTTTAAATGTAACAGAGATATGTATTACAAACAATTCATTTTGAAGTTTAAAAAGTTCTTTACTATTTTTAACATGATATTGTACCTTGCTATTTGAACATGCAATTATCAATGTTAAATGTCATTTAAATGCAAATAAAATGTATTCTACAGATGCATTTTATAAAAGAAATCGAGTAGTTAAAATAATTAAAAAGTTATTAATGATTTTCTTAAAATCTAATTGTAATTTAATAAATTAATAATGAAAAAAAAGTAATTGAAATTAATTAATTACTTCTAAAAATCATTGGACCCAGGTCTGCATCTGACTGCATATAAAGGGAAAAGTCAGTGCAATGTAAAATCAGATTTAATAGAACTTACAAGGTCGCAGTTGCTGTGCTGTACTGTATTACTTAATTATTTTGTGATTAAACGTTTTATGTAACATTATTGTACATTTGTTTAGAATTGTAATTTCAGCTCATAATCTGTTGTTTAATTGAGATTTTTCTTTTAGCTTTTTAACCACTTATATTAAAATCTGCTAAAATTATTCGAAAAAAATCCACAAAAACTAGGATTAAAGGAAATCAAAATATTATGTTTGAATATGCATTTAAATATTATTTTTTTCATTTTTTCTAGTAGGCCTATGTATTGTTGTTGTTTTGCGAATAGCTTTTAACATTTATGAATAAATTTGTATCTACCTTATATTCCATACATAAAACTAAAACTAAACATAATAATGGACTGGACGAGAAGACTTCGCTACTAATCTCAGAACTACTAATGAACTATAATAATCTCAAAGCAAACTAATTTAATTTAAATATGGATTGACTGATTAACATTGTATTTTTATATTGTATAAATATTTGCGTAGTTATATATATAAGCACATGCATTTAACACACTTTTAACGCAACACTTTCAAATGTATTATCCGTACCGTTTCGACTATTATTAAAGAATTTCGTCATAGTTTGGAATATGAATAAATAAATAATTTAAATGCCTCATATAGTTTGTATTCTAATCGATTTACTGTAAGATTAAACAATATGTGTAATATATGGATGCATTAGTAATTTATAAACATTGGAGAAAGTGTGGTCGAGTCAAAGGTGTGGTCATGCCATCAGCGTGTATGCAATGCATTTAAAGCAACACATACTAAACACTTTTATTAGCATATATTATACTCTTGTTAATGACGGATATTGAAGTCAACTTAATTCAAATCGTGAGAACGTGTAATACTTGAATGTAAGCAAGAATGCATATTAATAAACTGCTCATTATGCAACCATACAAGTGTGTACATTGTTGTTCGTGTTATATTTCACTGGTCAACGTCTAAATGCATGTATGTCAGATGTGTTATTAGCGATTGTAAGCGCATTATAGCTGATAATAATTATATCCATAGCCACTGACAAAATATGGTTTTATAAAATTTATTATTAGAAATAAATGGAAATTGTTTTTGTTTCTTTATTTATAAGAAATTCAGTTTAAAATGTAAGCTTTGATTATTTGAGTTATACATGCATGTGTTCATACCAAAATATTGGGGAAAAAAAACACGAAAGGATTTCGTTTTTTACCCTGGTGCAACGAAATTCTTATAAATACAGAAAATACAACAGTTTCCATTTGGTGTGTTATATCTTTTGTTCAGTGTATATTTTGGACGAATTAGAATGAACAAAATATTTGAAAAAAAGAAAGAAAGAATTTTGTGTTTACCATGGCGCAGCTGAAGTTCTTATAAATACAGAAAATACAACAATTTCCATTTGGTGCGTTATACCTGTTGTTGAGTGTATCTTGAGGAAGAACTGGAATGAAATGGTACTCTGACTTCACAGCTTGCCTTTTACGTGGGCCACAGTGTTTCATTTTGTATCTTCCAGATTGATTTCTGCTTCGATACAGTTATTTATATGAGCAAATCAATGTACTTCTTTGACAACTATCGGACGAATGTTGGAAAGTGAAACGTAACCATTTCTCTCTTGTATTCTTAATCAAAACAGAAATACTGTGTCATGGTTCGACTCAGATTTCCCCCAGGACAAAGAGATAAATATACGAACTGGGATACCACTCTGATGATAAATATACGAACGTGGATATCCAATTGAGAACCTCGAATAAGAGTCTACGATCCTGTATCATGTAAGACTCGACTTCAGAACAGTCAAAATAACAAACGAGGTAAGTGCGAAACCGTCAAAAAAGCGTTCCACGCAGATATGACGACTTTGGGTCTAATTTGATAAAAATACAAGTCTCACGGTGCGCCACTAAAATGCTTGCGCAAAATGACCTACTATAGTGATATATTAATCTTTTGTGCACATCGAATCATTTGTACGTCTTCATTCGGCTGCTTCAGATCAAGGTCCAAACGTAATCATTAATTTCCTTTGATCATTTTCATTGCAAACCGGTAAGACAGTTTACCTCTCATTGTGTATAGCGTTATGTTGCTGTTCCATTCGGTTGAATGTGTCATCTATATGTATCTGGCACACGACAAAAGCAGAGCTATTGAAAACGTTTGCAGTATTCAATTAATAGTGTACGACGGTCAAGGTCGGGGTTTTAAATTGAGAAAGAATGTCAACACGTTCTAGATTAAGGCACGACATGGATTGCTTTATTTCAAGCATGAATGCATTCTTGAAATACTCTTTAAAGTTCCTATCGTTATGAAGAGTTCCATGGTTTGAACACATCATATAGTGATGTACATTGGCATGGCAAAGGTTGGGACGTACTTGTGATGATCGATTGAAGAAAACCAATTCTTTACCAAGAGCTGTGTAGGAGTTAGAAATATAAGTGGGACAAACTCCAAAGGTCTGTTGCGCAGAAGGACACGAATCGTACAGGCGCTGTATTAATAACACCTGCCATAGAGTACCCAGTTTCCAATCCTTATGACCCAGTTGTTTCTGGTAGATATTTTGTCCTACTACGCATGTATTGAATATGCTGATTATCAGTGTAAATTGTGCATACCTGTATAAGGAACGCGCATAGAACAAAACGCATTGGATTAAACAACGCTGCTGTAATATGAACAAAAACGCATGCTTTGATGGTATGAACAAACTAAATAATTATATTTGGCTGCATACATACGTATACAAGTTGTTTTTTTAAAGATCTGATCACCTTGTATCTAAAGTATTACACCGTTACATAATTATTATTTTTAGCGTTCTATGTCCAAAGATGTTAAAAGTGAGAAAGGGGAATAACTTACGACTCGAAATGCACAACTATATTACTTTATTTTCATTAAACAAATGAAGATAATTATGTTGCTATTATTCTATGATATAATTATCATGTTTCAAGTTCGAACATCATATTAAAGATGACGTCAGTGTGGTTGTTCGGTTTCTTATAGAATATCATGTAATACAAAACACATTATAATATATATCTAACAACCTGTTTGAAATAGAAATAACCGTTTTGTAATAAAAATAATCTTTTCTAAAGTGCATAACTAAAGGAGTTAATTATGCATATGAATTATATTGCACAAATAAACAGTTTGTAACAAAACCTACTTTGAAATAATATTATGTACAACATATTTGGAACAAGTTAATAAAATCAATTGCAGTCGGGAAGTCGTCAGTTCGATCCCTACTCGGGAAGCGTTCGAATGATCTTTTAAAAAACACCAATAAGTGGGAACCTGACTCGAAAGTGTTTCTTTAAACTGTTGGCTTTCGACACAGTCGAGCTAAAATGAAAAGGTGTAAAGCCAAAACATGCACATTAAATTGTGTAATCGTTTTACAATAAACCCTCTAGAACAATAACAACGTCATTGCAATAAGTATCGTCGTACATACACAGAACCTCCACATGCGATGCTAAAATAATAAAAAAACATGCACGTAAGATGCTGATGGTATGACCAATTGTTTTACGATTGTTTTGGAATAAGTTGTATTCCAGTAGGAATAAGCGTCGTTTGGCATGAACCAAATATTAGCAAGATCTTACTAGGATGATACAGAATGAGTGGTCATTTGTTATCTTCCAGCCAAAACCTAAGGAAGACTCCGTTGGTAATATTGCATTTTAGTCTCATACAACTTAGCGTCACTGAATGGAAAAACCAGGAAAAGCAACCGTTGGTGGTTCTGTCCCCGAAGCTACAATGGCTGAACATGCACTCGCCGCTCAGAAAATCAAACATGCAAATGGTGGTCTCCATTTTTGTCTTGAGGGGTTGATACTCCAGACGCATTTGCCTAGCGTCGCTTTGTTGAACCGTTTGTTGAAGCAAGTCCTCCATTTTCTGTTTGATATCGCTATTTTCGTCTTTGCTGATGTAATAGTAAAACGCCCTTTCGAATCTCGTGATGTCACTATTAGGATAATCGCCGTTTTCTTTCTACAATAAAACAACACAGTTATTACGGAAACATTCATACAAGTCTGGTATTATATGGCAATATTTATATCATGCTTTTAAGTTTGCAAACATCAATATTAACGTTCAATGTTCATTATTATTTCACTGTGTGAACAATTTTCTACAAAAAGCAAAATTAACTTTTAGTAAAATTTCATATACACTGTGTAAACATTTTTAAACAAAAAGCATTTCTTACGTTCATTGTTATTTCATATGCGCTGAACAGCAATTGTTTTTACAAAAAACAAGTCTGTTCATTGTTATTTCATATGCACTGAGCAAGCAATTTTTTTACAAAAAGCAATTCTTTTCCTCAATGTTATTTTATATGCGCCGAGAAAACAATTCTCGACAAAAACTTATACAACAAACAGTATTTAATTAGCCTATTTTCATCTGTTTAGAAAATACTTAAACATTTTACAAACAATTCATATAACTCAGGTAACTATTAATGATGTAATAATTATTCATGATTACTAATTAAAACATAATTTGACTGATGTTGGTCGAAATTACAGAGAAGATTGTCAAGGCTAGGTGCGCTACAAAGCAGACTACGATCAGTGACTTTTTGAGCAAAGTGTAAATTATAGGCTAATGCGTGATGCTCATGTGACTGAGTGTGTGCTGGTTTTGCATTCCCCTTGGTCATGATTTTCAAATGTGTTGCACTTTATTATAATGTGTTGTGTTACTTCCGTCATATTATGCCACATTATGTCAGGATTGTATTAGTCTTAATACAATGTATAAACATTGTCTACATGTATTATCGTACATTGTATAAGTTTAACCGATACCTGTATGCTGATTTGAGACATTCATGTGATTGTGCGGTGTGTTAAAATTGATGTGTGCTGGTTTTGTATTATGTTTGATCAATGATTTCAAAATGTTTTGTATGTTATAATAATGCGTTACGATGTTAATAAGTACTGTCATAAAATGCCATAGTTCAATAAATCTGAATAAAACGAATAAATTAATATAATCTATATGCATTATTGTATTTTGCCTCAAACCCTCAGTAAACCGGAACTCCCTGAAAACCGAATATTTTGTCCGGTCCGGCCGGTGTTCGGTATAGAGGGAGTACACTGTACTCACTTTCATTTTCATTTTATATTCGCAATTTATAATAGTCAATAAAAAGCAATATTTCCTTTCTTAATTATTTCACATGCACTGTGCAAAAACTTTTCGAAAAAGTTACTTTCATTACAATTTCAAATGCTCTGTAAAACCAATAATACTGACTTTCATTATAATTTCATATGGCTCTGTGCAAATAATGTTTAACAAAAAAATAAATATTCTAACCTTAATAATGATTTCATAGGCGCTGTTGAAGAGGGCAATGAGAAGGTTGAGGATGATGACAGTGAAGAGGATGACGAAGCTGTAGACGAGGATGCGCAGACTCGTCTGCATGTATTCGGGGTCCCCGGCGGCGTCGTTCCACATGGTGGTGAATGTCGCGAACACGTCGTCACCCTGGGTCAGGGAGAACAGCGCATCCGCCGACATGCCTATGGTTTGGAACTTGTGGAAGGGAGGAAAATGCGTGTCATTCAGAAAAATAAGACGAACTTCAATAATAAAAGACACATATAACAAAACACATAAAATCTTTAGGCATAGGTAATAAATGTCAAGTGTGTCTCAAACTTATACAAGTTAATTAAAACTGCACAATGTATTACATGTGCGATATTTGACAGTATTACAGCAACATTGTTATCGTATAATTAGGTCTCTCTCTCTCTGTGAGCCACAGGTCACATGTAAATAATATATTCTCTACTGTGTTAGCCGCATACACAGTCAGTTACTGTGTGTACAGCTGAAATTTCATTGACTTATACATTGCTATACAGTATATATGGCACCAACCTTGGTATGGTACACGCCCAGCGCTACGTAGGCGCAAAACAAGTAGCCGACAAAGAGTATGGACGCGCAGACCAAAAATGCCAGAACATTCCATTTGGCATAGTAGAGTGTGTGGAACAACAGCTGAAATAACAAGTGCACTGTTGGAACAACAACTAAAATAACAAGTACAATATTTGGAACAGCGACTGAAATAACAAGTAAACTGTTTAGGAAATGAACTGAAATAACACTGAATGAACATCTACTGAAATAACAAGTACACTGTTTGGAACAGGACTGAAATAACATGTACACTGTTTAGAACAAGAACTGAAATAGCATGTACAGTATTTGGAACAACAGCTAAAATAATAAGCACAGTGTTTGCAACAACAACTGAAATAATAAGTACACTGTTTGGAACAACAGCTAAAATAACAAGTACAGTATTTGGAACAACAGCTAAAATAATAAGTACAGTGTTTGCAACAACAACTGAAATAATAAGTACACTGTTTGGAACAACAGCTAAAATAACAAGTACAGTATTTGGAACAACAGCTAAAATAATAAGTATAGTATTTGCAACAACAGCTAAAATAACAAGTACACTGTTTGGAACAACAGCTAAAATAACAAGTACACTGTTTGGAGCAACGACTGAAATAACAAATACACTGTTTGGAGCAACGACTGAAATAACAAGTAAACTGTTTGGAGCAACGACTGAAATAACAAATACACTGTCTGGAGCAACGACTGAAATAACAAGTACACTGTTTGGAGCAACGGCTGAAATAACAAATACACTGTTTGGAACAGGACTGAAATAACAAATACACTGTTTGGAACAACAACTGAAATAACAAGTACACTGTTTGGAACAGGACTGAAATAACATGTACACTGTTTAGAACAAGAACTGAAATAGCATGTACAGTATTTGGAACAACAGCTAAAATAATAAGTACACTGTTTGCAACAACAACTGAAATAACAAGTACACTGTTTGGAGCAACGACTGAAATAATAAGTACACTGTTTGGAGCAACGACTGAAATAACAAGTACACTGTTTGGAGCAACGACTGAAATAACAAATACACTGTTTGGGGCAACGACTGAAATAATAAAAATACTGGGACAACAATTAAAATAACATTTCATTTAGCAGATTACACCAACGTTTGTAAAAACAACTACATAAGTGATGAACAACAACTGAAATAACCAGTACGGGGTGTCGAACAAAGTCGCAGTTAGGTTGTATTTAGAAAATGCCCAGTTGTACATCTGAGGTTATCCACGATGAAAAAGTAATCGGTAACATAGTATTAGTTCTTATTTTAAAAGTTATTTAAAACAAAATCGGCAAATGTCATATGTTGGAATGGTAAAAAAACAATCGTTTAAAGTTTCGTTAAAGAATATACAAAAAAATGAAGAGTATATGATTTTGATACGTTGAAATCAATTTAAACATTATATGCACTAATGTTTTACCGATCTTACTATTACTCATTGTAATTGTGTAAAAAGTATACATTGTACGTTTGTTAAGTTTTCTATGAGGTTTTGGAATGAGGTACATGTACAAATTATGTAACTCGTATGTAAGTTATGAAAAGATCTGCTGTAACATAGTAGCGGTAATCAGTTACAATTAAACATGAATTGTCACAAATGTAAAACAATGTACTCTGTTAAGTGAATTTCAGTAAGCAAATGAGCCTTACCGACACTTTGACGTGTACTTTCAGATATCGCATAACGCATATCCAGGCCAGCAGACAGCCCAGACCGATGGTCACCGCCATCTTATCAAGCGTCTGAAGCTGCACAAAAGGTCCGTCATCCTAAAATATGCATTTAAAAAATGAGTTGTCCATTTGTCCCTGCCTGTGTATTCCTATGGTTATCGCTACAATTTTGATTAGTTCATTTTCCCTAAGTATCAGATTTATCAATATTCTTGTATTCGTGTTTTCATTCATTTCTATTTTATTATTATCTTTTTAAAGATCTTTTTCTATTCAAATGAAATAAAATAAAAACCTTTGAAGTATTTACGTTAGCGACGTTTTATTCAGCAAATAAAACCATACATGTTTTGTTTGAATCCAAAAACTTTCTTACCGGTTTTGAAAATTCATTGATGACATGGGAAGTGCCGAAAATGACAAAGATGTCTCCTGTAATCGACGGAATGATCCACCATCTCCCTAGGTACGACAAATCATGAAACCTCTTCCTGTTTCCATTGAGTTGTATCTGAAAATCAATTTAAAGATATTGCATATCATAGGCCTTAAAAATCTCGATATGAATGTTAATAATATATACACAGCGTTTAAACTGTTATAATTGAATAGATCTTTTTAAAGTCAAAACAGTATTATTTATTAGTATAGGCAAACTGTATAGTGTGGTCTTACATTAACGCTTTTGTTTTGCTTATTATTTGTTCGACCTGTGTTTACCATACCAAAGTTGAATCTTTGTCGTCTTTTATTTTTTCTATATATATATATTACCATAATACTTATCGTATAATTATATAGTGTTCATAGTGATTTTGAATTGTACTGTAACTTTAAAGTATTCACACATACACCATCACGTAGGATAAAGTAGGCGGCGATGATTCCGGCCACCATGCATACATCAAACCCAAGATTCACTATAGCAAGGGCGAGTGACGCATTTGTCAGTTGTTCGGAAACACTCTTATACCATTGGTCATCTGAAACATAAATATTTACATTGCATAGGCAATTAAGTAGGGAAGGGGCATGTATTCATAATCGTATGATCGCAATGCCGCATCACCGGCGTAGTAATAACTGTGTGTCCTATTTTTATGCAAATCATATTTCGACATGTTAGTGCGCATCATGGAATTGCCAGTTTTACCATTGCGCTAAATATCGCATGAACGCAACCAAAATTAAATTCAATCCTTAATTTATTTCTGGTATGGTTAAAAACCGTGCTTTGTGGTATGAACGATATCTGCTTCGTTGTTGTTTTAATTCTTGCGGTTTGAATCGATACCCATATTAACATTTTTAATAATTTTTCTATGAATACTACTCGTAGTAAAGCAACTTCCATACTAATGTAATTAAAGATGTCAAATGTTCCATCACGGATATACTCACTGTCGAAATTACAAAATAAACAGATAAAATGTGAGGCGCTGTTTTTTTTACTTAAACAGCCTTAACAGTTGGGAGAATAGTTGTAATATTTTAATGTAAGATTGCATTCTATTTCGGAAATAGACATAGCACATTTATATTTTCACTCGTGGCTTAAATAAAATACAATCTTACATTAATCAATCCAAACTTTGAAGTCTTCGTATTTTAGAAGAACTATTCAAGGCTAGAATTACTTGTCTTTTGTTAACTATTATATTCCACCATCGTATAAAATGGTATACGGATAGAATGCTGTATAACAAAGAAAAAGTACAACAAATATTCAACATCATGAACATTTTTCCAACAACATATGGTTAAAAATACATTTCTGGGCTTTGTTTAATTCATCATGCAAATATTTTTTGTGTTATATCAGCAACATGTGCCCTACTCTGTGCATTGATTCCCATCTCTGTGCAATCCACTTGTCTAGTTTGTGTTACCAATTTCACATCTACCTGTCCGTCATGGTCAATGTCGTTAAAATAGACCTAAAATATAATTACACAGATGCTGTTTTTATAATAAATATCAATAAAACATTTACAAGAGGGTTATGATGGCACTATGCTGCTCACCTGGGCCCGTATTGACAAAGATCCTTAGGGAAAACTCTTAATTTCTGGAATTAATACAATTCCTTAACTCCCCGGCTCTATCATGTGTAGGTATTTTTACATTATAATGTTTTAAACTTTAAAAACATTGCTTAAATGTTTAGTACTTTACCAGAGTGTAAACGAAAATAACTGGGTGTAATATTGAATATCATATGTGATATTTTCAATTTAGTACAACTTAAGATAATATTTCCCTAAGGAGCTTTGTGAATACTAGTACTAGCTCTGATCATTTAGTATCAATGCCATAAACCTGAGACTTTACAATGTGTACATGTAGGACAAACTATAGCAATAAAATATTCGATGTTTTGATGTCAATATACTGAAATAGTAACTAGCATAATTTAGGGTGTCATGGCCACCGGAACAATTACATTATCATACATACATGATGGCGTCTTGATGTACTTTTTGGCCAAACTGGACGTATTTAGACACCAGTGAGTTTAGTTAAAGATGTTACTATTATCACACTATGACAAAGTCTTTCATTGTGGTGGCCTATTGCTTAACTTAAAACGTATTTGTCTCTGATTAGCTGTAAATACATAATCTAGTAAAAAAAGTACACAAGATATATTTACGTTTCCAACAAATTATTCCTTACATAAAACCAGAACCGATAATTAAGATAAAAAAGTATGTAAAATAAAAATAAATGGCTGGTTGAAGCTCGTCCAAGTTACAGTCAAATTTATTTTTAAGCAGCACGCCCCATCACCGGGCTGGTGGACCCGAAACGAATGCAAGACGGCGCTGATGTTGACCATCAGGATGCTGAAAGCATAAAATGTGTTAGTTACGAGCAAAATACTATATAACAAGAACTGTTTGTAAAACAGGTATGCCCCATTTAGGTACAGAGCAATCTCTGTATAAAATTGCAAGAATATCATTTTTTCAACTATTGGTCACTTTGACCATGACCTTTGACCATATTACTCAATAAGCAATAGGGATCTACTTGTAGTCATAACCTACCTACCTACCAAGTTCGAAGAAGCTCAGCCAAAGTGTTCTATAGTTTATTGCCCGGACAAGGTTTGTTCTACCGACAGACAGACGGACCGACGAACGGACGGACCGACAATTGCAAAGAAATACACCCCCTCTTCGGAGAGGGGATGGCATAATAATGGTAAACCATGCAGCACTCACTCCCATGTTTATCGCTTTGAACGGATTTTACATGACTTTGCCTATACTTTATCAAGGTAATAATGGTATGCCTGTTTGAATTAATTAATTTAAGACTTGTTTTCGATATAATTGAACATACGAGTAAATTGACGAATTTAATTTGAACTTCAATAAAGTTCCAGGCAACATTATATTATTTAAAGCATACTTGTTCAAGATATCAGAGGCGTTCTTGCGTGCCAGGTCCTTCATGACGTCATAACTATAGACTGGTTGCCCCTGTACACTTGTATTTGTTAAACCATACAAAGGTTCAAATTGCAAGTCTGTAACAAATAATTAACGTGTGGCATACAGAATAATAAAAAGGGGCTAAATATTAACAAAAATATTCGATTCTTCTAATAAATCAGATTAAAGTGACGAGCTTTATATCATGGCAATTTTTTGATGTTTAATAACCGAATCACTTGGGTACATCGAACAGAATTATTTATCCAAACACATTTTAAATAATTTATATATTTCCTCAGCATAATAGTAACATAGCATTCAAAATACCTATTGGTAAACCTATGCACTACACTAGGTTTATGGTTAGGGTTAGGTTTCAAGTGTAAACAACAGTTACCTATGTTACAAATCGAAATAGTCAACAAATGAATGTTCTTGGGAGAATACTGACCTATGTAGTTCGTGATGTTAGTTTCGTGGAAATATGTGAACAAGAGACTTATATTGTCCGAATGAATTCTGCGAAATGTTCCCGTAGCTGTGTATTCGGCATTGTAGTACTGGAAACGTAACAGGGCAAAGGAGTAATGCATTAGTTGCATTTTTATTTACATGTATCATTTGTGTGATACGTACATGAGTGTTTTAATGAATGGCTTGTACATTCTGTAGAAAACATTGGATTATATATGTGTCATATTTTGATGAAACGTATCAAAATACACGTGTGTCTATACTATTTTGCTATTAAATTAGCACGCATTTAAAATATATTAAATAAGTATCAGATCTTGTAGGCCAAACTCAAGCCCTATCATGCCATTATGTATGTTTTATAGGCCTTAGATGACATTATGATTGTCAGTGAATGTGCTTTGTTATCAACTGGCAAACTGTTATATAAATTAATTGAAAATAGACTAAACATATTGAAACAACACCCGTTGTTTGAAATCAAACTACCTGAGCCACAGAGAAGTTGATTCTGCTTTTAAGGTCTTCTATGTCATAGGCGGCAAAGACCCCAATGGATGGTGGATATGGAAGCGTTTCATAACCTAGAACACATGTACCCAAAGTCTTATCCCAAAAACACTGCAAGATGCATTTTGCATGGCAATATATTGCCACATGACCACATCAATCAGACTTGTGTATGCAATGTCCAATACAATTAAAATACATTCGAAATTATAAAACAGTAAAATGTCTACTAATATCAATGCAAAATACATCAAGCGGAATAGCATAGACCTGGATTTTATTTCAGAGTTCAACATGAAATAACCGTTTATTTTAATTGATGTGTTTCTTAAATTGTCCAAATTGTTCATAGTATAATTATTACGTTGTGATCATGTATGTTTTACAATATGTTGCAATATAATTCAGTACTATAGCATTGCAATATATTGCTTTTTTCATATTATTGCAGCCCTATATTGCCATTTATTACAACGGCATTTTGACAAGTTGTACATAATCGCGTCTCATTCAAGCAGCAAGGTTTTCCCTGCATGTCCTTTCGCAACATAAGCAACAGTGGGCATTTTGCAAACCTACTGTTTTACTACAAAACTAGTAGTTTATTGCAAAATGCTGAATCTAGATCTACTGGCAAGGTTTCCCTGCATGTTATGTCTCTAGATTGAGACGGTAGGAATTTTGCAACCCTGCCTTTTTATTAAAATAGTTCATTAGTTTGTTACAGAAAGTTGCAACTACAGGCGTCCCAGTGGAGCAGCAAAGTTTCTACTGCCTGTGGTCTCTGGAAGGAGATTTTAACCCTATCCTTCTTTACAATAGTCAGTTAAATAATTGTGCACCTACTGGCGTGGGGATTCTGCAACACTACCTGTTCATTTAAAAAGTCCATTATATAAAGTGGCACCTACTGGCGTCCCAGTGTAGCAGCAAGGTGTGTCTCAGGGCGGTCTGTCCGTGCACCACGACCTTGCTGAGGCGGGCCCGGCACTCACCAACCTTGAATACCTGGGTCATACAAGCCACAATTTCAACATTGTGCACATTTTTGTTTAAAGATACTAGCCATCTATTCATAGAGGACTTGTTCTACTCATTGCTTTAGCAGTTACCATGTACATCACAATTTGTATGGTCACAAGTACTATTATTTAAAGATTCTCCAACTCCTGTTTGAAGATTTCTTCCACTTACCGCCCTACTAGTAACCACGTGCATCACAATGGCTTGTGTGGGCTTAAATATTGCAGTCCGCACAGGCTAATCCAGGTCGATACTTTCCGCCTACAGTAGTTTTATGTTTACAAGAGACTTTCTTGTAAAAGAAAATACCATAAAAGCGGAAAGTGCCGTCCTGTATTAGCTGTGCGGACGACACTTTACGCACATACATTAAGCACGGATTTCCAACGACACGCATTTTTGTCATTTTAATCGTAAGACTACATGTACTTACAAGAATGGTTATCAGCGCGAGCTTAGTGACGTACGCCACCAGCAGTAAGCAATGTGGCAGACTTATCCATATGGAGCTGTTGTTGAATTTCAGCGGTGAATATATCAACAAACGAACGAAGAACTTGAGCCAACAATGCTGGCGACTGTTGGCCCCGTCAGCCGCTGGAACATCTGGTGGCGCTAACAGTATAACAAAAACGAATGTTGTTAAATTAACATGGATACAAAATTGAACGCATTGTTCATACATGAAATAACACAGCATGCACGACAATTAGATGTAATTTAATACAACAAGAGCATTATAAAAATATTATTTGAAAACAAGAACCTAGGAAAATAGTTTTCATAGTATTTACTGTTAAAAATATTTATAGAAAGATCCGACATATTTGTACCTATTACATAATATATACACATTTTAACGTGTTTGCGAGAACTTTGCAACATTTCCGCAATAACATGATTATTTTATATTGCTATGTAGAAATTACACACAAATTGAAAACGCATATTATACAGGGTGATTTAAAGTTGAAGTGGTACAAGATTATATATCACCCAACATGTCAGAGTATGTTAAAATTTAATGTCCTACAAAACAATTACGTATTTTTCAATGTATATTTATCTACATAAGACACAAATGTAAGTTCAAATTTGCCAATACCTCAAATTCAATACACATATTTTAAATATTTTATCTACAAATTATGGTGATCAAAACGTGTTACCGTGGGGCTCAAATGACACACTATCTTCGTTTTCCTGGGGCCCGTCAGTATTTACTGAAGCGTCCTGCAGGTTGAAACATTATTTATTCCACTTGGCTTTAAAAGAGTTTTATTGGCTTAACAGCTAGTCATTAACGACTTTTAAACTTTATTTTTTGGCTCATTATAAGCTGGTATCTTCTAAGATTTTTTCAACCGATAAGAGGATTCTAAATTTTATATTGACATATAAATGTCAAAACATAGTAAGATATATTTATCGAGAAGTCTGATAGGCCACACAAAAGTACCATAAATATGTGAGAGAATAACACAAGTAACACTTAAGCTTACTACAGTTTAAGCAAACATCATTATGATCGCATGCAATATAGAAAAGCACCCCAGTATACATTATAGAACCAGTCAAGTGAACGTGTATCGCCGAGTATTGATACGAGAACAAATAGTTTGCCTACCTAATACTAGTAGACTAGCACATGGAATATACCATTACCACCTGATTTTAAAACATGGTTCTCGTTAATTAATTTTTTTGTACACATCATTAGAATCATTATCTAGATAAACGTTTGGCATAGCCACGAAACGTAATACAAACAAATACTGTAACATCATTTTATTTCGCGATGGTCTAATTTTCAAGTATTTCGCCGTCCAAACTGAGCGCGAATATAAGACTCCTCGTAAATTTTCTTTTCGCATGTTTATTAGAAATTATATGCATGAAAATGAAACATGCGCGAATTTAAGACCACGCGAATTAACTGTTTTTCAACAATGCGCGAAATTCAGACACCGCGAAATTAAATGATTTTACAGTATATGACCTTTTGTATCCTTTGGCCAAACAGGCAACAACAATTACCACGCCTTTTAGTTAACATGTACTTTGTATCGCATACCACAAGTATCTTTTGATACCTGCCATACAGGTATTATTTGTTCATGCATTATCAATTTGATTTAAATCTGTTTTCGTAGAAATGTAGAACAGCTTCAATTATACATATTTAATGTATTAACAAGTTAACAGGTAGATGCATAGAGTACTTGGTACTTGCCTTTAATATTAACCAACATTTTAACAAGCACGGTCTAATCTTCTCAATTTCAACTTCAAGACCGATCAACCGTGAATAAAATTTATATGCAGACGTGTATACATGTTAACTGTTTTAGTGTACGCATCACTGTGTCAGAAATAGAAATGTATTCTTTACCAAACTCACGAATAACAAAGCTAAAACTAACCATGCCTGTCAGAAGTGGATGTTGTTCTGCGTCTTTTGCCGCACTCGCCATATTTATTAGTTTAATTAAAAGACACTCGCGATGGCAGAATATACAAATAAAAGATATCACGTGAAATTATTTTAGGGAAAATAACTGTTTCCCCATTAAAACCGAAAGTATTCTAATGGACAATGCTCTCGGCACTTAGATATAACCACAAACACTTAATAGCGTCACTAACAAGAAGTATGCATCCAAGAATTCCGAAGCATGTGAACAGTTAAGAATAAGTAAAACTCTATTTCACGTTCATTCATGTTAACGTGTTCAGTAAAACAAACCACATTCACAACTGCTTTGCGAGTGGGTTTTCTGATGTATACAAAGTTAACTTTCTGCTTGTTATATGCTGTGGCCGTTGTAAGTTAATTCGTTGCTATTGGGTTTCTTGTCATTTGCACTTGCAGCGAAAAACAAAAACAAAGATTGAATGGCGTTGCCACGAGTGTCTATTTCCTGTGAAGTCAAACGTTCAAGCGGTCGCTTGTTAATCCACAAATGAATATCGTTCAAGTGCAGTTACGTATAACACAATGTCCACTAAGGCTAAAAGTCAACAAATGAACACCCTGCAGTTATGACACAGTGTCCACCAAGGCTGAAAGTCCACAAATGAACATCCTGCAGTTATGACACAGTGTCCACCAAGGTTGAAAGTCCACAAGTGAACACCCTGCAGTTATGACACAGTGTCCACCAAGGCTGAAAGTCCACAAGTGAACATCGTGCAGTTATGACACAGTGTCCACCAAGGCTGAAAGTCCACAAATGAACATCCTGCAGTTATGACACAGTGTCCACTAAGGCTGAAAGTCCACAAATGAACACCCTGCAGTTATGACAAAGTGTCCACCAAGGCTGAAAGTCCACAAATGAACATCCTGCAGTTATGACAAAGTGTCCACCGAGGCTGAAAGTCCACAAATGAACACCCTGCAGTTATGACACAGTGTCCACTAAGGCTGACGGTCCACAAATGAACATCCTTCAGTTATGACACAGTGTCCACCAAGGCTGAAAGTCAACAAATGAACATCCTGCAGTTATGACAAAGTGTCCACCGAGGCTGAAAGTCCACAAATGAACACCCTGCAGTTATGACACAGTGTCCACTAAGGCTGACGGTCCACAAATGAACATCCTTCAGTTATGACACAGTGTCCACTAAGGCTGATGGTCCACAAATGAACATCCTTCAGTTATGACACAGTGTCCACCAAGGCTGAAAGTCAACAAATGAACATCCTGCAGTTATAACACAGTGTCCACCGAGGATGAAAGTCCACAAATGAACACCCTGCCGTTATGACACAGTGTCCACTAAGGCTGACGGTCCACAAATGAACATCCTGCAGTTATGACACAGTGTCCACTAAGGCTGAAGGTCAACAAATCAACATCCTGCAGTTATGACACAATGTTTGCCAAGGCTGAAAGTCCACAAATGAACATCCTGCAGTTATGACACAATGTCCACCAAGGCTGATGGTCCACAAATGAACACCCTGCAGTTATGACACAGTGTCCAGTAAGGCTAAAAGTCAACAAATAAACACCCTACAGTTATGACACAGTGTCCACTAAGGCTGAAAGTCCACAAATGAACATCCTGCAGTTATGACACAATGTCCAACAAGACTGAAAGTCCACAAATGGACATTCTGCAGTTACGACACAATGTCCACCAAAACTGAAAGTCCACAAATGAACACCCTGCAGTTATGACACAGTGTCCACCAAGGCTGAAAGTCCACAAATGAACACCCTGCAGTTATGACCAAGTGTCCACTAAGGCTGAAAGTCCACAAATGAACATCCTGCAGTTATGACACAGTGTCCACCAAGGCTGAAAGTCCACAAATGAACATTCTGCTGTTATGACACAGTGTCCAAAAAGGCTGAAAGTCCACATATGAACACACTGCAGTTATGACACAGTGTCCACTAAGGCTGAAAGTCCACAAATGAACATCCTGCAGTTATGACACAATGTCCTCCAAGGCTGACGGTCCACAAATGAACACCTTGTAGTTATGACACAGTGTCCACTAAGGCTGAATGTCCACAAATGAACATCCTGCAGTTATGACACAATGTCCACTAAGGCTGAAAGTCCACAAATGAACATCTTGCAGTTATGACACAGTGTCCACCAAGGCTGAAAGTCCACAAATGAACATCCTACAGTTATGACACAGTGTCCACCAAGTCTGAAAATCCACAAATGAACACCCTGCAGTTATGACACAGTGTCCACTAAGGCTGAAAGTCCACAAATGAACATTCTGCAGTTATGACACAGTGTCCACCAAGGCTGAACGTCCACAAATGAACACCCTGCAGTTATGACACAATGTCCACCAAGGCTGAGTCCACAAATGAACATCCTTCAGTTATGACACAGTGCCCACTAAGGCTGAAAGTCCACAAATGAACATCCTTCAGTTATGACACAGTGTCCACTATGGCTGAAAGTCCACAAATGAACATCCTTCAGTTATGACACAGTGTCCACTAAGACTGAAAGTCCAAAAATGACCATCTTGCAGTTATGACACAATGTCCACTAAGGCGTACGGTCCACAAATGAACATCTTACAAGTGCAGTTATGACACAATGTCTACTGAGGCTGATGGTCCACAAATGAACATCTTACAAGTGCAGTTATGACATAATGTCCACTAAGTCGGAAAGTCCACAAATGAACATCATTCAAGCGCAGTTACGACACAATGTCCACTACGTCGGAAAGTGCACGAACGATCATCGCCCAAGCTCAGTTATGACACAATGACCTTATGTCTGAAAGTCCACAAATGAACATCGTCCAAGTGCAGTTATAACACAATGTCCACTAAGTCGGAAAGTCCATAAATGGACATCTTGCAAGTACAGTTATAACACAATGTCCACTAATTTTGAAAGTCTTCAAATGAACATCTTGCAAGTGTAGTTATAACATAATGTCCACTAAGTCGGAAAGTCCTCAAACGAACATCTTGCAAGTGCAGTTATAACACAATGTCCACTAAGTTTGAAAGTCCACAAATGAACATCTTGCAAGTGCAGTTATAACACTATGTCCACTAATTTTGAAAGTCCATAAATGAACATCGTGCAAGTGCAGTTATAACACACTGTCCACTAATTTTGAAAGTCCACAAATGAACATCATGCAAGTGCAGCATCACACAATGTGTTTAGTATCAGTGACCTTGACCTTGACCCCACCAACCCCATATGGAGTCCCAGGCCAGGTCTTAAGGTATCTATGTATTAAGTTTCAGTGAAATAGCATTCTCAAGTTATTAGGCGGAAACCGTTTTTCTATTTTTAGTAAGTGACCTTGATCCCACCCACCCTATATGCAATCCCAAGCGAAGTCTCGCTATAACGTAGCTATGTATGAATTTTCATTACAATAGCTCAATTCGTTCTCGAGTAAGAGAGCAGAAATTAAAAATACGCCCACCCGAAGACATACCCCAATCTAATAACCAATCTTCGAAAATTTGGTTAATAATATATACCTCAGTAACACGAATCCTGCATGGAATCTCACAATTGTCACAATGCATGATGTCTGTTTAAAGGGACTATCTCAATAATAAATTTACATTTTAATACTGTAAACACTCGATTATGTGAAATTAGAATAGGACATAAAACAGAATGGACATGAAATATTTATTTTTTCACATAAAACTGTGTATTTGGTGGTGTTAGAGTATGTTTGTTATATTCTGTCAATAACTATGGTATTTCGGAATAATCCATAACACTTTCAGTAAATCTGATTGTGTTTGATCGTTTCTATTATATTAAAAAACTGTGTTCATGCACACATGGACACAGTCCTATGTTTTTGTGAAAATTTTGTAAATGCATACAAGTATGCAGTTTTGTAGTAAAATCAATTTTACCAATGCAATTATACATGCAAGTGTATATTACACTAATAACTCTGCAAAATTTTAAAATTGCAAATGTTTAACTGCATATTAAACATTGGTATTATAAAATAATTTATTCTATGTTTGATGTCTTATTCTCACTTCACATAATAGTGTGTTTGTAATATAATCACGGTTAAAATCAGGTATATATTATGGGAAAAGAGTGTAGGCATTCTGAAATAAAAATCAATTTATGATATGTATTGTGTTTATTTGGCCCTTTTCATGTTTACGTTTTTCCTCCCAATTGCGAGTATTATGGATTACCATAGCTTACACACTTTATGCACAAAGCACAATAGTGCAGTTGGTTACAGTGCTGCCTACTGTCATTTCTTCATATGACACATTAGTTGGGAGTTCGATACCCACTTGGGGTTGTATTTTTTTTCAAAATTTTGTTTTTTGGTTTTTATTAAATATCTCATTCATTCTTTATTTAATGTTTATGTGTTAGTATAGTGCATTTCTATAATCCCATATCATTTACATTGCAACAGGAAACCAATATTTCGTTGATACAGTCCCTTTTAAAGGTTTCGTCGTAAAAACACCACAGGTATCTTACTTACTTGATAAATAGGATGTATTGCTTTCTTACATTTAGCAAGGCAGACAACTCATGTATGGCATACATGTACAAACATTTTAATTTCATAGATAAGAATCTGTAAGATCAGTAAGATTACATGAATAATTTCCGAACCACCAACGCAACGCATTGATCATTCCAAGGACCCCAGTTTTTATCAAGTATGTGTATAGTGTCTGTTTCGTATTGTATAATGTTTGTACCCGTAATTATATGAGAGCAATTGATGACTTACCTTCAATACAGACTTGGATTTGTTTTGATTTGTTCATAGTTTCTCTACTGATGATGCAGCTGGAATGTATGTGGCACGTCGTAAGAAAACCGGTCTTAATGCGTGTGCGTAGTGTCATCCCGGATTAGCCTGTGCAGTCCGCACAGGCTAATCCAGGACGGAACTTTCCGCCTACAGTGAATTTATGTTTAGAAGAGACTTCCTTGAAACAGAAAATACCATACAAGCGGAAAGTGCCATCCCGGATTAGCCTGTGCGGACTGCACAGGCTAATCCGGGACGATACTTTACGCACATGCATTAAGTCCGGTTTTCCAGGCTTATTGCATCTGCGTAGTGTCATTCTGAATCAGCCTGTGCAGTCCTCACAGGCTTATCCAGGACGGCACTTTCTGCCTACAGTCACGTGAGTGGATTTATGTTTAGAAGAGACTTCCTTGAAACAGAAAATACCATAAAAGCGGGACTGCACAGGCATTAAGCCCAGGTTTCCCACGGCACGCCTCATTTATTATATTTGGCATTTGTCGCCTAGCAGTTATGAAACTAGAATAACCATTATCCCCTAGTTCACTTGTGAAAATATTAAAGATCATGACACAACGAGCGAAGAATGAAAATATAACAAAACATAAATAAAGCTAACATTAAATTTATTATGGATTAATTGGATAAGCAAATAACAGTGGTTATAGCTATATGAGTAACAAATTATTTACTGTTTCCCTATTATAAACACTACAATTCTAACAAAATACTTAAACAAAATAAGCACTGTTAAATTGAACATTTAAATAAATGTAAAAAAAAAGAAGTGTATAACATTGCAAAACACACAAAATGCACAGCTGTTACGTGAACAATCGCTATAACCAGCAGTACACTTTCCCACGATATTGTAAAATGACTTCCTGCAACACTTTCAACAACAAATGCATTGAAAAGAACTTTACGATAAGTATTGTCACAGCACAACTAGGAGACATTAAGGAATGAACATAAATTACTTAAATTGACTACAGGCAAAAACCTCAAGACAAACACTTATTCTCAGTTGATTTTGGAACAAGATCTTTAGTCAGTTAGGGTTAGTTTAAGATATTTCCATAGCAACATAAAGTTATATTTTAACAACTGTACAAACATATAATTTATGTATATGCATTAATATTAAAAAATGAAAGAGATATTCGAAAGTGTATATAACAAACTGTCATAAATACTGCTTCAATGCACCAGTGCTTGCAAAAATATGTACAAATATGTATTTGTATTTGTTATTAAAATTTGTATTATATTAAAATATGTATTTGTGTGCATGTTAATGATTCTAATTCAACTATTGTTTTTTTTTTTAAATTACACCCTGAAACAAATTTATTGCAAACTTTAATTGCAGTAGGTTTCAACATGAATTACATTTTATTATTAAAAGCTGCACATTTCCAATCAATAAAGAACTCAATTCCTTCAGCCACGTTGGTTTTACAGATGCAATGATCCAACATACTGAAATTGAACTTACTGATGACTGGACTCATATTAATATGTTTAGTAATGAATATGAAACATTAATTGCATATAACTAAACAGTGTGTTGTTTTTCATATGTACAAAAAACAGTTACTGTGTACTCAGAAAAAACTGCAAAAAAAAAGAAGTCAGAAGACTATTAAAACTGTTGTTTTTAATTCTTACATTGGATATTATTTCAGTATGTACATTGTTACAAAATGCATGTCCCACCATTTACCTGGTAATTACTAATTCACCCAATCTATAATCACTACATTAAAAAGTTCAGTAAATAAAGCACCACTACTGCAGTCCTAGCATCAGAGAAACCTAGTAACCAACCATGTACATGTACAGAAGGAAAATATTAAATAAATGTTTACGACTTAAAACACTTGAAATGTGAAGGAATATAAACTGATGCAACGTGTCCATGGTTGTTAGCTCAGCTGTAGAGTAAACATTTGATAAAAGCATTCTATGAAGTCTGTACAAGTTCTTTGTATTGTTTTGCCATACAATTGTAATCTGTAATATACATCAATAGCCATACTAAAAAAAATTAGTTTTTTTTAGTTGATGTTTACATTGTAATGTAATCCTTTTGTTGATGACATAAATTATGAGCAAGTATATGATGAAATCAAAGCTATAAAATACTGATAAAAAGAGTCATCCATATTATTATATGGATGCACAATATTAACAACTTACGTTATTAAATATTGAAACACCTAAACTAAATGACTAAATAACTATTATAATCAAACATGAAAGAGATAAACATACAGTATACTGTACATTTATTGTATACAAAAGAATGCACAGCACAACCATTATATGTGACATGTAAGGTTAATGCATTTGCCTTCAGTCATCACAGAAAGAAAATTTGTTCTTTTTTCATCCATGTAAACTATTCTGTCAAGTATATTAATCAATGTTTCAACAATGATTTAACAATATGATAAAGCATGTCCAACAATAGCAAAACAGTTGTAATGTAAAGTTTTGACAACTGGAGGAATTAATTATGAGTAACTTAGTATTTAAAAAACAAGTACATTTTAACAACTGGAGGAATTAATTATGAGTTAGTATTTGAATAACAAGTACAATACCTCTACATAATACAATGTATTATTGCACATTATTAATGAACAGCACAAACAATCTAAACATGTTAAAGCATGCCTCGTAATGTAGACATTAATGCCAACGTTTGAAATATTGTCCGAATACATACATAGTTGGCAGGCATGGATTTTACATTTGTTGTTTATATAGTTACATGTATTAAGCAATATATGGTCTGTATGCCTACCTTTAATATAAAACTGTGATCCTCAATTTGAGATTAACAATTCAAAAGAAATTACATATAATTATGTAAAGAGAAAAAATACAAAGAATAACCAAATGATCCATGTTACAAAATAACATACAATATGTAAATTACATCCAGATTAACATAGATTACCAATATCATTATCATTTTTAAAGGTTTTACACCTGACTACAAAACAGATGTTGCATTTGTATCATCAGTACCAGTAATTACAATATATTATTTAAAAACCAGAGCTGTCGAAGGACAGCGCGCTAGACTTTTCTTGTGCTTGTCAGAGTTACTGGCATTTTTTTTCTAAAACAAGAAATATGGAAATTCCACGAAAACCAATTTATTTTAATGAAATGCATTAAAGTCAGCAGATCAATAAAATTTGAAGTAAGTGACCTTGACATTGACCCTACCCACCCCATATGCAATGACCAAGCAAGGTCTCGATATAAGGTATCTATGCATCAAGTTTCATAAAAATATGTAATGCATTCTCAAGTTATTGATCGCAAATCGTTTTTCTATTTTTAGTAACAGTGACCTTGACCCCACCCACCCCATACGCAATCCCAAGCAAGGTCTTGATATATCTATGTATAAAGTTTCATTAAAATATCTTAATGCATTCTCAAGTTATTGAAAAGAAACGTGTGTCCAGTAGTAAATAAGATACTAATATGTTATCATTGGGTCCCAATCTAACAATATCGCTGAGTGTAAATATCTCCGTGTCACGAGTTCACTCCCTCAAGCTGTTCCCGTACATAGAAGGCTGTTCCCGTACATAAAAGGCTGTGCTCGTACATAAAAGGCTGTGCCCCTACATAGCGGGGGCCTGTTGCTGAGGGGTTGGTCGAGGGACCAGTCCCCTCATTTTATAGTAGTGTGTAACCTGCTGGGGTACCTCTGCCAGAACGTGACGTGCCAGCTCCACTGCTGAAGCCTGAAAATATGTGAGTTTCGATTTGAATATACATGTATGCATACAGTTTAGGTCTACGTAAGGTTTGCACCTAATTTTTTGTTTTACATATTATATACTTTGTACAATGTTATTGTTATTAATTATAATAAAATAATTTATGCCTGCTTATGTATAATTGCATATGTTTCTATTAATCGATTATTAATATACATGTTGTATCAAAACTATTTTTATTAGTAGGATCAATTCAACATTAAAATTATGAATATATATATATATATATCTCTGCAAATTTCCTACGAACAACGAACCAAAACAAATGTTTTTGTCTTTTTAACGATCCCATCAATAAAGTGTTGCTACTCGAAAAATATATTAGAGAAAAATAGGAATTAGATTCTATCCTGTTTAAACAGGTGTGCATATAACATCCCTTGAAATCCAGGCACTATCGGCCTTCTCTGCACATGTGCTTGCACATGTGCGGACGACACCTTCTGGCTCCCAAGTGACAATATTTATGCGAACTAACATTGATATGCCCCTTTAAAATAACAATTTTCATAAAAGATGGAACATTTGGCTTTGGATAAAACAGTGAGAGATTACAAAATAATAGAGTTATGAAAAACATGATAATGTTGAACAAAGCAAGCAGAAGCTGTTAGTACCCACTGTTTCAAATAGATCAATGTTCTAATTCCGACATGCAGGTAAAGGCATTTACAACCTGCAACTAAACATGTATTATCCTTAAAATCTAAACTCTTTTAAAAGATGCACATTTTATATAGGTTAATAAAAAATAAATAATAATAATAATAATTAATACTAGTTATGTATATTCATGATTAACACAAATTACATGATAAAAAATAATACAAAAGGTTTCGCAAGTAGATCATTTACATGTATTGTAATAAGTATGGATATGTTTTGTTAGCAAGCAAATACTTCTTTGCGTGATTGAGGCCTTAATATAATGGTACAGACTGTGTTTATTTCCTGGTTATGTTACGCCCGATTACGTTTTAATTTCCATACTTATACAAACCGCAGGGATCACTTACAACTGGGTCACTTACTCTCCGGAAGTCCCGGAAAGGTACAAACTGCACAATATCTCGCTGTATAGGCCTTCCACTCGGGTCTTTCAACACACCGTCGTCACCATCAAGCACGTTCATCTCAGAGAAATCTGCGTTTCCCACGCCAACGATGATGATCGACATCGGGAGACCGGAGGCGTAGACAATTGCCTTTCGGGTCTCGTCAAAATCAGTGAGCACTCCATCAGTTAGGAGAAGAAGAACGAAGTAAGCCTGAAAGATGATTCTGATCTTAAGACTAACTACAGATGATTTTGATTTTAAGTACTTGAATGTGTGTACTGATACCTTGTTCAGAAAGTGTAATATTTTAAGCTATTCATTTTATATTTCAAGTTCAAGCCAATTAAGCAACTAAACAGAATCTGAAGTCTGCAGTGAAATCTCGACTAAAGACATAATGAACTACAGTTGACTGACAGCTATTTATTATTATTTTATGTAATTTGTGTACCCCCTGCTAATGTTCTACACCAAGATCTGACTCAAAAACAAATTCCAAAACAGTGACTTATGGTTAACAAAGTATATCCAAAACCTTGGTCAATGAAGCCAAATGGTATTCCAAAACCTATGCCAATGATTAACTAAGGAATTAAAGAAGACCTGAGATACAGGAACATTTTGTAACCTTTAATAACATACATGAGCCCCTTTTGCTCCCTCCTCTTTCTGAGCAGCATCTGCAAACCTTGCCACATGGTAGATGATAGGGGCCGCATTGGTGGGGCCCCATAACTGGACCCTTGTGATACAGTTCTGGTACGCCTCCAGAATTCCATGTATTCCTGTGTGAACATGGAGATATAGTCATGTCACAAATGTTTTTAAAGAGTTCTCTGGAATAAAATATACAAGTGCTATTAATCAAGTCAAATAATTCTTGTGTGTGATTTAGTAATGTGTTAAATTAAATTACTATTATTATAATATTGTACAGAATACTGAAATATTATAGAACAATATTCAACATACATGAACATATTTATTACCAACATAATTTACAATTTGCTGCATTTTTGTTGTTGTTGCTGTTGTTCTTACATTATGAATTAACCAAATATATAGCATTAATAGTTAACAAAAGGAGCTCGTAGTAAACAATGAAAGGTTCATAGTTAATTTCTGATATAAAAAGCTTTTATTTTTTATTGAAAAAATAGCTTCACAGAAGCAGGTACTAACACTGGGCAGGTTAACAGGGTTGAAGTTTATTTTAATCTAAATAAAACATATATAACCCACCTGCACAGTATGGGTTTGGAGGGTTAAAGTTTTTTGTAAACAGGTAAATATAATACTCACTGCACTGTGCCACAGTATGGGTTTTGAGGGTTGAAGTTTATTAGAATACTCACTTGCACAGTATGGGTTTTGAGAGTTGAAGTTTATTATAATACCCACCTGCACTGTATGGGTTTTGAGAGTTGAAGTTTATAAGAATACCCACCTGCACAGTATGTGTTTTGAGGGTTGAAGTTTATTAGAATACCCACCTGCACAATATGGGTTTTGAGGGTTGAAGTTTATTAGAATACTCACCTGCACAGTATGGGTTTTGAGGGTTGAAGTTTATTAGAATACTCACCTGCACAGTATGGGTTTTGAGGGTTAAAGTTCATAGCAAACTCGTGAGAAACCTGACCGTCAGGCAACTTGGCACCAAACCCTAAAGCTGGAAACATCTTGTCACTGAAATATATACAGTTGACAGTTGATGCAATTTGATGAAATAAGTTATACTAAATACACTCAATATTTTTCACATTGCAATCCTTTTGATTAAGCAATATCCAATCAAACAGCTTATCTTTATGCTTTGTCTCCCATATTAAATATGCCATTTACAGAATATACAGCAATAATTAAAAAGACAAAAGAACCTTAACCACAAAGGCATTAAACTATGGCAAGTGGTGAAAAGTACTGATAAGATTAATTGTCAACAGTCAGTTTCAAACTTTTCAAATAATTATGCGGCTACAATTTTTTGTCTAAGATGATAGTTTCAAACTTTAAAAGCAGACTTGAGTTAAGCTAATATCAAATGTATGAGAAACTCCTCAGCAGATCAGCTGTCCAGCTATTGCAGTGGTTGGTACATTCGCTTCTCACTGAGGTGATCTAGGTTCATCCTACAAGACAAGAGGTCTTCCCCAGTCCGTTTTAGTGCCCCGACCCGGGGTGCTTTAATTTTAACTTCAACATGTCCGGGGCGCGTAAAAATAGTGGTGCGCTTGTAAACATTCACATGGGGCACATGTATTTTATCAATAAATTAGCTGTGTTGACTGCAGCAGATGTGTTGACTGCAGCAGACAGACAATTCCTGCTGTGAAAGCTAATCTATTACGTTTTTCACTCAAGAAACACCCTCACTCAATAAAGTCGGCGAATGATCAAAACGAGTGTCAATTTGCTGAAAATTTGAACTATTTACGTTATTCTTAAGCCGCAATCAATAACCGTGAAGCACCGCTCTGTAGGCTGATTTTCATCATGCAGTAAAATCAATATGAGCCAATAGAAATTCTCAGTTTATTCGCTTTGGAACGACATTATGATTGACCAAAATTTGCACAACAGGCATGTATCCACAGACAAGCATCCTTATAAGTGTGTCAATACGTATTATCGAACTTAAAAGTAAATGCGCTTTGCTCATCCCTTTCGTATTTTATAATATCCACACTTATTTATAAAAAAAAATAAACTACAAAAAATCAGTCTGAAATATGCGATACGTCTGCTACCACGACGTAACGTACCAATCATGTGCTTTACTAAATACAGGTCTTTAACACTTGACGCGCATAGGCACGACGAGCACGAGGAAATTTTCCTGCCATTTTTGCAAGAACAAAGCATGTATAATATACATGTATTTTAATCAAGATCATTCAATTCACCAATTATCTAATCAGTACTATGTTCAACAGTTGTAACAATTAAAACAGTGTTAAAGCACTAAACACATGCCAATACGAACACAATTAATCGAATAAAAAGGCTCCATAAGTAGATCGAGTTTAACCTAAAGATTTGAGAAGGATGAGAATAGTGGGTTTGGGCATGACGTCACTGCGTGAATGTGATGCGCACTGGACATAAACATCCGGAAAAATAATTTCTTTCAGTTTCGCAACAACAATGATGCATTTGATTTTAAAAGGCTCCAGGTATACTGGTCAAATGATGATGTTTCATTTATTTCATTTTGTTTAAACGTTTACAAAAAAATGAAAACGTCTTAGCCTTAATTTTAAGAGCTAAAATGCACCAGATAACACCATTTGACACATGCCGCAAAAAAAATCCATGTTGGGAGGGCATACCCCTCCCTAACCCAACCGTTTTGGGCCCGGGCGCCTGAAAAAATCCTGGGGAAGGCCCTGTTGTTTTGGAATTATACATGTAGCTGGGAATTGTAGTATATTCAAAATTCATCCCAAATTTTGCCTTGTCTCTTTAATTAGGTAGGGGCGATGGGAGATACCATGGGTTCACACATAATTCGGCTAAGGTCACGGAAGGACCTTATTAACTATGAAATACATAAAATGTAACACACTGATTGAGACAAGGAAAAGAAGACTTGAGTTAAGCTCATAGCAACTGAATAAGAAACAATGCACCAGATTGTCTGTGCGGCTATTGCAGCAGTTGGCAAACTCAATTTTCACTTAGGGTGTCCCAGATTCAACCCATGTTGATTAACAAGAAACGTGGAATTCCACGAAAATTAAATTTTTCGAACGAAATGCATAAAAGTCAGCACTAGGGGTGTCACGATATTTTAACTCCATATTGCAATATTTTTTAATTTATCACAATATTTATTGCAATATATTGCCACCATTGTTGTATGTAGCTGATATGCTTAAGACTGATCACAGCACTATCAACATGGCACTATTTCATAGGGCAGTTTTCATCGTCACTTGCTGATGCTGATGACAGTCGCAACAACAGCAAAATATAATTAGCAAGTAGTAAAACAATACAAATATGCATAGCAGTCTCAAAGTCTGTCATCTCTACATACTGTATCTATAATAATATTATTATGTAAAGTGGTATTTACACGTACTGGTACTTCAGTCATGGTGTTTAGTAAAGCATATAGGTTGACACAGAGTACTTGTATATGTTTCGTGCTTAAACTTAGTTTAACTATTTCATTTAAAACTTATTTGATTCTGAACAAATTCATCAGGTTAATGTTAACTGCATGTGAATGAACATTTTAAGGCAATACATGTGTACAAAACATGAATGTACAGTTGGTAGTTGCCAGTACATTCTTTTAAGGTCAGGCTTTTAATGTAAACCCTACACAACTATCAACTGTTAGATTGTTTCAATTGTCTATCATTAACAATAAGTGTGCTTCAATTAATTATAAAATTCTGTAACCACTGAATGTTTAAAAATGAAAGGACACAAAAGATCACATAAATTGTGCAATATACCTGTATGGACAATTATATTGCAATATTTTATTGCAGAATCAAATGCTGCAATATGCCAATATATCCATATATTGTGACACTCCTAGTCAGCACAATAATGAAAGAAAGTTCTGGGTGCAAGTAGAAGGTCATACACCTATGTCTAGGAAATAGTGATCTTGATCTCGTAATCCAAAGCGAGGTCTCAATATCTACATATGAACTTTCATTAAAAATCTAAATTCGTTTTCAAGTTACTGAGTGGAAACATTTTTTTTTTTTTTTGTAATGATGATCTTGACCATGACCCCACTAACCCCATATGCAATTGCAAGCAAGGTCTAGATATAAGGTATCTACATATAAATGTTCATTAAAATATCTCAATTCATTCTCTAGGTACTGAGCGGAAACTGTATGTTTATTTTTAGTAATCGTGACCTTGACCCACTCACCCTATATGCAATCACAAGCGAGGTCTAGATATAAGGTATCTACATATAAAGTTTCATTAAAATATCTCAATGTGTTCTCAATTTATTGAGCAAACCATTTTTCTTTATTTAGCAACGGTGACCTTGACCCTGACCCCACCAACCCCATATGCAATCCCAATCTACATATAAAGTTTCATTAAAATATCTCAATGTGTTCTCAATTTATTGAGCAAACCATTTTTCTTTTTTTAGTAACGGTGACCTTGACCACCCACCCCATATGCAATCCCAAGCGAGGTCTAGATAAAAGGTATGTAGGTATGAAGTTTCATTAAAATATCTCAATGCATTCTCAAGTTATTGAGCAGAAACCGTTTTTCTATTTTTAGTAACAGTGACCTGGACCTCACCCACCCCATATGCAATCCCAAGCAAGGTCTCAATATAAGATATCTATGTATGAAGTTTCATTAAAATATCTCAATGCATTCTTAAGCTATTGAGCGGAAACCGTTTTTCTATTTTTAGTAACGGTGGCCTTGACCTTGACCCCACACACCCCATATGCAATCCCAAGCGAGGTCTCGATATACGGTATCTATGTATGAAGTTTCATTAAAATATCTCAATACGTTCTCAAGTTATTGAGTGGAAACCGTTTTTCTATTTTTGGTAAGGGTGACCTTGACCCCACCCACCCCATATGCAATCCCACACTAGGTCTCGATATAAGGTATCTATGTAGAAAGTTTCTTTGAATATCTCGATGCGTTCTCAAGTTATTGAGCGGAAACGGTTTTTCTATTTTTAGTATCAGTGACCTTGACCCACCACCCCATATGTAATCCCAAGCGAGGTCTTGATATAAGGTATCTATTTATGAAGTTTCATTAAAAAATCTCGATGCATTCTCAAGTTATTGAGCGGATACCGTTTTTCTATTTTTAGAAACGGTGACCTTGACCGTGACCCCACCAACCCCATATGCAATCCCAAGAGAGGTCTCTATATAAGGTATCTATGTATGAAGTTTCAGTTAAAAATCTCAATGCGTTCTAAAGTAATTGAGAGGATACCGTTTTTCTATTTTTAGTAACAATGACCTTAACCTTGACCCCACCCAACCCATTTGCAATCCCAAGCAAGGTCTCGATATAAGGTATCTATGTACAAAGTTTCATTACAATAGCTCAATCCGTTCTCAAGTTAGAGAGCGGAAATGACAAGTTGACACCGCCACCCCATACGCCCGCCCTCCCCACACCCCCCCCAACGACATACCCCAATAAAATCTAATAACCGCAGTTTTTCTTACATAGCACAGCAGACGACATATATGTTATTATCCTGGCAGATGGAGACAAGTAGAGGCAGAATTAAGCTCATAGTAACTGAATACTAAACAGCACAGCCGACGACAAACAAGAAATAAACAATGCAGCAGACCCTAAATTACATCACAGCAGACAAATAACAAGAAACATCACAGCTGATGACAAACAAGAAACAACCCAGCAGACGACAAACAACGAACAACACAGCAGACGACAAACAAGAAGCATCACAGCTGAGACGACGTACGTGTCATAGTCCTGGCAGACGGCGCCCACTGCCTGTATAGCCTGCTGGTACTGGTTTGGCTGGTACGGGTTAATGTAGTGAAGGGACTGGGGCTGTCTGGGCTCACCATTGGAGCCCGTAAAATCAACACCCACCTGAGAAACAAGGCTTGGACAATTAAAATTGATGTTAATTATAAATAGTTTGAGTAGAAATGATTAATTACAATATTACAACAAAACATATTTTTAAAGTTACTGATTAGAATGGTATACAGTACAATTAAAAAAAAAGAGGGCCATCATGGCCCAAGGTGTTCACCTGAGAACTGGTACAGATGAAGACCATACTGTTGTGACAGGCTTGAAAATTAAGATATATGAACAATACGCAAAGGGGGATAGGATCAATTTGATATAAAACATCGGATAGTGCAATGGGCTAACTAAAGTACGAGTTGGGTAGTGGACGTGCGGTGTTTTTGCTAATGGTTCTCAAATCATTTTTCTCGATATTCTTACCTGACCCTTTTTCATTAAATCAGTGACAATTCTGGAAAATGCAGAAACACTAGATTTTTATGTCTATATGTTGAAAAAAAGGCGCGGTTGGAAATTATGTGGATTCACTCCAAGTGCTTGCACAAACTATATCTGATCTGATGCTGATTGTAATGACTGAAGTAATTACACAGCAATATTTTGCGCAGTACACAGGTCTACTCCACGACGTCTCGTTTATGAATCACAATTATTTTTTTTGCGTGGGCTGTACTGTATAATGGTTTTATATCTTACTACTACCTTTGGTTCACGTAACACAATAAAATTGAATCATAACTCCACAAAATTATGCAGGCAGGTATGGTCTAGTTTGGTTAAAGTGTTTAAAACTGTGGATGTATGGCAATATTTCTTTTCATTAATCAATTTATTTCTTTAAGTGGTATTCTCAGGATATAGCTGTAATACAGAATGACAAACATACTGTAAAATTGATCTGCATTCCTCCATAGATATACTCAAGGAAGGAAGCAACTTTCTGCACCTAAAAATAAGAAAATTTTTACAAAAATGACAAAAAAACTACATTCATTTCAGATCGATAGAAACTGTGACTGTATTTCAGATAAAATTTTTCACTTAGTTGTATCATAATCTTTTTAATAGACAACATATTTATTTGCAATATAATTTTATCATGTTACATTGTTAAAAATATAAGGAACATAAATTCATTATAATACCAGGGGTATAATTTCAAAAATTACTGGTACATTAAAGAATAAAAATGAATGTTGATATATTAGTACGGTTAAAAAGATATCATGTTTAAAATATGCATATTTACCTTAAACGAATCAACACCGACATATCCGGAGTTTTCGTATTTCTTCTTTTTTGCTTTCTTCTCCGCATTCACACATGGAAACTGAAAGATATAAAGAATATGCTCACATGATTTTATGCAGAACTTAAATATGGAAATGATACGTTACTTTACAATCAGTGTGTATATAAACAGAGCAAATTGGGTATATTTTAAACACTTTTCAACAATTAACTTCATGTAAAAAGAACACCTTGTTTGATATACCCAAATTGGGCTCGTTACTGCAAGAGCACTATTGGTTAGGTATATAATGCATACTCAGTCCTTTCTAAGATTTGGGTATTAAGATATACTTTACAGATGTTTCTGCAGACTTAAAGCATAAATAACAAATGTTCTTATTTCTGACAGTTAATACTCAACATTCTCAAGTCTGAAGCTACATGACTGTAATCATCTTGCATAGTTGCAAAGTAATAATACACAATGAACTAACAAAATTATCAAACGGCCATAACTTAGGCCAAACTGTGAAACCTCAGTTATGTTTGACAAATTGTCATCAGAAATTTCAACAACAAATAGGACTGAAGACTGACATACAATAGTAATACCCACAACCGCATCTACATAGAGGACAGTCTAACTAGAGGCTTTCACAGCAATGTTGTTATTTCAATAGGAGTTGGTATAACTGAATATAGTTGCCGCCTTGACATATTGTGACTGTCAGTTTAATTTCGAGTGATCTTTCTCCAAGTCGAACTGGTTCTACGAAGGAAACTAACTCAAAATGACTAAAAAATCCGTAGCCTTTCAATATAGGCCTATACTGGTACTAATGGTCTTATTTTCACAGTATTATTAAAAGGATTGTAAACTTGTAATACAAATAACCTGGCAGAAAAGATTATCTATTTATTCATACTGGTTTTTAAATATTTGCTGGATTTAACAGCTTGTTGATCAATAACGTGTCAACAAACATCACAAGTAATGTCAATATTCATGACCTAGTACTTGTGATGTCTTGTACATGTATACACATACAAGCAAACATAATGAGAAACTGCTTAGTGAAAATCAATTACCCTATTTTGATTTCATCCAAATACCTCTGTCTTACTGAAGAGGGCAATAGGGCATCAAAAGGTTACACAATGAATATTTTGTCCAGTACTGTCATCACTATGTTTTCCTTACTCTTTGTATTTTATGAAAAATATGGACCTCTCAGAGACCCACTCTTGAGGTCACGGCATTGAAGTCTCAATCCTGAAGTTTCAATATGAACGTTTCAGTCCTATATGGCCCCAATATTCAAATATATATGTTGACGGCCTTAAAGAGTAATACTTAAATATTGGTCCTAAAGCATTACTCATAAATCATGAAGGACTAATTCTCAAGTATAAAACTTCAGGCCCCAAATCTTCAAGGTCCAATCATCAAGCCACAATCGGGACACAGCAGTACTTCAAACACTGGTAAGTGAAGTGGTAGTGAGAATGCAGAATGTGATGTTATAGGATTTGTATGGGTGTAACAAATGTTTGGGATGATGACCTTATAAACAGCATAAATTGACAGGGTAACAATGTAATGATAGTCATTAACAGCACTGCTAGTTTCAGTGAAGGCAGGGTGGGGATCAGAATAACTTTATACATAGGTAAGGGATACAGTGTAACAATTTATTTGTATTAATGTTATAAACCGGTAGCATAGACAAAGTCCAATGTATCCTGAACAAGCTTGGTGACCTCCATTTTTACGACTGTTTTTGTTTCAGTATACAATGATGCATGTATGTGCAATTTGTAAAGAAAATATGTCTTTGGAAAGAAATTTTGAAATGTTTATTTTATTAGAATATAAGACAATTGATAAATAAACATATTTTTAACAATTCAATACTTCAACTGGGAAGAAATCTAATGTAACAGTAACTTTATTTTACTTGTGTACAACACATGTTTTGAAAGTGCCTCTGTCATAGAAACACAAATATTAGGAGTTTGGGTGTCACATTATAAGATCAGGTTCACTATTGCACTACAAAGGTCAAATACCTCGGCAAATACTAGCCCACCCCCACATTTATGAGTGCAAAATGTTTGTTTTTAATTGTAACCTTAACACAAAATACATGTACTTCTTGGGTTTTGTTTACAGGGCATACTATCTAAAACTTAAATTAAGTATTTTAACTTTTTGAAATATATTCGAAATATATTTTTGTCTGACAAATTAATATATTACACAGTTAGTATCAAATGGCCAGGAAGTGTATTGTGTCTAATGGCCAGGAAGTGTATTGTGTCTAAAACTAATGTACTGAGCTGTAATATTATTACAAATTGTCTCCTTTTTTATTCACCAACTTGAAGCAAATGTTCCTGGGTTGGTTTGTTTGTTTTTTGTTGTTATTTTTGTTGCAATAAATTGAAAATGAATGACAGACAATTGATATATCTTCAAATTTATAATTTTCTTTTCATATTTTTTAGCCAAATTTGTGATATCTTTCATTACAATTTATGGAATACAATCTTGAGAATCATTGTCATAACTAGTTCCTGTCTATACAACCCTTTAAATAATTCAATATTCATGTTACAACAATCCAGAGGCTTTTACTCATTAAAAATCAATCACAAAACATTCAATGAATAAAAGAAGTAGAAGAATTGTTCTATTTAAATCATGAATGCATTTTGCCCCAACAGCCAGAATTCATTAATTCAATCAAGCAGGTGCATGTATTCTCCTGGTCAAGAAAACAAAACTCCATTTCTACAAAAGTGTGATCATGCATACAGAGCTACCATTGCTCTACATATGAATAGTATTATACTGGTACAAGTGATTCAAATGAAATTGAAATAACTCACATGAATGCTTTTGTTTTGTGAATGATATTATACATAGTGAACCCATTTATGTTTGCCAAAAATGCTGAAGCTATGGTTCAACAGCAAACAATCAGATCTTGTAAAGCAACATCTCATAGGAGTTTCACTAAAACTGCTTTATGTATGTACCTACTATGGCTAAAATACTAGCAATATGTACTTTTCATAGTTTAAATTTTAAACCCAACTTCCGGCTACTTTTTTCCTAGCTTGCCATATAAAGTATTATTGATCTATGACCAAGCAACTTTCAAATCTTGTAACAGAAATTTTTAAAACCATATGTTTTTTTTATTAAATATTATAAAAAATTCATAGAGGATATATGTTATAAAAATGAATTATTATAACTAAATGTAGTATCGTTTTAAACTCATTACTAAGGCCACATGTCCGTATGACGGGTATCCGGAAAAAAAGTAGCGTCCTTGCCACGTCTTAAACGGTTGTTTTCCATACATAAAAACCACCAATGAACACATGTTGTCTCAATCGATACTTAGTTATCTGCCTGAAGAGGGGGTGATGAAAATACCAAAGCTACAAACCGCGCAGGGATCTTATCAAATTGCCCTTAAAACAATACTGCTTTATGTATGTACCTACTATGGCTAAAATACTAGCAATATGTACTTTTCATAGTTCATATAGGTGTTTTATATTTCAATAACATTATGTTAGTAAAAGTGGATCACATAAATACTTTGTTTTGCAAATCAAAATATACTTAACCCAGCTAAATTTGTCAGACTTTTACAATTTGTACATGCACATTCCACTGTACACTTGACCACATTTGCAATGGTTCTGTTTTATCTTGTCCATAAAGTCTTCAAAATAACCCACAAGGATGGCATATTATTTTATTAATTTTTTTCTTGCCAAAAATGTGAAAAAATGCCTTTAACAATTATGACCTATGGACATTGTCAACAACTCTGAAACTTACAAATGCATTGACAAAAAAATACTATTTTTATTATTTGCATTAAGTTTGATATAAATGGTGTCTATTATGTGCAAATGAGCATTTGCTTCAGAAACTTTATCATTATCATTGCTATTTCCTCCCAATAAACTATAAAAATACACCAACTAATATAAATTCACATGAAGTCATATAATGTAATTTTTACACCTAAAAATCCTTGTCTTTTCCAAATATTTCTAACTAAATTTGGTCATGATGATATTCCATTGTTTCTACTATAATGGGCAAAGCTTTCCAACAATTTATTATGAAGACTGCCTTTAAAAAGTTTAAGCACAACTTGTCATCATTTTACAAGATACAAACTGACTGAATTACCCATCACCTGATATGAGGTCAGCTCTAAAGTACAGGCTTATAGCTCAATTGCAAGTAATAATTTTCACATTGATCATCCAGTTGACATCTTCACCATGCAAACACATTTATAGGCCTTTCCCTATCTCCCTTGGAAATTACCTCCCGTTATTGCGAATTCACATCCGCAAATTTTAAACCCAACTTCCCGCTACTTTTTTCCTAGCTTGCCATATAAAGTATTATAGATCTATGACCAAGCAACTTTCAAAACTTGTAATGGAAATTTTTAAAACCATATGTTTTTTTATTACATATTATAAAAAATTCATAGAGGATATATGTTACAAAAATTAATTATTATAACTAAATGTAGTATCGTTTTAAACTCATTACTAAGGCCACATGTCCGTATGACGGGTATCCGAAAAAAAAAGTAGCGTCCTTGCCACGTCTTAAACGGTTGTTTTCCATACATAAAAACCACCAATGAACACATGTTGTCTACTTAGTTATCTGTCTGAAGAGGGGGTGATGAAAATACCAAAGCTACAAACCGCAGGGATCTTATCAAATTGCCCTTAAAACAATACCGCTAATCCGATGCAACTGCATAATGCATTGATGATAAAGATCAAGATGCAGAGACAATTAACATGTCACACTTGTTTGTGTCTCAAATTAAAGTTTATCTCATATTTTAAAAAGTTGCTGTCTCCGTTGTTGTTCTTTGCCTATCACCCTATGAAATTTCGCCACCTTATTGAACAGAACAGAACAGAATTAAAAGCATTAAACACTTTTTCGAATAAATAAATTGGTTTACATTAAAGAGTGAAATAATATACCACAGCACTTAATTTTAAATTATGAAGAATTGTAAGGTGGTGTACATTTAAGAGCTCAACCTGTGTTGTTTTTCTCTCAAACATACAGGAATTAGCTGCTACGAGAATAAAACTTTGTTTGTTTACCACGATTTTGACAGAAATGAAGAAATAATTTCTTTAATGCTACATCAATTAAAACATTTAATGAGGAGTAAGATCATCTTTAGTTATTGTTATATTGTGTAACGGTAATAAAAAATATAGTTGTTTTGTTACATTATTTTTCAAGATTATAACGACACACGTTCAAGCACCGTATAATATTTAGCACACAACAAGAATATCTGCAACGAAAAAAGCTTTAAAGTTAAACACAAAAGTGCATGGAATTTAAATATCAAGTTGCTGTCAAAAACATCGGAATTACCTGTACGCTCAAACTTTCTGTGATGATACCTTATTTTCGTAATTTTAGTCGCCAGAAGAATGTTAGCTTAGAGTTACTTAGCAAAGTCATTTTACTAAAAACTGCTTGATTTATTTATTTAATTTAATAATGCTAATTTAATACAGGATTAAGACAGGTTGTTTAGATACTGAAATCGCTATTTGTGTGTTTTATTGCATAATAACCGTTTAACGTACTGTGTAGTTTGTTTGTCAATCTTCAAAGAGTAGACAACTATATTGTTAAAAATTAAAAAAATATTTAAATTAAATTGATAAATAAAGTACATGATGTATATTATATGTGTATGTTGATATTTGTAAATTCATGTTTACAACATCAACACAATTTTATGATTGAAAATCTAATATATTGTATGTTTTCTGGTTCATATGAATACGCTTGTCCCGCCTTATTATCAATAAAAATCGCTGGAAGTGAACAGGGGACATCACTAGTTTTGGGAAAGGCCTATAGGTACTATTTAAAATTAGATATGCAGCCACAATTCAAGTAGCCATTTCCAGTTTTACGGGTCATTATTTTGTATACCTGAGCCTAGTGTCAGTTGATATACACAAGTTCCTGAAGCCAGATGGTTTTTTTTGATAACAGAGCTGGGTCATGAGTGATTTCTGATCCATTTAGCACAAATGTTTAATAAACATTCAGTGTGCTGATTTAATGCTGAAAGGTTCAGAAAAAGTGAGAGTTTTAAAAAGGTGAATAACTTTACACAGGTATTTCATTACTGTTTAAAATAGGGTGATTAACTGGACGCAAGTATTAAATGTCTTTTTAAATAATTTTTTTTTCTTACATATTCTTAAGTAGTAATGAAAGGTAATTGTTATATCCTTTTTATGTGACCTAAATGAAAATTTTTGTGAAAATGAGTTCTGATTCATGAGAGAAATAATGTTTACCTTGTTGTTTTTTAATATTTATAAATATACAACTTTTAATAATAGATCAAGTTATTTGATTTCATAAAAGTATTGAACTTAATATGTTATGTGCTGTATATATCAAACTATGGTTAGCTTTGAGAGTTTATATTTGATTATTATTATGCCATGACTCTATTTTAAATTTTAAATGAGAACTATAAATCATATTGCCATGATGCTTTTTCTATATTCTTTTAAAGGGACTTTGTCAACGACAAATTGGCATCCTATTGCACTATAAATTATATTATTTGATAGAAATGCGCTTTACAAAGACATGTGCATTAAGTAAATAAGAAATACTATAATACACAATAAGATATTTGATACAAACAAAGACGCAAAAAAGTCTGAAAAAAATTTAAACCCCAAACGGTTATCGAACTCACGACTTCTGATGAAATGACATTAGACAGCGCTTTTACCAACTGTGCTATCTAGGCTGGGAAAGTGTCGTGTGTAAACTATGGTTATACAAAATGCTCACAATTCTGTAAACAGGAAAAGGGCCAAACAAACAAAACCCGTGTTATAAATTGATTTTTATCTCAAAATGCGTACAATCTTTTCCCATTATATCTACCCTGTATTAACCGTTATTATATGCCAGTATTAATATCGAAATTTCTGATTTTTTAAAGAGAGGCCCTTTTCGATGATATAGTCCCTTTAATTGCCATTATTTTGATTTTTAACTGTGATATTTTATAGTTTATTCAACATTTCACATTTGTAAGGACCACAATGGAAATAAGAGTTTCCTTTAACTCTTTTTTGTGTTATCCTTAACATATAATGTTGAATTGCATAGGCATTTTAATCCGTACAAACTTTTATTTGTTTGCATGCGTGTTGTGATGTTTTATGCGATGTGATTATGAATTTTATGTTGAAATCCATCCATCCATCCATCCATCCATCCATCCATCCATCCATCCATCCATCCATCCATCCATCCATCCATCCATCCATCCATCCATCCATCCATCCATCCATCCATCCATCCATCCATCCATCCATCCATCCATCCATCCATCCATCCATCCATCCATCCATCCATCCATCCATCCATCCATCCATCCATCCATCCATCCATCCATCCATCCATCCATCCATCCATCCATCCATCCATCCATCCATCCATCCATCCATCCATCCATCCATCCATCCATCCATCCATCCATCCATCCATCCATCCATCCATCCATCCATCCATCCATCCATCCATCCATCCATCCATCCATCCATCCATCCATCCATCCATCCATCCATCCATCCATCCATCCATCCATCCATCCATCCATCCATCCATCCATCCATCCATCCATCCATCCATCCATCCATCCATCCATCCATCCATCCATCCATCCATCCATCCATCCATCCATCCATCCATCCATCCATCCATCCATCCATCCATCCATCCATCCATCCATCCATCCATCCATCCATCCATCCATCCATCCATCCATCCATCCATCCATCCATCCATCCATCCATCCATCCATCCATCCATCCATCCATCCATCCATCCATCCATCCATCCATCCATCCATCCATCCATCCATCCATCCATCCATCCATCCATCCATCCATCCATCCATCCATCCATCCATCCATCCATCCATCCATCCATCCATCCATCCATCCATCCATCCATCCATCCATCCATCCATCCATCCATCCATCCATCCATCCATCCATCCATCCATCCATCCATCCATCCATCCATCCATCCATCCATCCATCCATCCATCCATCCATCCATCCATCCATCCATCCATCCATCCATCCATCCATCCATCCATCCATCCATCCATCCATCCATCCATCCATCCATCCATCCATCCATCCATCCATCCATCCATCCATCCATCCATCCATCCATCCATCCATCCATCCATCCATCCATCCATCCATCCATCCATCCATCCATCCATCCATCCATCCATCTATCTATCTATCTATTGTCTGTCTTTCTGAATTCAATAAAATACCATGGCAACTGAGTGTACTTCATTATTCTGGGTCAAACATCTGCCAAAGGATCTGAAACATTCTATGTGCACAAACAATCAATAAAATTCTGTGGTGAATTATTGGCATAATAATAAGGGAACTGCTAAATCTGCAACAGAATTGCATGCCAATTCTTATTTTGATAAACAGCTAAACTTGAGTACTGAAGTGTGAAAAGAATTTCATTAGTGTCAGATATCTTTTGTTAATATTTTTAACAGGTAAAACCATGCAGTCACCTTAGCACACATAATCATTTTTCTTTCTACTTTCCATTCTAAATAAATTTTAAATTAAAAAATAACTAGTTAATATTTACATAAGCTCAGGTCGAATGTCATGCATGTATAGATGACTATATGAAATATGAATTCTCCTGTCAATTTCAAATATTTGTTGAACCGATAAACTGGCTCATAATTGTAGGTATAGGAGGGATTTACAACTACGTCACAGATATCTGTTATGTGTACTACATGTGCACACTTTCCTGGAAGGTGGGACAAACAACTGTTAACTGGGTCTACTTCTGATAAGAAAGTCCCGTTTCTAGTCTCCCGACCGACCCTTTACTTTTGCTGCCGACCCTACATATTTTTGGTCCAAAAATAATACAGACTGAAAAAGACTGTTACCGTGTACAACACAAACCATTCTCCCATCATAATTTTTTTTTTTAAATAATAATAAAATCCGTAACTACCGAGCCTTATTTTTTGGGGCAGGAGACCAGAAACTGAAGTATTTTTATTTTTTTTTGCCTCATCTGAAATATCTGAGCATTCTATTGTTAAACTACATAGAGTGCTTAAAATCATCTTAAGAATTTGCTCTATTTGATTGTTTGGCTAAGATATGCATTTTCTTAGTTGTTCTCTAACCAAGTTCCTAATTTAAGAAAACATTATGTATATAAATGGAATTGAGGAGTTGAAAATTAAAACATAGACATATGATTTGGTCTAATAAATGGATATGAAAGTTATGACTTTTAACATAAATATGACAGTTAAATCATTAACTTACTATGATCTAGACTCTATTCATTTTTCTCTGACAATGCTAGAAATGTTTAAGTTTTTTCTCTTAGTATTTTTTTAAGTATCATACTATCTAAGGATTTATCTAAGAATAATGTTGGATTTTTTATTTGGACAGCTTTGCACCCGTCTTAAAATTTAAAAATTGTCTAAGACATGAATAATTAAGATTTCATTTGAAATTTTAATTAAAAACTTATAACCATGATTAATTGGTAAACATACACTTGCATGCAATTCAAATATTTTGGGCGGATAGTTTGTATTTATTATTTTGTACACTTTCATCAATTTATTTAACTGAATATTCTAATACAGAACTTTATAAAGATTTACTGACAAATTTTCCTATTTTTTTTAAAATGTCCAAAATTTTCTTATCAGAAAAAAATATGCCTTCCAATATATTTAAAATGTTCCTTTAAATGTTGCTTTATTGCAATTTACATATTTTATATCCATATATTAGATACAATGTTTATTATGTTATTTGTTAACCAATTCAATGACATATAAAATGTATTCTTAAACAAGTGTTTTTTTTATTTTCTTAGATAAATGTTATCTAATTAAAAAAACAAACTATTTTAGATAAAAAAACTTAATGAATTAAAAGGTAATTAACCTAACTTAAAGTAAGATATGGTAATTTCTAAGAAAGTTTCAGAACATCGATCTTCTACAATTAACATAATTTATACATTACACTTATATTGTCTTAGAAAATTCTATTTAATAATGTAATTTTCTAAGACAATATACCAGTAAGTGTATAAAATTGTTACCGGGTATTTGTAGAAGATCCGTTGAACACTGTCTAACATTTTTAAGATAAAAAACAAACTTATTCTTAGATTTTTCTTGGACATTTTAACTGTTACAATAGTAAGAGTAAAAAAAAAAAAATTCTTAAATTTCAAGACACTATTGTTGATGAAATCTTATAAAACGTAATTCTTACCCAAATCTGTAACAAATCTATAGTTAAACAAAGGCAGGTCCTACAAAGTTTGTTGACCAGTAACCCTTGCTACGGTCAGTTCTTATCAGTGAATCTATTTTTAGCATATTGGCTGATTGTAAATCCCTCCTATAGACCATGCAGGTAATGTGATGCAGGCTAGCTTGAAAACTGTGTAAATATGGACAGGAAAGTCAACACCACCCTGCCCTGAATCATTTATAACCTGAAGACCTGTACTCTTATCTAAAACTGACCATTGAATTTCAATGATAGTAAAGTTTAGCCATGGCAGAACAGAAATTTAAAGAGGATGATAACGATCCAATCAATGTATTATCAAATTGATTTGAAAGTAAGAAAGCAATCTAAACTGTTGTATGGAATTTATAATTAATATCAAAGTCATAAATTTGTCTGACATTAATGATTGTACAGTAATATCTGGCATGTCATGTGACAAGAATTTGAATGCCAACAGAAAAATCTAGACTTTTCATGTTTTCATCTATTTGCAGGTACATTGTACATACTTGTAGTGTGAGGAAACAGACACCATTTTGCTGCCATCATTTTGTTGGACGTAAATTACCAGGTATCAGTACCGAGTGGATCTTAAAACTCTGATCTAAAGCAGTAACCGAGCTGCCAAGCCAAGAGGATTTCCCTGTGCCTAAAAATAGAACACCTAACAGTGCATCATGGGAAGTGGTGAGGGTCAAGATCGTGGAGGCGGTCTCTGCCCAGGATTACTGTGGGGATTTCTATGGTTTCTGATCCTGATTTTCCTCGGATGGCCTATAGGGTTTTTCGTGGCCTGGTGGTACATTTTTCTGCTGCCATTTTCTGCATGCATCGAGCCACTCAAGGGTGTCTGTGAATCATTACTCAAGATTGTACAACTACCACTGACATGTGCCGAAAACATGGTGGCGATGAAACCCCTATGTGGATAATGAAATAGCGAATTAACTTTAAGATCTCTGGTATATACATCTAAAGTGACTTGTATTAAACAAGGGAATGTTGACTCAACGATTTCTGTCTATACCATTATCGTCCAGTACAGACCTTTGCTTATTTGTTATATAAATATATAAAATCACTATTTATGCATGTTTGCTAAATTATATTATCTAAAACAAATGATAGCAAGTGTATGTATAGTTATTACAATAATGTTCAAGCACAGAATTAATAAGTTTCATTTCATATACATATTATTTATATATGGTCATCAGCTCAAAACTTTCTTTAACAGCTTTTTCTTGGTATACTATCGTTTACTTGAATTTAACACAGTTGACATATCTGGACATACCATGTAATCCCTAATGTGTAATGTTATTATGAAATGTTAGCAATTGTGTATTAGAATTTAAATGTATGTTTATTTTATATCAAACATATACATTCCAAAGTTATACTCTAGTATTATTGTTTGCCTTCAATTCAATATCTTATTTTGAGTCAGTGAGTAAACAAGTAAAAGCTTTTCATTTGTTAGTTTTATTTATTTTCAAACAACAGTAAAATTTGTTATCCAATTAATTTGGAAGAAATAATTCTAAAAACAAGTTTAACTACTTTTGATTCTGAGACATTAGCCCCTCGGACAATATCCCCTTCCTAAAAATATGCTAACGCAGACATTAGCCCCTTCCAAGTCCTACAATAGCCAGTATATGAAGCCATATTAGGAGTCACAATTGCCTGAAATCAACGATGATATATTGTTCAAAGTTTCAAGTGAATAACTTACGTAGTTTTGAAGTTACAAGACTTTTGAATATAAACTTTAACACAGTTCAGACGCTGATGCAGGCGCCACCGGGACGGAGGGGCGAGTAGGAAAGCTCATCTATTCTTCGAATAGTCGAGCTAAAACTGACAACAAATGAGATGGAAGAACAGACATGGATCAACTTAAAAGATTATAAAATATTATCTGACATGTTCAGGTAATTATAATTACTGTGTATTTAAATTCTCGTCAATAAGTTGTCACTCTAATCAAGTATTGGGATCAAAATGTTCTTGCCAACTTACATAAAACGTTATGTATCACATCTTAACAAAGACTGTACACTAGCCCAATAACTAGAATGATTTATACTTGAAGTTGGAACATACATTAATTGCATTATTTTTTATTTTTATGAGTCGTCACTACATGACTTGTATGCAGTGTTCGAGATTTAACATGAACACGATGTCTGAGATTTCTAACAGAGCAAACCCAGTATTCTTTGGGAATGTACAACAAACATGTATTCACAAACTGATTCATATTAACTTTATGATAAAATGATATTTATCGACCTTAACATTCTGTACATGCAGTTCCGTTTCTAGTCAAAGTTCTAAACCCTTTATGCCACATTGCAATTGAAACTGTAGTGACTGGAAACCAGACATATTTATGAAGTCAAGCAGTAAACAAACAAACTGTATCTATGGCTGACATCATCTATTATCGATAGTAAACGCCCCGTCTCCTATCTCCAACCTCATTCATGCAAGGTAACTGTTGATAAAATTGTTGAGTGGTTTGAATTTTCAACCTGATTAATCTTACTTTCACAGCACATATAACTGTCATGCATTAGTACGCGTATGCATGATAAAGCATTTCTGGATGATATATGGTAAATCTCTGCACAGAACTTTATAACAAACATAGAAATCAGCTGACAGTCATTCCCCCGACCCCCCCCCCCCCCTCCAAAGAAAAGTGCTTGGTAACAGAATTGTATATTCATGGTGTGATTGTATACAGCGTGATGGTATACTGCTGTCCACTTTGAAGGGTTTCCTTGACAGCTCATTCTATTACTGTATGCAAAGCAACTGTACATCCTGTTTAGAGTTTAACACATTGCACTTTTACATGCTTATACACAGCACTAATGCATGCCAGCCCTAATAGCATTCAAATTATCATTATCAATACAACATAGTTACTTTAGTTACTTTTTTTTACATAATATAAAGACACGTATCATGATATATATTGTTTTTGTTTGTTTGTTTATTTGTATTTTTTGCCGTTTTTAACAGTATTTCGGTTATATCACGGCGGTCAGTTAACCTTCTCACACTTTTCCTGGGCAAGCTTAGCCGATCACATACCTATGCCAGTAACTGACAACTGCCCTACTTGAATCAGAGGTAGGGGGAGAATGGCCGTAGAAACAATTTCATGACCAATCCCCACACAAGTTATGTGGCCGGGCTGGGGCTAGAACTCACGATCCCCGGATTGACAGTCCAGCGCTCAACCAACTGAGCTAGACGGGCCCAATATGTATTGTATCGTGGCCACTGTGCCGTAATGCGAGTATGAGCGAGTATGAGCCATATACACCAGGGCTTCTCATGGCTCAAAAGGTTCTTTAGCCAAATTTGCCTTGCTACAGCACATTCTTCTAATTTTGTCTGTTTTATGAGTATGAAGAAAAGGTGCAGCCAAACAGAATTGTCGTTAGCCAAATGTGTTAATCTGAAGCCATTGGCTATTTATGGCGAATGGCAGAGTAAGCCCTGTACACCCCTAGCAAATGTTATGTAGTTAGGCTTACAGGCTGTCACTCTGATTATGTCCTCCATAACCGCGACAAACAATCATCCATCTTCAATTGCATTCTAGCCTGGGTTGTACTAAAAATAGCTCTCTATTGTTCCTACGCAAATAACATAATACTAGGTTCATGATAATAAAATACAACCTGTGTAGATAACGTCAAATAACAAAATATATTTGCTAATGTTAAAAGGTAATTTAATTTTAAATTTAAGGTACAATATTGATTTTCAGTATTAAAACTGAAACCAGCACAAGTGTTTTTCTTCTGGTTTTGCCAATTTATAACAAATATTGTAAACCTCATTCTTCAAATCAAGACAAACAAATATCATAAGGATGTTAAATAAATAAAGCTTAATGTTCTAGTTGATATCAATCTAATGCATTAACACAAAACACTATGAGGAAATATGGACGACTGAAAGAAGGTCGAGTGAACTGAGATAATACATGTATCTTTTTTATTTTCAGATATTTGTAGAATAGATTCTACAAAATGTAAATGTCCATCATAATTTATTTTTTTAAGATTTCAACTGAAGTCTTATTGTTTTTGAACACAATATTAACCTGAGGTAAGAACAGTGACACACTAAAAACCACTTAATTTTTTTGGCTGAAAACTTAGATTTCTTTATAAACAACAAACATTAAACTGCTGGCATAGTGATATTGAAGGTTTATTATTGATTTTTTTAGATTCTCCACACCAAGGCTTTGTTCACCACAGAGCAAGAATATTTAAATAATGGCTTTATTATTAAGCATACAGCCGATAGGTTTTAACAAGCCCTCAGGTAGATGGGTCAAGTTGGAAACTATGTAAATGAACATTGCTTTTATTGCTGAAGTTGTGTATTGAACAAACATTACCTCAAATTTTATAAGGTTTGTTCTATAATTTGGCTTATTGACAAAGGGGATGTAAGTAATTCAATGCTAATTTTCAATGCCAATAGTCAAACTATCACAGTTGCACATATTTTATTTAATCTCTATTAAATATACACTTTGAAACTAAACAAATTAAGACAATAAATAGATACATGTTCAAAATTATGTTTTTTATAAGTATCTAAACATGGTAGTTGACATACATTGTAGATTGTTGCCATCTTCTCATCTGTAATCATATTAGGCATGTCGTGGGAAACCTGGGTTTAATGCATGTGCGTAAAGTGTCGTCCTTAATTAGCATCCAGGACGGGACTTTCCGCTTATATGGTATTTTCTGTTTCAAGGAAGTCTCTTCTAAACATAAATCCACTGTAGGCGGAAAGTGCCGTCCTGGATTAGCCTGTGTGGATTGCACAGGCTGATCCGGGACGACACTTTACGCACATGCATTAAGCCCAGTTTTCCCACGACACACCTCATATTGCGTACACCAGAATACAATGTTTGGTACATTTACAGGACCATACAACAATGGGACAATCAAACACGATCTAGTTGTGGTTGTTTCTGTATGTTTCAGAAACACATTGGTGTAATCTACACTGGGAAACGCATACTGGTGTGCTGATAGAGCAATAAACAATAAACTGATGTACTTTTTAATTCACAGTCCTTTATAAGTATTGAGCTTGAGGAACATCAGTGTTTGCAGCAACACTGCCAACAAGTCAAGAGGATTTCCATGTTTTTAACAATAGAATACCTAACAGTGCATCATCGGAAGTGGTGAGGGTGAAGGTCGTGGAGGCGGTCTCTGCCCAAGAGTACTGTGGGGATTTCTACGGTTTCTGATACTGATATTCCACGGATGGCCTATAGGATTTTTCGTGGCCTGGTGGTACATTTTCCTGCTGCCATTTTCTGTGTGCATCGAGCCAGTCAAGAGTGTGTGTGAGTTTTTGTTACGAATAGTGCAACTGCCTCTGACATGTGTGAAAAACATGGTGGCCATGAAACCCCTATGTGGATATATCTACAATTTAGATACTTATAAATCCACATTAACATCTTAACTATTTATTTGTTTGCTATGCTAAATTATGCATATTTTGTCGTGTTAGCACTGAAATTTGTCTAAACACTAAATGTATAGTGTTTAATCTAGAAGGGCAGAGGGGCATGGCATTTTCTGTTAGATGATTTTTTAAGTCAAACTATTGACACATTTTAATGTTCCAATATTATTCCTTCTTATTAAGTTACATTATTGAAAAGATCAGAACAAATATATATTTATTATTCATAAGTATTTCCAACGCGCAATCAAACATGACACCTGTCAAACTAAAACCATTTATGGGCATCATGCTTATTCATGGTAAAATATATATACCCTGGTACTATTGTTATTTTTCATGTTTTTTGATTATAGGAAATATTTTTATTTTCACCATTATGGTTTATATGTTGTTGCTGCTGCTGATGACATTGCTACTTATCCTTTGACTAATGATAAAAAAAAAAGCTAGTCAATTTGTCCGAAATTATAGCTAGTTGTGCAATTCGTTTTTTTCATGGATTTTGGTTTATGACTGGAAGAAATATTGTAATCAACAAACAGAGAAACCAACACCGGCAAAACCATAACCTCTTCGAAGGAGGTAATTATACAAATAACTAAGCAAGAGACCAACCTCTTTGCCGCTTTGTGACTCTATCAACTGTTGCACGGTGGCTGTGAATCCCCCAATGAGGTCATGTGACCCATCTGAGTCCCAGTCATAGACGTCAAACTTTAACACAGTAAAGAACTTTACACATATCATTATCACAATGGCTTGTTATCCAGTCTTAGACTTCAAATTGTAAGACAATACATTATTTTGCACATTACACTATCAGGTTCAGCTCGGACAAAATTAACCTTCCACTGACCTTTATGGATGAATATATTACAAATCCGTTACAATACATATATAATAGGTTTTTTACTGGAATCAAATTAAATCAATGTAAAAGTATTCTGCTGAAAAAACACTTTTGGTGAAACACATGCACAAACAAAAACTAAGTATAAATTTAGGAATTAATTCAAAATCATAATTATGCTAAATGAGTTTATAAGTGTCACGTTAAAGTTTCCAAGCAATAGGATATTTACCGGTATGTAGATACATAAAAACTACAGGGTAATAACTACCTTAATGGACCGCGTCTTGTCTCCACCACACAAGGACTGAAGAGGGAGCTGGAACGGACGCCATCTTGGATTCAGGTTATTTTTCACTACCTGCAACAGACAAATAAATCAGAAAATGTGCTTGTAATTTATCAATAGTGTAAAGTGTGAATTATTGGCATTATTTAAGACTTTATTTATGATTTCTCGTGAACAGTATCAAAATTATTCTGCTCCAGTACAAACAATCAAGGGAGACAACCTTACAGATACAAACAAGACACTGTGTTTGATAAACACACGGGACTCCGGTTAGAGCTGGACAGCCCATTTGAATTATTCTAAGTCCAAATTAGGTCAACGTCAAAGTATGGTTGGGTGATATGGATGGATTGGGAATGGTCATAAACAACAACTGTGTTAGTGTCCAAGTGCTGTAGTAAGCAGTACTGGTGCTAGACGAAAACGGTAAAATCTAGTTAACCAATAAATAGCCCATTTGAATTATTCTAAGTCCAAATGAGGTAAAGTTCAATGTCAAAGTGAGGTTGGGTGATATTGGTGGATTGGGAACGGTCATAAGTAACAACTCTGTAAATATCCAAGTGTTGTAGTAAGCGGTGTTGGTGCTAAACAAAATGGTAAATTCTAGTTAACCAAGAAATGGCACTTTTGAATTATTCTAAGCCCAAATTAGGTCAAGGCCAAGGTCAAAGTGAGGTTGGGTGATATGGGTGGATAGGGAATGGTCATAAGAAACAACTGTGTAAGCATCCAGGTGTTTTTGTAAGCAGTGTTGGTGCTAGAAGAAACGGTACAATCTACTAAACCTTGTCACGGACAGACGGACGGAAGGACAGGACAATCACTATATGCCTCCCGCATGAAGGTGCAGGGGGCATTAAAAAAAAAGTGCAATATGTTGTAGATTCATGAAACTAGTTCTGTTGGTATCATAACAATATAATGTTTCTCGTACCAAAGCACAGACCAACGGACCGTCACAATCACGTATCTTAAATGTTAAGAGTTCTCTTTTGTTTAAATTTTTGTCATGACTAAGATATTGCTCAAAAATAACTTCCCTCCTGTGCATTTAAAAAAAAAAACACACTGTGAATACATATTTGGGAAAAAATAATACAAGCCCCTTGCACAATACCAACTATAACAGTGATGTTCTTCCTTCATGGACAGGATCCCGTAAAAAGACAAATTCCGAATCCAAAGTAATATGAATTTGGATTAAAACTTCCAAAATCTGAGGTTACAAAAGCCCAAATACACTTGAAATGGGACTTAAGGTTGTAGGCCATGACATGAATGCATGTTTATGCAGAAAAATAAAAAGTTTTCAACTACTCTGGTACTAGTTAATTTATTAGTAAATACAATTTCCTTGATCATTCTTACCAAATATCAAGATTTCACAACGCAAAACTTCCCAATCTGATGGGTACCAAACCCATTCCCAAATCTGTGAAAACAGCTCACTGTATACAGTAACAGTGTTCCTACAACGCTGTATTTACCTCAGTTCTGTGTACCACCTGCCAACCTCCATCGGACGTCTGCTTCAGAATCTCCAGGTACGGATCAGACTTGCCAAGGAAGTCCTGGAATGGTCAACAGCTCAAATAAAATAACAAAACTTTCACCACCACATTTTGTTTGTTTGTTTGTTTTGGATTTTTCGCCGTATTTAACAATATTTCAGTCATATAACGGCGGTCAGTTAACCTACGCACACTTTTCCTAGGTAGGCTGGTTTACTAGTACTAAGTGCACATACTTATGCCAGTAACATTAAATCTTTACAATTTAACATTGGTGTGTGGACATAGTGCTACAAAATACACGTAACTCACAAATGTGAATCCCTAGATCTGCTGGACATTTTAGAATCAAAACCTTCTTCTTCAGATTTTGGTCATTCTTAAGAACTAAATCTGTTTTTAAATTCTGGTCATTTTTAGCTCAACTAGTTGAAAAATAGGTGAGCTTTCCTACTCGCCCTGGCATCGATGTCAACATCTGAACTTAAAGTTTTTATTCAAAAGTCTTGTTACTTTGAAAGTACTTAAGTTATTCACTGGAAACTTGGAATATACGTTTGTCATCAACTCCAGCACATTCCCCATCACTCTGTTTGGTAATTTTGACTGAGTTATGCCAGTTTCACACTTACTGTGTGGTTAATGTTTTATTCAAAAGTCATAAAACTTCCAACTACATATATTATTCACTTGAAACTTGGAATATAATATACATGTAGTCATCAACTTTAGCCTCCAGTATAATAATTGCCACAACTCTGCTTCATATTTTGACAGATTTATTCCCCATCCACTTAAAAAAAATATGCACCAACTGAAATACTTTGTATAGACGAGCATGCCATCCTCTGATTTAAAATCTTGGTTATTTTAAAGAACAAAAGCACTATCAGCAGATGCTGGTCATTTTAAGAAGTAATTACCTTGTTCTCCAGATTCCTAGCAAAGAACGTGCACATGGCCACCTCACCACCTTCTTTGATCTCTTCTGAGCGGATCTGGAACCAAAACAGTGATTAATTTTTAACAGCAAGATCAACTAAGCATTTGATTTTTCTGGGCTGCTATTTCAGCATATCTGTGATCTAGTGGTTACGCAGTGGCTTTAGACCACAGCTTAGTTGCATGTTTGCGCCAACAATTCCTATACTGATTTACCTGTAGTTTGCTTAAGATTTTTTAACAAATAGTGCAGTGCACTTCTTCATGAAAAGTACAAAAGCCATGATTTCACGTCCCAAATGGGCTGTCTACTTTCTTGAAATTGTCCCAATTACCTATTATTTAAGTTAAAACATGGTCAAATACATTTGCAAGTTCTTAGTTGTGTCTCGACTGCCAAGAGATTACCTGGCAACGGTAACTTTCAATGAATCAACACATACTAAAGTTGGGTTGGGCCATACTTTCTGCATCTACTTGTATAAAATACATGCAGCAGTGAGTTTATCCAAATTTCTGTTTGACTGTTGCTATGTCTTGTCCTTTTTCTGTCTAGCCTCGCATGTATATGTATATAGCATGAAAAACAAAACGTGGGATTGTTTTATTTCATTGAAATGCAGTAAATACTTCCTTGATGTAACTGTCGAATGAAACACCATTTACTCTTCCTTCTTGACTCAGGGAAACAAACTTTTAAGGTAAATTGTGAGGACACAGTGCAGAAATACAATTGTTCAAGAAATTAAACATTTCTGTATTGACAAGCCCAGAGGGGCAGCAGAGAGGGGTGTGGGGGAGGGGGTGGGGGAGGGAAAGGAGCAGGTAGAGCAAAATTATTAAAAATCACTCACAATGATTTTGCTTTCTCCAATCGGTTTTCCTTTTTTGTCCTCAAGCGGCTTCATCAATGGACGACCTGCTACTATCTGGTACCGGCAATTTCAGAAAATATAAAAAGTAAAATTTAATATAATTGATAATCAATTAAACTACTGTAAAAAAATTTACTTCTTGGCTACTGATTTAACTACAATAAAATTATTAATGTACATTTAGCCTTAAAATGTAATGGCAACATATCCAAAGGAATTTTGTGATATCTTTAATTCTTTACAAAGGAGCTTTATAAAATATGGGCCCAGCCAGGCTCCATACAAGGTTTGAACATCGAATAGTGAACTAAAGCGCTATGTACAAAAATACTACTGGGGCGTATTCACAAAGATCCTTAGGGGAAAATTAAGTAAATTTCTTAAGTTTATAAAAATTTTAAGTCTCTGGTTGTTTCATGTATATGTAATTTTACGTTATTTTTTAAACTAGTAAATAGTGCTTAAATTTTTTGTATTTTGCCCTTTTTAAACCGAAATTATTGGATTTCACATAAGAAAATTTGATCCAAAATTTTGACTTAAGTACAACTTAAGATAAGATTTCCTTTAGATCCTTTGTGAATACCAGCCAAGGTATTTTATGATTTATAACTACTAGTACTTCACCTGTCCAAGTGAGCATTCAATCTGCCCCAGGAAATCATCGTCCCCCAGCTGTGGGCTGCTGTTGTCAAGGTCATACACCGCGACCTTGACCTTCTGAACCTGTTCAAACATGTAGTCCACTGTGAAACACTTGGCGAAGTCAGGATCTAAACAGTTCTGCACATTCTCTGTGCGCCCAGCCTGTAATTTGAAAGAAATTAAATAATGGTGGTTATTTTACAAAAACATGTTACTGATCTACGTCATCCTTTGGTATTAATAGGTCAAGGTAAAGAATCACTTAACCTTACAAATCATGGGTTAATTTTAAAACACATTTCAAAGCTGGCAAAACACTGTACCATTCAAGGTCAACTGCACTAGTAAATCCAGGGCGCCCCCCCCCCCCCCTAAAACTCCCCGACCATACATCACTAGCGGATCCAGGGCGCCCCCCCCTCCCACTAAAACTCCCCGACCATACATCACTAGCGGATCCAGGGCGCCCCCCCCCAAAAAACTCCCCGACCATACATCACTAGCGGATCCAGGGCGCCCCTCCCCATAAACTCCCCCACCATACATCACTAGCAGTTCCAGGGCGCACCCCCCCCCCTAAAACTCCCCGACCATACATATATGGGCATATGTAAAACGGTCAAAACTGGCTTTGCTCGCTCATTTTTTAAAGATACTCATAAACTTCTGTCAAACATACCCGGCCTGGCCTGACCCATACTATTCCTTACATACACCATAGCACCGGAGCCAAAGTTCAGAGAAAACGATAAACTATAGACAATTGGTATATATACCTTTATTTGTGGATGACATTGTTTTCTTTTATAAATTCATATATTATATAAAGCTGTCAGATGCAATACACCGTTAGCACACAATACCGCCTAAAAGACATTGATACTTTTCGAATAAATAAGATATAAAGTCAAAATTATGTCAAATCAATGACTACGTTCGAGTTTAAACAGTTTTGTCTCCATAAATAGTTCCCAAAAATCGTAATCGACAACCTTTTTATTCAATGTCCCATTAGCAAACACACCAAATTTCATATTGTTTTATGCATTTATAAGAAAGATATAACATGATCAAGTAGAGTAGTTTCCACAACATTTCTCCAATTCCTGGCAATTTAATATATTTCCTGACACCATGTCAGCGAAATTGACACAAAGTTGGCATTACTTGCCTTAATAGTTCACAAGGCAATAATACGAGTATCTTTCACAATATTTTGTGTAAAAAATGTCCGTCTGTCTGTCCGTTACTTTGTTTCAATCAAATTATTGTGATTATGATGATGATGATGATGATGTGCAAAGATTTATTATATATTTGTGATACGGACCTGTAGCTGATCACTGCATACCCACAGACAAGGGTTATAAATGCACGATCAAAAGTTCACGCCCCCCCAACCCGAAATCCTGGAACCGCCCCTGAACTGAATCATAATCTAACTTTTGTTACCCTAACCATTCAGCCATCAGGGCTCAGTCTGCCATTCCCCAAATTACAAGTTCTGCTACAAATCTGAACCTTTAGATAAAGAAAATTCTGAAAGGCTACAAATTTGGTTCCATAAAGCTTAATAAAAACCGTTAGGATTTTGAATAGTAAGATCAATTTGGCTTAAGAAATATTTACGATAGTCAGACAGAGCGAGTATATTTTACGATAGTCAGACAGAGCGAGTATATTTTACGATAGTCAGACAGAGCGAGTATATTTTACGATAGTCAGACACAGTGAGTAAAAGACTGCATATCGAACCTCGACCCATGATCCCCCAATCTCCATGAAAAGGACAGCACATGGGTCGGACTTGGACATTGTGTCTTTGTTCTTCAGCTTCCTGCACGAGATTCTCAGCTCCACCTTCGACATGGGGCCCTGAGCTGCCATTGTGATCTGCTAAAGGTAACATTATTTCAGTCAAACACTTGATTTTGATTGCATTTAATTAAGTACACTTTGATGAAATTGCCATTTTAAATTATATGTTCACATAAATTAACCAGGAACCTGTTAAAACAATGTATAAAACTAATTCAAGAAAACTTAATAATCTATGAACCAGCCCCTTAGTACAGAGAACTACAATTGTAAAACTGTAAAACCCTGTGACCAAGAACACTGATGCATTGTTGAACTCTGCCATTATCAATGGTGAAAATTTGATATTTTCTGGTTTATTATAGGTTACCTTCTTGAAGATGCATTATTTGTGGTGTAATGTGATAAATTGTGGCTTATTGTGACTAGTTGAACCTCTTGAATGATGAATACTTATATGAACTAAGGTTGTAATGATTTGCTCTCCCTATGGTACAGTACCTTTTGACTTGTGTGGCATGGTGGCCAGGATAAAATACTGTATCGCAAGACATTTCGGTCATGAAAAGATCGAGTAACAATAAATAAAACATCACCTTAGTATTTCAAGGGCTAATCTGCTTCTTTAACACATGTCAGATAGGCTATTGTAGACCTAAAATTACTTATTGATAATTATAACAATATTCCATTGCAAATAAAATGTGGTTAGTATACAGATTTATAAGAGCATGTACTACACATTACAATATGCAAAACACTCAAGCAACACATATGCATTACACAAAATTTATAATTCTTGCAATTTTAATTGATGTCTATTCATAAACAAGAGGGCCCTGAGGGCCCTAGGGCGCTCACCTGAGACCTTGTAACCCAATTAGAATTTGCATCTCCAAGGTGTGGCTTATTTTTATCCCAGGGGCATAATTTGAACAATCTGAACAAACCTCTGGGCCTTGCGGTTTCAGGTTAAGCTTTTTAAAGTCATTCTGCTATTTAAGAATATATAAACCATGTGACCCCCTTGGGGTGTGGCCAGATTTGACCCCAGGGGCATAATTTGAACAATCTTTGGAGAGGACCACTATGCAATGTTCGTTATACATATAGGAAAGCTGTGGGCCTTGCCGTTTCAGAGGAGAGGATTTTTAAAGTCATTTTGATATTTAAGTCTATATAAACCGTGTGACCCCCAGGGCGTGACCAGTTTTGACCCCAGGGACATAATTTGAACAATATTTGTAAAGGACCATATATACATACCAAATATGAAACCTCTAGGCCTTGCAGTTTCACAGGATTATAATTTTTAAGTCATTTTGCTATATAAGTTTATATAAACCATGTGACCCCTGAGGTGTGGTCAGTTTTGACCCATGGGGCATAATTTGAACAACCTTTGTAGAGGACCACTATAGGATGTTACATACCAAATATGAAACCTCTGGGCCTTGCAGTTTCAGGAGAAGATTTTTAAAGTCATTTTGCTATTTAAGTGTATATAAATCAATTGACCCCCAGGGCGTGGCCAGTTTTGACCCCAGGGGCATAATTTGAACAATCTTTGTAGAGGACCACTATAGAATGTTACATACCAAATATGAAACCTCTGGGCCTTGTGGTTTCAGAGGAGAAGATTTTTAAGGTCATATTGCCATATATTGTATATAAACAATGTGACCCCCGGGCATGGCCAGTTTTGACCCCAGGGGCATAATTTGAACAATCTTTGTAGAGGACCACTCTAGAATGTTACATACCAAATATGAAACCTCTGGGCCTTGCGGTTTCAGAGGAGAAGATTTTAAAAGTCATTTTGCTATATATTCTATATAAACCATGTGACCCCAGGGGCGTGGCCAGTTTTGACCCCAGGGGCATAATTTGAACAATCTTTGTAAAGGACCACTACAGGATGTTACATACCAAATATGAAACCTCTGGGCCTTGTGGTTTCAGAGGAGAAGATTTTTAAAGTCATTTAACTATATTTTCTATATAAACCATGTGACCCCCGGGGCGGGGCCAGTTTTCACCCCAGGGGCATAATTTGAACAATCTTTGTAGGGGACCACTATAGGATGTTACATACGAAATATGAAACCTCCGGGCTTTGCGGTTTCAGAGAAGAAGATTTTTTAAGTTTACACTTTCAAAATCTATTTTTAGCTCTGGTGACCTACATATGCAGCGGACCGTAATGATTTGAACAACTTTGAAAGAGGGTCACCCAATGATCATTCCTGTGAAGTTTGGTAAAAATCTGCCAGGTGGCTTTGGAGGAGATGTCGTTTGAATTAAAAGTTGACGACGGACGCACGCACGCACGCAAGACGGACAACGGGCGATCACAAAAGCTCACCATTAGCACTTTGTGCTCAGGTGAGCTAAAAACACATTTTTAAAATATATTTCTGAGCGCCGTTTGTTTGTTTGTTTCAGGTTAACCGACATACTCTAAAAAAATGCCCCGACCCTAGAACATTTTATTGGGTTTGTCAAATATATGTTTGTATTATTTACCTTTTTCAATAATTAAATGTTTTTGGATAAATAAGTGTTTTGTTTTGATAGCATCCACTTAAAAACAATGTTTAAGGATATTGCTGGTATGTTTTGAATATTAATTCAGTTTTATAATCTTCGAGTCGTCCATTTACTAAATACAAAAATAATATTTAAAATCAAATAATAAATCCCGACCTACCTACCCGAATTTTTAGGGCAGGTAACCTGAATCAAGCATAATATTTTTTTTACCTCTGACAGGAATGTCATTTTACTCCTTTATATATAATGTATTTTCTTTTTGAAATCTGTTACAAAAAGTCTGGAAATTGTCAATTTGCCAATAGATCTGTGAATAGGTAAGAGTCCTTGCCCTGAGAAATTGATGGATGCTCCCCAATGCGCTTTGTCAAACAATATAAATGCAATTAGAAAGGCAAAGATATTAAAATGACTAAAAATCAACAGAAATGCATACTTCATACTATATTTCAGAAATTTTCAAAGTCCCATAACTCTAAGAAAAATCATTGAAGTGGAACATCCTGCTAATATGCACAGCTCCTCTTGGCAATGAAGCTTCCCATGAAATGTCATTGAAATGTGGTCAATAGTTCCTGAGAAATATCCCGGACAAGAATTTATGCAGTATATACTAATTTCAGAATTTTGCAAAGTCCCATAACTCAGAGAAAAATCATTGAAGCGGAACATCCTAGCAGTATGCACACCTCCAAACTTTATAGTAATGAAGCTTACCATAGTTGTGTTGAATTCAGGCCAGTAGTTGCCGAGAAATAGCACGGACTAAAGTCAAGAATAGTGCACTATATACTGATTTCATAAATCGTCAAAGTCCCATAATTCTAAGAAAAATCATTGAAGTGAAACATCCTGGTCGTATGCACACCTTCTTTCGGTAATGAAGCTTCCCAAAAAGTTTTGTTGAATTCCAGCAAGTAGTTGCTGAGAAACAGCCCGGACAAGAAAGTGCAGAATTGTGCACTATATACTGATTTCAGAACTCTTCCAAGTCCCATAACTCTAAGAAAAATCATTGATAGTATGCACACCTCCTCTTGGTAAGAAAGCTCACCATGAAGTTTCGTTGAATTCTGGCCAGAATTAAGTTGCTGAGAAATTACCACTGGACAAGAAAGTCAAGAATAGTGCACTATATACTAATTTCAGAAATATTCAAAGTCCCATAACTCTGAGAAAAATCACTGAAGTGGAACGTCCTGATAATTATTAATATGCACACCTCCTCTTCATAATGAACCTTTCAATGAAGTTTCGTTGAATTCCAGCCAGTTGTTGCTGATATACTCCGGACAAGAACCTTGACAGTGGGCCGGAAGGACGGACGGACAAAGCAGCAACTATATACTCCTCCAAATTTTTTCGGGAAGCATAAAAAGGTAGGGTAAGGATTGAGTTGTTTTTTTTAAGTCTAGCCACAAAAGCGAAACAAATCATAAACACTAAACCAGCAGTATTATTCATCAGTGATTTTTTTGGCTATTTTTACTGCGGAATAAAGGCAGTTACCCCTTGCCAATAAACTTCCACTTTTTCCCTAAAATGACCAAATTTTTCCCCCAAAATAAGAAAAAAATTCCCATCAAGCTGGGTTGGTATTTCAATAAACAATTGACAACTTTTATTGCTTTTTGACACTCAATATTAGGTTGCAAACAGACCAAAAATCAGTAATTGAGACACTGATACAAACAGTAATGGTACAACCATAAATAACTCGCACCCAAGTTTCTAAGCAAAAAACAAGATTCTGCGTTTGATAAACACACATGCCCCTGGTTGGTGCTGGGTAGCCAATTTCTTAGTCCAAATTAGGTCAAGGTCAAAGTGAGGTTGGGTGATATGGGTGGATTGGGAACGGTTGTAAGTAAGAACTGTGTAAATATAAATGTAAAGTGTTGTAGTAAGCGGTGTTGGTGCTAGACGAAACAGTAAAATCTAGTTAACCAGGAAATGGCGCTTTTGAATTATTTTTATAAGTCCAAATTAGGTCAAGGTCAAAGTATGGTTGGGTGATATGGGTAGATAGGGAATGGTCATAAGCAACAACTGTGTAAGTATCCAAGTGTTGTAGTAAGCGATGTTGGTGCTAGACGAAATGGTAAAATCTACTTAACCTTGTCACGGACGGAAGGACGGAAAGACAGAAGGGCGGACAGAGCGATCACTATATGCCTCCTGCATCAAGATGCCGGGGGCATAAAAAGACTTGCCATGTATAAAAACGTACTATTTTCCCCATTTTGAGAAATCACGCTAAAATTCTCCTAGTTCAAAGGCACAGGTAGTTATAAAAATTGCAAAAAAATCACTGTTCATCCATGACAAAATCCAGATTACTCTTTAATAATATAAAGCGCCTTTTCGAGACAGATTATTGGGTTGCCTGAAACACAGACCTTTTAAGCTTGACTATTCGAAGAATAGGTGAGCTTTCCTCCTACCCCCGACGTCGGCGTCCGCGTCTGAATTTGGTTAGAGTTTTTATTCAAAAGTCTTCTAACTTCAAAACTTTACTTGAAACTTGAAATATACCTTCGTCATCAACTCCAGTGTCCTGATTCTAGTATCAGGGGCAACATTACCCATAACTCTGTTTTGTATTTTGACAGAGTTATGCCCCTTTTTTACATGGAATTTCTGGTTAAAGTTTATATTCAAAAGTTGTGTAACTTCAAAACTACATAAGTTGTTCACTTGAAACTTGGAACTAACCTTTGTCATTAACTCTAGTATCAGGGGCAACATTACCCTTAACTCTGTTTTGTATTTTGACAAAGTTGGCCCACTTTTTACATATACTTTGTGGTTAAAGTTTTTGTTCCAAAAATTTATAAACTATACAAGGCTTCACTTAAAAGTTTTGTATTTTAACAAATTTATGCCCCTTCCACTAACCAAAATATGTACCAACTCAAATACTTCGAATAGTCGAGCGCGCTGTCCTCTGACAGCTCTTGTTTGTTTTGGCCTCAGTATTATGTTCCATAGATATTTGTATGATGACACGTTCATTTTGGATGCCTGAGCAACTTAAACCTACACACTTTTGTATTTTTAAATGAATCTCGCTTAAACAACCATTGTGTAAACTTTAATTGATATTCTGCTACGCTGTAGAAGTGTTACATCATTGTATTGGTAAATTGCCATGGAAGCCTCATTTTGATTGGTTGAAGATGAAAAACAGTTTTAAAATATTGGCAAACTGTAAATAAATGTAGTAGATTTAAACACAATTTTAAATCAGAATTTCATGCATGTTTTGTAGGTAAATTTTGGTACATTTAAAGCTGCGTTTGGTTTTTTTTCAATGTAAAGTACTTTGATATGTAACTTCAGTGTCTTTGTTTTACCTTTTACAGCAAAAGTGGGATATTTTGTTTTTAGAAAAGCATTATTATATGTTTATATTCTACTTTGTTATACAACATTAATGAATTGTTTTGCTACAAATGCTGACTTAGATTATGCACTAACCCGATTTGATGAAAAAATTGCTGGGATTGTTTACTAAAATACCTCTATCATAGTGATTCTTTTTTTCTAAATAAAGCTTACACTCTGAGGGAATTTTAAGGTAAAGCAAATTGCAGCAAATTTAGCCTTATATTAAAGTAACATTCAATTTGTTGCATGTCTTGTAAAAATATGACTTAAAATTGTTCAATTTGAAAAAAAATGCACACATAAATAAAAACAATATTCAATAATTGTTAACAATTTGAAACATAAAAGAATAAATATTAAAACTTGTACCGCAAAATCAATATATTGTATACAAAGGAAATTCTTTCGATCCCACCGACTTACTCTTTGTTTTATTTGTTTGGATTTTCGCTGTTTTTAACAATATTTCAGTCATATTAAGTCGGTTAACCTACTCACACTTTTCCTGGGCAAGCTTAGCCGATCTAAGCGGTTTACCAGTACTAAGTGCACATAGCTATGCCAGTAACTGCCAACTGTCTTACTTGAATCAGAGGTAGGGGGGAGAATGCCGTAGAAATAATTTCCTGACCAACCCCCACACAAAATATATGGCCAGGCTGGGGTTGGAACTTACGATCCCTGGATCAACAGTCAAGCGCTCTACCAACTGAGCTAGCCGGACCTGGCCACCACCGACTTACTATATTAGTATAGACTATTATATTAGTATAGTAAGTGTGCGGCACTAAATAATTGCCTGTGATTATATAGGACAGGGGCATAGCTTGGGTTCAAAAAATGTATAGGCACAATAGGCGGAGTCTACAAAATGACGCTGCAAGCGATAATTTGGCCAGGAGTGTTTATACTTGTATGTGGTTACAAATAACTAACTTCAGCTAAACCCCAATTCTACACAATAATTGTAAAATAAGCATAGCCTCAGGGTACCAATTCTCAAACGATTTTTATTATTAATATAACTTATTCACATGTGAATCATTGAAACTAAAATATGTTGTCGTTTTAAGCAAGTCTAATCTACATATATTGTATTGGCAAACTTCCAACTTCACAGCCTCTTTTTCAGTAGCACATCTGCAGACGAAGTTGTATTCAACTACACAAAGTTTAAGTATGTCATAATGTGACTGGGAAATGTCATGTTTCCTTTAGTAAAATCATTCTTTGTCACAAAAGTAGTATTGGTTTTAAGATTTAAACACTTGGAACAAACCTGTCATTCAACATTTAGGCCTTTTACTTTGTTTACAACTGTCAAAATGACGTATTTATCACAATAATGCTGTAAAAGCGCTCTACAGTCTACTTAGATTTGATTAGGTTACACACAACTTAGTTATTTTTATTTCATTTTGGTTACATACAATTACCAGTATTTGTATTGGTCATTGAATAATGAAAGCATTTCATGGACGAACACAGTCAAACACAATATGTTTGAGTCTCTTTTATTCATTTTTTATCTACAAATCGTATTAGTTAGAAAAAAAACTCTGTCAATATGTGATCAGTATGATGTCAAGTAGTGTGATATAATTATATTTATTTGTTATATGAAATATTCTGCATTATCTGTTGTTCATGTAAAAAAAAAATCATCAATAGTAATACTGCACTTCATTTACGATGTAAATAAATTGATTTTACCAGTTACATGTGTGTTCAATCTTTGTGTTCACCCGAACAAATGAACGTTTGACAATTGGTTCCAAACCAAATGTTAACATAGGTGACTCGATTTGAAAAACGGTAAGGTGGTGTTATCAACTGATATTTTTCGCAAATTTTTGTAGTTTTAGAAAGAGTAATGTTTTGTCTGATATGCTAATGTAAATATTTTCGAAGAACTTAAAACAATGTTATATACTGAACCAAACTTACAACAAAATGTTTGAGAATTGGTACCCCGAGGCTATGTTTCATGAAATTTATTTCATATTGACATAATCGACTTGTTAAACAATAAAGTATCAACACAACCAAGAAAGATCCCCTCACCCCCAACCCCACTTTTGTTTTTATTTTGCATTTTTTTTGCATATTTAAATTTTTCAGCTCTGAAAAAAATGTATAGGCAAGTCCCTATAGTGCCTAAAGGAAGCTACGCCCCTGTAGGATGTCATGATATCTTACAAGTTACATGTATAACTATAAACTACAATTATAAACATTGACAATTGAATGATATTGATAAAGTAATTAATGACTTTACACAAAACTAACCTTTTATATGCAAATAGGGTTGTTAACAAAATTATGAAATTCCTTTTAGCAAAATGACATCTAAATATTCCTGTTAAAACTGAGTAATAACACAATACAATATATATGTATATTTATTTACTTCCGATTACTGATAAATTAACTTCCTAAGTGACGTCCCTTGAATTGGCGGAAGTTTGGTAGAAGATTTCATTGTTCATTGAGGTAAGTTAATTCTATTCCGGTATATTATTATGGTCCACGTTCATAATTGTTTCTACTTTTGCTTCAATAAATCAATGCAATGTACAGATAATCGTCATTACTCTATTTCAGTGGCCTTATTCTAAAAGTTTTGAAAGCCTATCAAAAACAATTTGACGTATTTGAAAAGTTTCACAACGGCATTCGCTGCTGTGGAATGGTCCATTATGCGGTTGTAAACAAGACATACATGGACAATGTGCAGTTAGTTATGAATTATTGATCAGTAATTGATAAGGTAATTATAAACGAAAGTGTTAAAACACAACTGATTTTATATATGCTTGTTTTAAATGTTAAAATGTGTTGTTTTATTTTGAGTTATCAATGATTTATATTCACCTATCAAATTCAATTTATTAAATAAATCAAATAATCAAGTCATTCATCTTCAAGTAGTAAAGTCATATGCCATCACATATAGTAGTGATGACATTGTAACACAAATCCAAATGGATTTTTTTGGCATGTTTATGATTAAAACTTAGATGCCATAACCTCCAATGTTTAATAGATGTACATCCTTAAGAAGTTCAATATATGTGTCACGCAAAACATAATCTGTTGCAGCGAGACAGGATATCACAGCAGGTATGATGCCATACCAGTAAACACCATGCCACTGTCACCACGGAAACGACCAACGGTTCGAGATGAGGCGGGGCAAACATCCACTGTAGGGTCACCTGCATCACTGATTGCCAAAAACCACTCCATTAAAGTTTTAAAAGGTACTAGTTTATTGTTTGTGATTTTCTTCGTTAAAAAGTATATAATGAACAGTTTTAAAAGTAATATTTTCAATAAATTATATTTTGAATGTTTGATGTGTTTCATAATTCATTTAGCTGTTCTTAAAATCTTAATCGTTCAACCTTTAGTAATAAAAAAATATATGTGAGCATGTCGTGGGAAAACCGGGCGTAATGTGTGTGCGAAAAGTGTCGTCATGGTTCAGCCAGTGCAGTCCGCTCAGGCTAATCGGGGACAACACTTTCCGTCTAAAGTGGATTTATGTCTAGAAGAGACTTTCTTGAAACAGAAAATACCCTGAAAGTGGAAAGTCAAAGTGTCCTGGATTTACCTGTGCGGACTACAAAATTTAACTGGTGGAAGCAGGATTCCGTGTTCTTTGTATGCAAATATTTGAAATGAAATCTTTAAGGCACATACTTACAAAATTCTTTTATACCTTATAAATAGTTAGACCACCATAATTCCCCTGCCCCCATTACCAATGTCTTTTTACACATAGATGGTTGCTGCGTCAGTTACAGTTTTTGTAATTATTAAATTTTGCTCAAAGAATATATAATTAAGTTTTTTTTCAGGATTGCAAGAATTCCACAAGGATGAGGTCTTCTGTGACTACATACTGGTTGCGGAAGGCAAAGAGTTCAAAGTTCATCGCGTTGTCATGGCATCATGCAGTGATTACTTTCGGGTCATGTTAACTGGTGAAATGAGAGAAAGCCGTGAAGGTCGAGTTGACCTGAAAGGAGTGTCAGCCAATGGCCTTCAAGTTGTTATTGAATTTGCATATACAGGTAAATTGTCTAGCATGTACTGTATTGTGTTCGTATTACGTTTAAAAGCTCGACTTTTCGAAGAAAAGGCAAGCTATTCTACTCGCCCCAGCGTCGGCGTCCGCGTCCAAACTAGGTTAAAGTTTTTGGGTAAGGTAGTTTCTCAGGAATGGCTTGAGGGATTTCATTCAAACTTAAAACATTTATTCCCCACATTAAAATGAATCTATAGGGCAAGTTTGGTAACTCTAGTTTGAAATTTGTCAAAATTTTGGGCCTTTTACACTTAGAAATTTTACATATAAGCTATATGGCAGGTTAAAGTTTTTTGGTAAGCTGATTTCTCAGGAATAGCTTGAGGGATTTCATTCAAACTTAAAACATTTATTCCCCACATTAAAATGAACCTATAGGCAACGTTTGATAACTCTAGTTTGAAAATTTTCAAAATTATGGGTCTTTTTACACTTAAAAATTTTACATATAAGCTATATGGACAGGTTAAAGCTTTTCTCAGGAATGGCTTGAGGGATTTTATTCAAACTTAGAATACTTATTACCTATATTAAAATGAACTCATAGGCCAATTTTGATAACTTAAGTTTGAATTTTGTCAAATTATGGGCCTTTTTGCACTTAGAAATTTTACATATAAGCTATATGAACAGGTTAAAGTTTTTCGGTAAGCTGGTTTCTCAGGAATGACTTGAAAGATTTCATTCAAACTTATAACACTTATTCCCTATATTAAAATGAACTCGTAGGCCAATTTTGATAACTCTAGTTTGAAATTTGTGAAAATTATGGGCCTTTTTACACTTAGAAATTTTACATATCAGCTATTTAGATAGGTTCAAGTTTTTCGGTAAGCAAGTTTCTCAACTTTTCGTTTCCACTCTCTAACTCAACAACGGATTAAGCTATTGTAATTAAACTTCAAACATAGATACCTTATATCAAGACCTCACTTGGGATTGCATATGGGGTGGGTGCAGTCAAGGTCAAGGTCACTGTTACTAAAAATAGAAAAATGGTTTCCACTCAATAACTTGAGAACGCATTGAGATATTTTAATGAAACTTTATACATAGATCATACCTTTTATCAAGACCTCGCTTGGAATTGCATATGGGGTGGGTGGGGTCAAGGTCACTGTTACTAACAATAGAAAAACAGTTTCCGCTCAATAACTTGAGAACGCATTGAGATATTTTGATGAAACTTTATACATACATACCTGATATCGAGACCTCGCTAGAGATTGCATATGGGGTGGGTGGGGTCAAGGTCACTGTTACTAAAAATAGAAAAACGGTTTCTGCTCAATAACTTGAGAACACATTGAGATATTTTAATGAAACTTTATACATACATACCTTATATCAAGACCTCGCTTGGGATTGCATATGGGGTGGGTGGGGTCAAGGTCACTGTTACTAAAAATAGTAAAATGGTTTCCGCTCAATAACTTGAGAGCGCATTGAGATATTTTAATGAAACTTAAAACATTGATACCTTATATCGAGACCTCGCTTGGGATTGCCTATGGGGTGGGTGGGGTCAAGGTCAAGGCCACTGTTACTAAAAATAGAAGACGGTTTACGCTCAATAACTAGAGAATGCATTGAAATATTTAAATGAAACTTAATAGATACCTTATATCAGACCTTGCTTGGAATTGCATATAGGGTGGGTGGGGTCAAGGTCGAGGTCACTGTTACTAAAAATAACAATTGGTTTCCGCTCAATAGCTTGAGAACACAATCAGATATTTTAATGAAACTTCATGCATAGATATCTTATATCTAGACCTCGCTTGGGATTACATATGGGGTGGGTGGGATCAAGGTAGCCGTTACTTAACACAGACAAACAGTTTACTCTCAATAGCTTGAGAAGAAAATAAGATTTTTAATGAAACTTAATAAATAGATACCTTATATCGAGACCTCGCTTGGAATTGCATATGGGGTTGGTGGGGTCAAGGTCAAGTTACCATTACTAAAACTTTTATTGATGTGCTGACTTTAATGTGTTTCAATCGAAAAATTAGATTTTCGTGGAATTTCCATGTTTCTTGTTTTAGAAAAAAAATGCCTTTAACTCTGACAAGCACAAGAAAAGTCGAGCGCACTATCCTCTGACAGCTCTTGTTTTATCAAAGAAATAACTGTGCTGGCAATGCCTTATACTAGTAGTAGAGTAGTGATATACGTTGTGTATAGTATCTTCAAATATTATGGACTTGAAATGTAGAGATGTTTTCAAATCTAATGCAAAAGGCTCATGTACAAATTTCATGTGCGCAAAATGGCAAATTGAATCCTTTGATGTTATAGGACATTCTAACAAGCATTTTGTGCAGTGAGAATATCTGTAACAAATGAACATGTTAATCTTTATTTCAGTAATTTAGTTTTGTTCAATTGTATGCGTTCCTTGTAGTTTTGATAGTGCTACCTGGTACTAAAAATTAAAATAAAATTACTGTGTGTTTTTTAACTAAATAAATATCACTATAGCTCTTACTCGCAGTGTCTAATTGTTTAAAATTGTTGCTGAAAGCTAATATCTTATGTTGCTGCTAAGAAATAAAAAATTAGTATCATTTGTTCTGTTCTGAAAAGAAAACTTTCATTTTGACATAATTTCCCTGTGAAAATATGCCTCATTCTTATTTCCAAGCTATTTTGTCATCGTGTCATGCTAACATGGGTATGTTTTTACAGGTTTAATGGAGCTAACAGTGGAGAATGTGGAGGAGGTGTTGTCAGCCGCAACTCACCTCCAGGTTTCGGATGCAGTAGAGCTGTGTAGTAAATACATCGAGAGTTCTATCATTGTGGACAACTGTGTAGACGTGCTGAACCTTGCCGAGCTGTACTCTCTGGACTCGACATACAAGAAATCTCAACATTTCATGCTGAAGCATTTTGAACTGATGGCCAAATCGGGCCAGTACATGAAACTAAATCATAACCAGTTGTCTCAGCTGCTGGAGGACAACAGTCTTCGTATTTGCTCTGAGTATCACTTGTTTGAGTTAGTTCTGTGCTGGATGCAAGGTAAGAAAGAGAGAGAGCAGTATGTGGCTGAACTAATGCGGAACGTTCGGCTGCCATTGCTGTCGGGTGAGGAACTAGTAGAAAAAGTCAGCACCGTGCCACTGATGCGAGACAATAAAGAGTGTCACGAACTCCTCACTGAGGCTAAAGACTACCATATTGTGGTCAGCAAGCAGCCATTGCTGCAAACAAAAAGGACACAGGTTCGAGCCAGCGAGAAATACTTGGTAATGTGTCACAGAGAAAATCTTGAGTATTATAATCTTGAAAACATGCATCATGGTTTTTTGCGAGATGCTACCATACAGTTGTACCACCCAGCTGTTGTGGTGGTTGATAACTTCATGTATGCATGTGGAGGAAAGTATGACTTCAATGAAAATAACGAGATTGCAACTGCACGCTGTTTTAGGTATGATCCCAGGTTTGATAGCTGGTACGAGTTGACATCCATGAATGAAGCTAGAAAGGACTTTGTACTGCTTGCCTCTGAAGGCAAATTGTATGCAATAGCAGGACAGGATGAAAATCTAGTCATGTGTACAACCGAGGTGTTTGACATTGCCACAAATGAATGGGAAGTGAAGGCCTCTATGAACCACTCACTCTATGGCCATGCTGGTGCTGTGTACGATGGAAAACTGTATGTATCCGGTGGACAGAAATTTGATGGTTGTTGCAACGACCTTGAAATGTATGACCCTGCCGATGACATGTGGCTCAAACGCAGTCCTATGATTTCAGCTCGGTTAAACCATAACATGATCACAGTGAAAGACAGGATCTATTGCATGTGTGGCAACATTGAAGATAACATGGGCTTCCCAGTACCAGTAATTACTATAGAGTATTACATTCCTAGCAATGATCAGTGGACGGTCTGTCAGAAAACTTTGAATATCCGGGAAGCAGGCGCGTGTCTGATGGACGATAAAATCTACATTGTTGGAGGGCTAAACGGTGAGCATTACTTCTCAGACCTGGTCCAGTGTTACATTCCAGCGACGGAGAATCTGAGAATCGTTGAAAAATTTCCGACTAGGCTTCATGGGCGAGCCTGCTGTGTGCTGACACTGCCGCAGTATCTTTGAACATTTGATGTGTCAAACACCTAGGCTTGTATTCAAATACATACAGAGATCGCGGTGTTCGATCCCCACTCTGGGAGCGTTCTCAAGATCTCCCCCAAAGACACCAAGTACTGGTTCTACCCAGGAAACGGACCCGAGTGTCTCAATAAGCCTTAAGCTTTCGATGCAATCGAGCTAAAATAAATAGATTTAAACTAAATACATTTTTAAAATTACAAAATTCCCTAAGTCTGTGGTTGTTTCTAGTTTTTTTTCTGCTAAAGAATCGACAAGTGCTTTTAATTGTACCATATTTCACAAATAAAATATATATTCATCATAATTTGTTATTCAAAATATTCACTTAAGTATTAATTGTTAAAACTTTTAATAGGAGCTTTGCGAATACCGGACCAGGAGCTTGGCGCTAGACGTTTGGCAGGTTTGGGTTTAACATTGTGAATAAATGATTTCTGTAGTAAAGTATCTACCGGTATATAAGTGCTACCAATAGCCAAAATAGCATTAGCTATTAAAATTTATAACTGGCTACTAGAATTATTGAAAATATTTGAAAATGAAGCATATTTTCACTTTCTGGGGACTCGTTTTCTAAATAGCTGGTTATCTTTGCAAAATCACACATTTTGGCTTCTAGTTCAGATTTATTTCTTAGCACCAACCTAGAGTACGTTACCAAATCCATAAGATGTAACATTACTGTTTAATCTTGCCTAGAAACGAGATATTGTGTATCTTGTTGTAGGATGTTACATGATTCTGAAAAGAACACCTTGAAGTGTATGATTCAATGGTAAATTATATATGTCTTAACTAATCACTTGTACAATCACAAAGTGGTCTTTTACCTGATAATTTGATAAATTCATTTGGCATCGAAAACTAATAATTGTACACCAATTACATATGTTTTATGTTTATTCATTAACATCTCTAAATGCTATACAAATGTCTTCATATAAATGTTGCTATTTGAAAGCTAAATTGCTTCTTTTTTTTTTTTAATATTCTAACAGAAGTTCTTTTATAATTTTAAACAATTAAGTTAGTATCATCTGCATGTCATTTGATCTAGGGCCATGGTTTGTTTTTGTTTGATTTTGATGTGGTTATGTTGCAATGGAATGGTTATGCTTTTTTTTGGTTTTATTTCCTTTATTCTTTATTCTCCTTTGGTGGACAAGTTTATTTAGCAATTTCACCTTTTTGTCTTCTTTCACTTTATTGATCCCTTTTGATTCGTGGGCAGTTCATTCTGTTTGGTCGCCTGTTAGTCACTTACCACACAGTTAGGGCTGGGACGAGGACCCTGATATCAGGCCCCACACAGTTAGGGCTGGGACGAGGACCCTGATATCAGGCCACACACAGTTAGGGCTGGGACGAGGACCCAGATATCAGGCCACACACAGTTAGGGCTGGGACGAGGACCCTGATATCAGGCCACACACAGTTAGGGCTGGGACGAGGACCCTGATATCAGGCCACACACAGGTCTGGGACGAGGACCCTGATATCAGGCCATGCAATGCTACTGCCTGGGTATCAAATAATTATCTGGGTACTCTGTTAAAAATTATTTAACACTTAATATAGGTTTTGGAGGAGTTAACAAATACATTATATTTATGTTTTATAAATATTTAACACATTATTATGTAAGTATATCTGTACAACATTAAACACATTATTATAAAAATATATATGTACAACATAAATTATGACCAAACAGTTTCTTCCCAACGACAATGTATAGTCAACTCTTGATTCGATCAGTAACTAATTTAAAAGCCTGTAAAAATATGCTATTTGACTCGATAATACAGTTACTACGTTATATTGTGTTGGTGTTCAATGGAAACAACTATTATGGGTACCCTGGTGGTAAATTGTTGCTCGTGCCAGCCCAACACACAACACAGTTATGAGTTGTCTAAAACAATTATCACCCATCCAAGTGTTTCATTCACACATCAGTTTTGAAATTTTTTTTTATAGTTTATAAGTACTGTATTACTGAAGATACTGACTGGGTTTCTGTGGGATACCATGTATTGTGTGTAAGCTGGAATATAAACTGCTGTCTTGGAAAAAAAAAAAGTTTGAAAATGTAATTTTATAAAATTAATGGATTGGTGCAGGCCTAATGTTTTGATCTGGTTTTCTGGCTATGTAGATGTATTTTATCATTCAATGTATGGTAAGCAGCACTATAAACTAGACATTTTATTCAGTAAACGTTATAGCACTTTGGTTCTGTTTTATTTCATAGCTGTACATGTAGAACTTGATGAATAAATTGAGGTTCCAAGGCAGTGCTTTTATTGGGGTATTGCTCGATAGATAATATGCCATTTGGTCATCAACATAGTTGTTGTTCGTATGTGAGATTATACATTATTTTCTTACATGCAATTGTTGTTTGCCATTTTAATTGTAAACTTTGCTAATAATTATTGCTCTATTTTCTTTCTTTTCTCATCACTAAACAAGCAAACTTTTTCTAATAATTATTTCAAAATTTTCTTTCTTTTCTCAATTTGCCAATTATTTAAAGAACTATTTATTTACATAATCACAGTATGTGTCTTTTATCATGAATATTGGTGTAATGTAATGTTATTAATTTTATTTTCAATAATAATACAGGCTACTTATTTAATTTACAAGTAAAAAAACTCAGCATTGTTTTGAAAGAAATCTAATTTTAGCAAAAAGTGTGAGTTTCTCATTAATCACATTGATACTTATATTTGTTGAAATTATTGTAGAAACCAACATTCCTTACAGTCAGGAACCACAACTCCATGCAGCTATTGTTAGTATCCCAGATGCTTACCAGATGGTCTCCTGTTGTTGTTGTTATTTATTGCATGTTGTTTTGACGAATGCAAATAAATATTTGCAAATTTTATCTGCGTTTTTTTTAGATGCTTTGTGTAGGAATTGAGAATTAATAATATAATGGTTTGTACCACTGTTTTACAAGAAATCTTCATGTTATTTCAAAAACAGATTTCAGATACAGAGAAATTGTCAAGCGCAAAGTTTTGTTTTAAAGGTATGTGCAAGTATAAAGGTTTCAAATAAAGTTTACCAGTAAATGTAAATCGGGTTTTGGATATTTAAATAGTTGGTTGTCTGTCCGTCATGCTTTTCTGTCCGCTGCCATTTCTCAGTAACTTGCAGGTAGAATTTCATGAAACTTAAAATATATACCAACATAGTGTGGTGATGCACGTCAACTTTCACTTGGATCAGTCAATTTACTTCAGAGTTATTGCCCTTTATTCAATGACAAACACACTATTTTTTAGCTCACCTGAGCACAAAGTGCTCATGGTGAGCTTTTGTGATCGCCAGTTGTCCGTCGTGAGTGCGTGCGTGCGTCGTCATTTTTTCATTAAAACAACATCTCCTCAACCGCTTGGCAGATTTTCACCAAACTTCTCAGGAATGATGCTTGGGTGGGTGAACCTCTTTCAAAGTTGTTCAAATCATTCCGGTCCGCTGCATATGTAGGTCACCAGAGCTAAAAATAGATTTTAAAAGTGTAAACTTAAAAAATATTCTTCTCTGAAACGGCAGGGCCAAGAGATTTCAAATTTGGTATGTAACATCCTATAGTGGTCCCCTACAAAGATTGTTCAAATTATGCCCCTGGGGTCAAAACGGGCCACGCCCTGGGGGTCACATGGTTTATAAAGTATAGCAAAATGACTTAAAATCTTCTCCTCTGAAACTGCAAGGCCCAGAGTATCCATATTTGGTATGCAATATTCTTTAGTTGTCCTTTACAAAGATTGTTCAAATTATGCTCCTGGGGTCAAAACAGGCCACGCCCTGGGGGTCACATGGTTTATAAAGAATAAATAGCAAAATGACTTTTAAAATCTTCTCCTCTGAAACCACAAGACCCAGAGGTTTCATATTTGGTATGTAACATCCTATAGTGGTCCTCTACAAAGATTGTTCAAATTATGCCCCTGGGGTCAAAACTGACCACGCCCTGGGGTCACATGGTTTATATAAACTTGAATAGCAAAATGTCTTTAAAAATCTTCTCTGAAACCGCAAGGCCCAGAGGTTTCGTATTTGGTATTTAACATCCTATAGTGGTCCTCTAAAAAGATTGTTCAAATTATGCCCCATGGGTCAAAACAGACCACACCCCAGGGGTCACATGGTTAATATAGACTTAAATAGCAAAATAACTTCAAAATTCTTCTCCTCTGAAACTGCAAGGCCTAGAGGTTTCATATTTCGTATGTAACATTGTATAGTGGTCCTCTACAAATATTATTCAAATTATGCCCCAGGGGTCAAAACTGGGCACACCCGGGGGTGGGGGGGTCACATGGTTTATGTAGACTTAAATAGCAAAATGACTTTAAAAATCTTCTCTATAACGGCAAGGGCCACAGCTTTCCTATATTTGGTGCGTAACATTGTATAGTGGTCCTCTCCAAAGATTGTTCAAATTATGCCCCTCCATTATGGACCACTATGCAATGTTCGCCTTTGACTGATAAGCATTCGAAATGTGGGTGATACATTGTCTAGTCATGTGGAGTAACAATTTGAAAAATATTAAAATACTTCCATGCATTTCGAAGTTACGGAGAGGAACAAAATGCACATATAAAACATTTGACCTCGAATTGTGACCTTGACCTTTCACCTACAAGCATAGGTCATGTACGTGACACATCATCTGGTCAAGAAGAGTAATTATTTGAAGTTATATTAAAATCCTTCTAGGCATTATGAAGTTATGGAGCAGAAATGAAATACAGGTATTTGAATTGTGACCTTGACTTTTGAAGGACAAACATGGTTCATGGGCGCGACATATCTTCTGGTATTGGGGAATAATAATCTGAAGTTATATTAAAATCCTTCCACCCATTACCAAATTATGGAGCAAAAAAACGAAATACAAGTATTTTGTATTTGACCTTGAACTGTGACCTTTGAAGGACAAGCATGGGTCATGTACGTGACACATCGTCTGGTCATGGAGAATAATTATCTCAAGTTATATTAAAATCATTCCAGGCATTAAGAATTATGGAGCGGTAACAAATACAAGTATCTGACCTTTGACCTTGAATTATCACCTTGCTCTTTGACAGACACGCATGGGTCATGTACGCAACACATCGGCTGGTCATCGGGAATAATAATCTGAAGTTATATTAAAATCCATCCAGGCATTATGAAGTTATGGAGCAGAAACGAAATATGAGACATACTGATGTACCAACGAACAGACTAACACACACTATTCCTATACAGCCCCCACTTTTTCAACTAGAACTCCGCGAGCCAGATGTGTCGCCTAACAGGGTATAATTTAAGTACGATATGAGCAATTATACCAAAAACCTAACTTGACCTTCCTTTTATGCCTACTAACACTTCCATAAAGTTTCATAAAGATTGAAAAAAAAACTAAGTTATTGTCTGCACAAACCTTATTTGAACGATTTTTTTATAAAGGGGCATAACTCAAGTACGATAAGAGCAGTTATGCCGAAAATCGAACTTAAATTTCCATTTATGCCTACTAGCACTTCCATAAAGTTCCATAAAGATTGAACAAAAACTTTTAAAGTTATTAAAGCCTTATTTGAATGATTTTTTTTTTTAAAGGGCATAACTCAAGTACAATAAGAGCAATTAGGCCGAAAATGGAGCTTAACCTTCCTTTTATGCCTAACACTGCCATAAAGTTTCATAATAATAGCACAAAAACTTCTCAAGTTATTGTCTGCGCAAACTTAAGGGGAAGCAACCGCCAACGTCGCCACTGCCAAAATTAACCCCTATATGTCGCCTTTTCAGGCGACACAAAAAGTGTAAATATATAAATACGTACCAACACAATGTGGCGATGCACATCAATTTCACTTGGATCAATAAATTTTCTCCAGAGTTATTGCCCTTTATTCAATGAAAAATGCACTATTATTTTCATTACCGGTACTTAGAATTGTGTGTGAAATTTTAATAAAGTCCAATATATGTATATTGAATATCATTAAAGCTATTTAACTGACACTTGGAAGTCTTGGGAACGGTGACTCAGTACAAATTTGACAAGTGACACAACTGAGTGTTATTTTTGGTTTAGAAATTTTAGTTTAATTTTAATAAAATATCTTCAATACTGTTATAAGTATTGAACTAAAATATCTTTATGGTGATATTGTGCAGACGCATGACAAGTCTCATTACTGTAGCTAACATTATTACAGAATTTTTGGCCTTTTTTCACATAAAAACTTTGGAAAAAGTTCTGTTAAGTGGACATTTTTTCTATTAAAACTATTCAAGATATCGACTGTGCTGTCCTCCCAACAGCTCTTTTTTCGATTTGCTTTATTCTGCTTGGGATATAAAAGAAGCCTGATAATGCTCGTACACGTGCACAATACGCACACAAATTTGGAAGATACGCAGAGAAAAATAAACTTGGGTGTACAATTTCGCAGAGAAATTTAAAGTTGGCTGTACATTTACGCACATTTTCACGCCAAATACATCAAATTTCAAAGACTTAAAGACAGAAGATTGTAGATTTGACAGGTCTGCCTATCTGTTCATTTGTATTATAAAGTCAAAAAATGTTCAGAAGTCTTTTTGTAACATTACTGTTATCAAATGGTGTTACTACATAATTAAGGATTATTATAATGATACTAAGGTTTTTTTTACACATTGCAATAATTTGTTTCCACTTATCCTACATAGTGTACATTTAGCCCCATAAATTCTGGAATGTACATTTACTCCCAAATTTTCAGAAGTACGCATACATTTACGCCCAGTACAAAAGCACTGATATAAATTCATCAAATTTGCTTGTTTTGTGTGGTTTTGTTGTGGATATGTTACACATTTTCAGCAATTAAACATAAAGTGAAAGCTACATTGGTAATGAATATTGAATATTTAAAAAGTATCATATTAGATCCATCGTTTACCAGTAGTTGCAAATTTTACCTTCAAATGTGCATTCAAATTATATAATAAAATTAAAAATTTCTGAAAATAAGCCTCAACATTTATTAAAAAATAAATACAATCCTTCACATTAACAATAAATAATAACATACATATAAAATACAATTGCACACTTGTACATAAATGTAATGTAATGTATATGACTTAGAAAAATAAGCAAGCAACAATTAATATATAGACAAGCAAAAATATTTCTATATAATATAAATAAAAATATTAACGTTTGCTCAGTACCTTAAATGTATGCTTTAAGAGTGCATAAATAAATAAAAAGATTTTTATAAATTCAACGAGGTTTGATGCTTCTCTGTAGCAAGTTTTGAAGCTCCAGACCGAGATTCCACGCGGCTCTGCCACGTCGGCCATCTTGTTGCTGGGAACCATCAGGAAAGGAACACTTTTCCAGCAGGGTAGACAACTCTGGCTGAATTTGGGCTGGTGGATTGTGCAGAATACCAGTGGGAAATGCTGAGGTGTACCCCTGGAGTACGTCCTTACAGATTGCCTGAAATGAATGAATTGCAGAAATTGTAGATAGTCCTAGGGAAATATCTAGGATCCAAAAAGAACACAGTGCTGCTCACAGGAGCAGGAGGAAAAATGGGTCAGTTCTTTGAAAACTTTCTAATTTGGCAAATCCAAGGTTTTTATTATAAAAGTACTGCTTCTAATTAAAGTTTTTAAACATGGTATATTCATTTGCCAATAACACTTTGCAAATATACATTAAATTTAAAAAATATTCAACACTGATGTGTTGACCAGCTAGTTTGGTCTGTAACTTTCCCAGTTATGTTCATTACTGCAGAATCAACATTTAAATAATTGTACTATTTTCCAGACAGTAGTTTGGAGAAACCATATCAAAAAGCTTGTAGTACTTTTAGTTATTACAACATAAAATTAATATTGTTTTTTGTAAAACAAATCATGGCTTCTAAATATCTACAAAAGTTAAAATACAATCCGAAACAATATTTAAATAAATCCTATTTCATTATGATGCTAATTTAAAACAAAAGCGAACATTTTCAAAATGCCATCTTCATGTTCATTGTGTATGGAACAGTGGTATAATAAATTTTATAGAAAAATTAAAACCTGTAGATTATTGTTGGCTCGTTCCAAGATGCACTTCCCTGTTTGAATGTTACAAGTTCCAAGGCAGTCAAAAAATGCACATTGTTCATCACTAGAACATTTGCTATAGTTGAACTGTCGTCGTAAATCCGAGTCAAACAAGGCACAGTCCGAGTCAATGATTGTGACATCTCCGTTAGAACGAAGCCCAAAATTATTCGGTTTCACATCGCACATGTGTAAGGTTTCGTGCAAGCCTTCATCCATAACTTTCAGTAGATCAATTAGCTTCATTGCAACAAGCGCCCGTTCATTCCAATCACCACCTGTATGCATGACGAACGGCTGCTCAAACTTTTTTAATGTTTCTGTAAATTCAACAACATAAGCTGGTCCACATGTACCCAAAATGTTTGGCAAAAAATTGTGATCTTGCAATAATTTTGACAATAAGTACTCTTGTTGTTCAATGAGTGACAATACACTGTAAACTGCCCCTCTTAATGATGTTTCCTTTGGAAAATGACTTTGAGACAAAAATTCATTCAAATTATATCCCCATGTATACAAGAGGATATCCCGAACATGTGACATATCTACCAAAAAATTATTCCAATAGCTATTGCGGACAGTCTCCCTTGTTCTATTTATGTAGGTCTCTATTTCAAGTTCACTATGAAAATTTTCATTTACGGATTTTTCTATATTCTCTAACTTGTCCTTCATTTTAAGCACCAGTTTAACATCGCCTACAGAATCAGCGCCTTCCTGAAGCAAGCTTGTTATCTCTACACTGTTAACTCCATGAAGAGGCATAACACCTCCACAATTTCGGCACTCCATCCTGAGTGCAAATTTCCCACCCTTGTAGTTGAGACATGATGTATACTGGATAAACTGAGTGTCACACAGCATTGGACAAAAGGATCCTGCCAGCTCTCCGCTGTGGTGCAAGTTACACTGAAAGAGAAATTACAATAATTTAACAATGCTTTACATGATTTGAACAAATACACGGCAAAAAATTGGTTTAAAATTTAACGATGACATTATTAAGTTACTTTAACAAGTTAACCTAAGAGAACACAAAAATATGAGCAAAATTTGCTTCATTTTTTTTTTTAAATAAACAAGTCAGGCAAACAACAATTTAAACATAGTTACTGAATAACATTATATTACAGATACAAGGTACTATATCTTTTCCGGTGTGCTTGCACTTAGGTGAACATTTTGCAAGTCCTCACTTCCAGGTGTTGGATATTGGAAGTTTTAAGCATTCTTTTTGACTTTTTGATACTTCCATGTCTGCAATTATGGAAGTCCTGTGACAAAAACTGAGAGTAAAGTCAGCAGAAAGTGTGAAACATGTCGGTCAGACATATTTTAAAACACATAATTTTTATTTTATATAATTTTGACTGATTTTAATAAATTATGGATGTATTACTGAAAGAATAAGCTGTATGTATCATGTTTAATCAAATCATTGCATTTTCATCCTTAATTTAACAGTGTAAGTCAAGTTTTGAACATGTGATATACAGCTTACAAATTTTATTGTCTGACAGCTGGTTTGTAGGTTTCGCGTAGTCTGAATGTGGTAATAGTTGTGTTATAGTACATTATATTCAATTGTTATAAGTGTTCTATTCATAATGTGACTTACAGAAAAACACATTCAAAATTCCAAAGCATTACATTACAAAATTTCATTAAAGTATGACTGTTCTTTGTGGTTATAAATTGTAATCATGTATTTTTACAAGTGTAATGCTAACTATAATAATTTTCTGCTGTTGTTTAGTTTACCAAATCCTTCAAGACAGTTTTTGATTCTTCATCTGTACAGTCCATCTCAACCATGATGTAGTGTACAAATTTTATGACAACTAAACCAAGCACCATAGTTACGATGCAGCAAGCTTTGCAACAGCACTTCCATGACAACCGGAATCTTCTGCTTAACCTTCTGCATGCAACCATTATTTCATGATGACCTGAAGAGAAACAATAGATCTACAATACAAATTGTCCATATTAAAATATGGATGGAAACCATACAATATTACATTTAATTACAAACAAAAGCTGTCTCAGCACAGTGCGCTCGACTATTCAAACCGCTTTGTCAGAGTTATGGGTCTTTGAGAGAACCAAAAAGGGCCATAATTCTGCTAAGATGCTGGTCACAGTTATGGGCCTTGGCCAGTGACCTTATATAATGACCCTGAAGACACGTTTAATTGAATATATGTAGTAGATATAGAGATATGAAGTTGTTGCATGCAAACTAACCTGAATTTCTAAGTAAACAAGGGGCATAATTCTGCTATATTGCAGGTGAGAGTTTTTGCCTTGTCAGCAACCTAACATAATGACCCCGAAGACATGTTAGAAGTTTCAATTTAATATCTGTAGTAATTACAGTGATACGCATTTGCACGCAAACTTTAACCAGAGCATTACACTGATGCCGATGAACGGGTGAGTAGCATAGCTCAAACTATTCGGTAAATAGTCTACCTGAAAATGTACATGTATATACATGTAGTTCACTTCTGTCATTTAGAGCAACACAATATTTTTGCTTAATATACATATAACATCAATGCATTGTATGTAGGGAAAGATCTAGGATCAAAAAAGGTACAGGGTGCTGCTTAAAAGGAGCAGGGGGTAAAGCCAGACCAGTTTGTTGACATTTCATAATAAATTGCTGAATCCAGGGTTGTTATGAGTCTAATACTTTTAATTAAGTTTTTAAAGCATAGTCTATTCACTTGTCATTGATTGTTTACAACAATATATTACATTTCAAAAGATATTCAACATTCCTGTGTTGACCAGCCCAGAGGGGCAGCAGGGGGGAACCAAAACGGAGCAGGGTGCAGCACCCTGCTATTTCCCTCTAGATCTTTCCCTATGTATGTAATTCTATAAATAATAGTAATTTCATTTTTTTATATGTACAAGTCACACATCACCTTTGTCTTAATGTATGGATTTTTGTTCCAGCATCATTGTTTGATCTGATGTTAAACGATAGTTTAACTAATATTAAATATAGAATTATATGTTGGGGTTCTGTATAAGTATACAGTGATTTTTTTTTCTTATTTAAAAGGGTCTGGTAAATTAAAAGAAACCATTCCTAATGTCAAATATGGTTTATTGGAATGAAAAATGCCATTGTGAGGTTTTTCGGCATAGCTGTCTAACCCAACTTTTTACCTTTATTAATATCCGATCAAATGTTGCGAAAATGTCCCACCAGTAGTCCCAAATCAATAAATCCTTATACTGAATTGGCTAATATGAAAATATTTGTACTACATTGGTCAAAAGGGGTGCAATACACAAACACTGTAGAGGATAGATTCCCATCAAATAATAATACACTGTTCCTGTTAAAATACAGTTATCATATTTATAATACTTTTAAAATATATTGTAAAAGCAGTTTATATATAACAGAGCAATAAATTTGTCTTAATACAACACATCGTAAATAAATCAATACAACATTCAATTTCCCGTTCTATATTCGTACACTTAAAATAGCCACATGAACGCTATGGCATATTGACATTAAACTTGGGAATGAATTTATCCTGGACTTTACGGTCAGGGTCCGGTCAGTCTGTCAGGGTCCGGTCAGCCTGTCAGGGTCCGGTCAGTCTGTCTTCTCTTGAAAGCCCAAAAGGGCTATCAGCCTTCTTTGCACATATGCTGTCAGCTGATGACACCTTCTGGCTTTCAAGGGCAAGAAACTCAACATAGTCATTGTTGCTGGAATAATAATTCTTTACAAGACAACGAGACAACGAGATATCTAGCCAGCCATAAATGACAGGCAAATATTTAATGTAATTGTATTATTGAACGTCTGTCATGTACGCCAATGTCAACCGTCAAGGTATACGTATGCTTAATTGCGACTAATATAATCATTTCGTTACGTAACGTGTTGTCCAGTAAGACATATCCAGTCAAAACCAGAAAAACAAGTAGTACGGAATCCGGTTAGTGCCATATGAAATATCATGTCTCTTACGGCAAGGACGAGACACGAGAATTGCGCGAAACACGAAGCGAGGCACGATATTTTACCGCGAGACACGAAGCGAGACACGAGAATTGCGCGAAACACGAAGCGAGACACGATATTTTGCCGCGAGATAACGTGGTATGGGCTACTGCGACAGTGCGAGATCTCGTGTTACAATATCGTGCCTCGCTTCGTGTCTCGCGGGAATATCGTGTCTCGCTTCGTGTTTCGCGTAATTCTCGTTTCTCGCCCTTGCCGTAAATAGGCACGATATTTCATATGGAACAAACCGGATTCCGTAGTTTAACGAGTAAATTCCAACGCAATCACCTATACCTCGACGCTAATGAATATACTAGTGGTATAAACTAGCTAATAACAACATATAGGCTAATTAAAATCACATGTGTCTGTGTTCGTATCATGAAAGACACATTCAAGATATGATTTAATTTTTCATGAAAATGTTTTAACAAATTTTCATAATATAAGCATACATTGTAACCCATTATTGTTATTTCAATCCTAGTTCTTTTATGTTATTTCGTTTCATTGATTATTTGCATGGCCACAACGTGTTAGCTATGAAAGTCTTGAACAGTCAAAACATAATATGCACTTTATTACTTATTTGTTGCTAGTCATATGAGAAATGAAATAAAAATACGTTTTAGTACATGCAAACATATGAACCGCGTTTTATGGGTCCTTTCAAAATAATTATATTACAGCTGGGGCGTATCGGCGGTAGGTCTACAATAACATTAACAAAAAATAAAGTTCATTTACGGAAAATGAATATTGAAGTATTGTTAAATACGATGGCATTGTTTCTATAAACTATTGACATAAATGACATATGTGTATACTTTTAATATATTATCAGTGGTTTTTTGATGTCACTCTATTCAGAAACATTTGTAGTGATTCATATCGCCAAAAATAATATGCAAAAGTAAAGTAAAGATACCATACTGCAACTTTCAATCTTTTTCAAAATTCAGTCTTGTATCCATATATAACTTGTATAGCTATATATTGTAACAACCTTTAAAATTATGTCCGTACAATTTACGGAGGTTTTTAAACGTGTGTTTTAAAACAAATTATCGGTATATAGCTGTAGGTGGTTCTATGAATATAAATAATGAACGCATGTCATCGAAAGTAAAAGTTCATTTTATTTATATTTTTAATTTATTTATGTTAAAATGTATTTAAAATAATAGAATCATGTTGGACAGTGATTGACCGCTTTAAATAAATGTATTATTTAAAGGTACACACTATGCATATCGGTATACATTGTTCGATTATTTTTGTGTTATTATATAATAGCTATCGAGTCAGAACAGTCAACAATTACTCGTGTTGTCATGTATACGTCTCGTTAGGATGATTATAGCTATCGAGTCAGAACAGTCAACAATTACTCGTGTTGTCATGTATACGTCTCGTTAGGATGATTATAGCTATCGAGTCAGAACAGTCAACAATTACTCGTGTTGTCATGTATACGTCTCGTTAGGATGATTGATGTTACGGGTCTCGACATCTTCAATTATTGCCGCTAATTGGCGAACGTCTAGAGAACCGCGACGTATATAAAGACAGAGATTGATAGTGAAATAAAAACACACACGCCGCTATTTGGGCCATATCAGGGGGATACGAAGCCTTGTAAGTCAGCACCAGTTTTAGAGAACCGCGACGTATATAAAGACAACCGCGTTTCGCAGTTTGGGAAATAACGTCTAAAACACGATCGGAGTGCTTAGCTAAAATAATTTGCTTTCTATACAAGGTAAGTTCGTTTAAACTGTTTTTGCGTTCTCGTTTATTTTATAGTAACTTTTCTTAACATATGACATATGTTTCGAATGTTACCCAATTGTAGATATAAACGAAGAATAAGATGAACTGAACATGCACGTGTTTATGCTCAAACTATTTACGAACGTGCTAATAGTTTGTTTTCAATATTTTGGGCAATTTTAGATGTGCACATTTGTAGTGAAATCAAAGCTCTTTTTGTGCGGTATCCGATTGTACGAATATACCTGATGCTGTTATTTATGGTTTCAGAAACACTGACACAATGCTGAAGTTTGTGAGCCTCGTTCTCGTCTGCTTATTGTTGGTGGCGCTGGTGTTGGCACTGAGCCAGGCAACGCCCTACTTCCGGTACCCGGTGTACCGACCAGCACCATACTTATACTCACCAATGCCGGGACCCATGTTCTACGGTTAGTGTGTCTTAATAAAATCGGTTCCCAAAATAAGAAAGATCGTGTAATTTGAGTGTGCTTGCCTAGTTTTTACCATTCTTATTAAAAATTAACGCCTTAAGGCTTAAATACACTATGCATAAAGAAGAGCATCCGCTTTAGTCAGATTGTTAAATACCTTTTTCCTTTCAATGTTCGAGTCCGATACATACGTTGATGTTTAAATATCATGGAGACTCCGAGCATACGTGTAGCAATGTAGTTGTTTATCTGTGACTAATGGTAAGAATTTATAAATCAGTTGCATACTTGTTTGATTATGCCATTATTACAAAAATATTCAAGTTCGAGAACTGGGTGACAAATTGTATTCAAAGCGCTATGCCAAAACCTGTTTCTGTCATCCATAACATTGGTTTTCTCCGCGGTTTATATAAAAAAAACAACATATGTTTAAAATTTATACTAAATTTAGATTGTGGGTTTGTTTACGTTCTTATATTATACTGAACAACTAATCATTATGAAGTACTATAAAACGTCTGAACTGTAACTTAAGCAATTTTAATTATTTGTCGACGATATCATGTCGCAGAGGATAGAATGCTCAATTACAAATGTTAGCTAGACTGATATACATGTACATTTCTGCATCCAAATGTATCGGAAACTCATCGGTTTTACTATAACGTATCTTGTATTCTGTTGCAGGTTACATGGACGGACCAGACTATTACTGGGACTAGTGTGAACCGCCATATCGACAACTCACCCCTTCGTTGCCAAGCATTCCAAACCATGTTGCAATTGGGCGTTTATTACCGCACGGTGTCATGTTTTGTCTGTTAAAAACGTAAAAGCATCAAAATAAATTAATTACAGTGTATACCGTTGTCGTTGGTGTTGCTGTTTCTGTTATTAGTGCACATAACACAACTCAATAATTATTAATATACACTATAATTGACATTTTTTTTATAACCACGACGTGTTTATACAATTATTAGAGCATCGAGCAGAAGTGGTCAACACGAATTCGCAACTCTTACCTTGGAATTAAGTATGCATGTATTCATATTAATAATAATAGTGATTTTACCACGTAACCAGTTTAGGAAGTTGTCGCAGTTTTTTAAATAAATCGTGGTCATGGACGTATTTATCTGCTCTTAAAGACAGAGATTGATAGTGAAATAAAAACACACACGCCGCTATTTGGGCCATATCAGGGGGATACGAAGCCTTGTAAGTCAGCACCAGTTTTAGAGAACCGCGACGTATGTAAAGACAACCGCGTTTCGCAATTTGGGAAATAGCGTCTAAAACACGATAGGAGTGCTTGGCTAAAATAATTTGCTTTCTATACAAGGTAAGTTCGTTTAAACTGTTTTTGCGTTCTCGTTTATTTTGTAGTAACTTTTCTCAACATATGTCATGTTTCGAATGTTACCCAATTGTAGATATAAACGAAGAATAAGATGAACGGAACTTGCACGTGTATATGCTCAAACTAGTTTACGAACATGCTAATAGTTTGTTTTCAATATTTTGGGCAATTTTAGATGTGCATATTTGTAGTAAAATCAAAGCTCTTTTTGTGCGGTATCCGATTGTACGAATATACCTGATGCTGTTATTTATGGTTTCAGAAACACTGACACAATGCTGAAGTTTGTGAGCCTCGTTCTCGTCTGCTTATTGTTGGTGGCGCTGGTGTTGGCACTGAGCCAGGCAACGCCCTACTTCCGGTACCCGGTGTACCGACCAGCACCATACATATACTCACCAATGCCGGGACCCATGTTCTACGGTAAGTGTGTTTTAATAAAATCAGTTCCCCATATAAGAAAGATCGTGTAATTTGAGCTAGTGTGCTTGCCTGGTATTTACCCACCTTATTAAAATTAACTCCTTAAGGCTTAAATACACCATGCATGAAGAAGAGCGTCCGCTTTAGTCAGATTGTTACATACTGGCCGTTTCCCTTTGGCTTTCAATGTTCGAGTCCGATACATAAGTTGATGTTTAAATATCATGGAGACTCCGAGCATACGTGTAGCAATGTTGTTGTTTATCTGTGACTAATGGTAAGAATTTATATATCAGTTGCATACTTATTTGATTATGCCATTATTACAAAAATATTCAAGTTCGAGAACTAGGTGACGAATTGTATTCAAAGCGCTATGCCAAAACCTGCTTCAGTCATCCATAACATTGGTTTTCTCCGCGGTTTTTAAAAAAAATATATGTTTAACATTTTTACTCAATTTAGATTGTGGGTATGGTTACATTCTTATGGTGTATTGAACAATTTATAACCATTATGTACTATAAAACGTCTAAACTGGGACTTAAGCAATTGTAACTAATTGTCGACGATATCATGTCGCCGAGGACAGTATGCTCAATTTCAAATGTACATACCTGCATTCAAATGTATCGGAAACTACTCGGTTTTACTATAACGTATCTTGTATTCAGTTGCAGGTTACATGGACGGACCAGACTATTACTGGGACTAGAGTGACCCGCCATATCAACAACTCACCCCTCCGTTGCCAAGCATTCCAAACCATGTTGCCATTGGGCCATCATTACCGCACGCTGTCATATTTTGTCTGTTACAAACCAATTAATTACAGTGTATACCGTTGTCGTTGATGTTGTTGTTTCTGTTATTAGTGCACAAAACACAACTCAAGAAATATTAATATACTTTATAATTGACATTTTTTATAACCAACACGTGTTTATACAATTATTAGAGCATAGAACAGAAGTGGTCAACACGATTTTGCATGCATGTATTCATATTAATAATTATAGTTATTTTACCACGTAACCAGTTTAGTATATTGTCGCAGTTTTGTAATAAGTCGTGGTCATGGACGTATTTATCTGCTCTTAAAGACAGAGATTGATAGTCAAATAAACACACACACATCGCCATTTGTGCCATTAGGGTGATAAAAAGCCTTGTAAGTCAGCACCAGTTTATCTGACAGCACTAAGATCAAGGTTAGTTTCCAAGTTGAAATATAATTGAATGTAGAAAAATATAGGACATGAGCCTTGATCATCAGTCTATAGAATGACTGCTATGTGAACGTCCATTAAAACGAATCATTCAGAAGAAACGTTACGCAAGCGAGGTTAAGCTAGTGTGAACACCACTCCGAAGTCTTTAGAGAACCTAATAAACCACTTGAATTTGAATGCCCCCAAAAGGTTGAATACCTAATAGTCACGATATCCAGTAAAAGTGATATGCCAACAAATCATGTCACTGTGCAAAAAGTGTAGTTAAGCGGTTGTGTCCAGGCACTGGGACCTCTTCAACAGATGACCTACCCCACACAGCGTCTCATGGGCAGGCAATGACGCTGTGTGGGAACTGATTTCTGGCATGGTGGCTTTTACGTTTTGATTTAATTGGTGTGTATATTTTTTATAAAAGAATTAATGCATGTCCTGGAAAAACCGGGCTTAATGCATGTACGTAAAGTGTCGTCCCGGATCAGCTTGTGCAATCCGCACAGACTGATTCGGGACGGCAATTTCCGCCTACAGTGGATTTATGTTTAGACGAGACTTCATTGACAGACAATACCATAAAAGCGGAAAGTGTCGTCCCGGATTAGCCTGTGCGGACTGCAATGCTGATCCGGCTCGACATTTTACGCACATGCATTAAGCCCGGTTTTCCCACGACACGCATCTTTAATACATGTTTATAAAACCAGTGAAAATCATCACTGTGTATACCACGCGAAGGGACACACACATTCCTATTATTAGATAGAACACGTGTCAGCACTTGTCATCAACATGCTGGTAACTACTGAAAATCATAATTCTGCGTATGCATTTATAGGAATATGACATAAATAGGCTTGAATACGCTATCTATGTGCATGTGTCCGAAACTAGGACAATGCACTCCAAAAAATAAATTGCGAAATCATGTCGCTACAAGACGGGACAGTGATTACGATGAAAAAAAAGCCAGTAACTCTGACAAGCACAAGAAAAGTTGAGCGCGCTGTCCTCCGGCAGCTCTTGTTTATTATTAGCTTTCATTCCATACACATAAAAACACTAACAAACCATCAATATATAAAACATGAATTCTATAAAGTTAAATGAAAACAAAACCCATTTCAGGTGTTTAATTAGCGTATTTGTTTCTTCACTCAGTTTACATACAAGCGACTCACCAAAAGATTAATGTATTATTAAGATTTCTGGATACTAATGATTTTCATTTTTAAAAAAACAACAAGGGATTGTTGAATTTACCGTAGTCCAGTCACATACCCTTATATATGTTGTGTCAAATAAGCAGAAATATTAGTATCATTAATCCCATTTTCTTGGAACACGCTGTTTTTATCATTCGCTGTACATATATCTAACGATCAGGGTGGGTATACTGTATACATAAAGCTCCTTAGAAGAAAATAACTTAAGTTGTATTCAATTAAACATTTTTGAGATTAAATTTCAATGTGAAATGAACAGATTTTGGTTTACCAAAGGAGAAATTAAGAAGCATCTGTTCATTCTTCATAAGATTTAACTATTTTGTTGTTAATTTATCTATAACTGAAAACGTCGAAGGCTTAAGGAATTCAATGAATATAGAAAATTTACATCTAAGTTTTTACTAAGGAGCTACATTAATATGGGTGCTGGACCTTGCACAGAAGCCAATACTTCCATCATAAAACATCATGATGTGATGTACATGGCAATATATGCACATAAAAGCCAATGCCAACATTTATCACCTGAATACAACAACTACATGTACTTATCTGAACGATTGTTGTAATGCAACATGCCTCTCCATCATTCTCTTGTTATACTGAAGGTAATTTCAAACATCATGTTGAGTAGGAAACATGTTACTTACTTAAAGATCATAATAATTTTCAAATAAACGATGAAATCATACATAAATTTCTTAATATTTTATATTAAATGATGAAATCCAAATGGCTTAGTCAAAACACATCAATTTATATGTATTTACTTACATATGCTTCAATATATTTGACTTGTTTAGAACAAAACAAATTGATAATTGTATATTTTATAAACTTTTAAAACTGTTATTATAAACTGCCTAATCAAACTATAGTATAATTTTACTTTCAAAATTCACACGAAAATTGAACTGTGCACAACATCGAACATATTGTCCTAAAAAACAAGTGACTGACAAAAAGAATCTCAACAAATTATACCCTGAGATTCTTTTTTGTCTGGTGTTACATACAGCCACTTCCGTAACGTCCCGTCCCACTGGAGATGGCATAAAAAAACAACTCATGCGGCTTACCAAGTAATTTGTTTTACTACATCATATAATATTTTATGTAGATTTATCATTGTGACATATTATTATGCCTTTTCTGATAAAATAACTTACATATATTTAGTCATTAAAATATACAAGAGCTGTCGGTGGACAGCACGCTCAACTTTTCTTGTGCTTGTCAGAATTACTAGCATTATTTTTCTAAAACAAGAAACATGATAATTCCACGAAAACCAACGTTTTCGAACGAAATGCATTAAACTCAGCACATCAATAAAATTTTTAGTAATGGTGTATCAAGTTTCATTAAAAATCTCAATGTCTTCTCAAGCTATTGAGCGTAAACTGTTGGTCTGTTTTTAGTAATGGTGACCTTGACCCCACCCACCCCATATGCAATCCCAAGCAATGGCTAGATATAAGATATCCATGTATGAAATTTCATTAAAATATCTCAATGTGTATAAGGTATCTATTAAGTTTCATTAAAATATCACAATGCATTCTCAAGTTATTTAGCAGAAACCGTTTTTCTTTGTTTAGTAACAGTGACCTTGACCTTGACCCCACCCCTCCCATATGCAATCCAAAGTGAGGTCAATATAAGGTATCTATGTACTAAGTTTCATTAAAATATATCAATGCGTTCTTAAGTTATTAAGCGGAAACAATTTTTCTTTTTTTAGTAACAGTGACCTTCACCCCACCCATCCCATATGCAATCCCAAGCGAGGTCTTGATATAAGGTATCTATGTATGAAGATTCTTTCAAATATCTCAATGCATTCTCAAGTTATTGTGCGGAAACCGTTTTTCTATTTGAGTAACAGTGACCTTGACCTTAACCCTATAAACAATCCCAAGTGAGGTTTCGATATAAGGTATGTATGTATTAAGTTTCATTAAAGTATCTCAATGCGTTCTCAAGTTATTGAACAGAAACCATTTTTCTATTTTAAGTAACAGTGACCTTGACCTTTACCCCACCCACCCCATATGCAATCCCAAGCGAGTTCTCGATATAAGGTATGTATGTATTAAGTTTTATTAAAATATCTCAATGCATTCTCAAGTTATTGAGCGGCAACCATTTTCTATTTTTAGTAACAGTGACCTTGACCTTGACCCCACCCACCCCATAATGCAATCCCAAGCGAGGTCTTGATATAAGGTATCTATGTATAAGTTTCATTAAAATATCTCAAAGCGTTCTCAAGTTATTATGCGGAAACCGTTTTTCTATTTTAATAACAGAGACCTAGATGTTGACCATATACACAATTGCAAGCGAGTTCTTGATATAAGGTATCAATGTATTAAGTTTCAATAAAATATCTCAATGCGTTCTCAAATTACTGAGCGGAAGCCGTTTTTCTATATTGAGTAACAGTGACCTTGACCCCACCCAACCCATATGCAATCCCAAGTGAGGTCTTGTTATAAGGTATGTATGTATTAAGTGTTATAAAAATATCTCAATACGTTGTCAAGTTACTGAGCGAAAACAGTTTATCTATTTTTAGTAGCAGTGATCTTGACCTTGAAACCACCCAACACATATGCAATCCCAAGTGAGGTCTTGATATAAGGTATCTATGTATTAAGCGTTATTAAAATATCTCAATACGTTGTCAAGTTATTGAGCGAAAACCGTTTTTCTATTTTTAGTAACAGTGCCCTTGACCGCACCCACCTCATATGGAATCCCAAGCGAGGTCTCGCTATAAGGTATCTATGTTTGAAGTTTGATTACAATAGCTTAATCCGTTCTCGAGTAAGAGAGCGGAATCGAAAAGTAGAGAAACTAGCTTACCAAAAACTTTAACCTGTCCATATAGCTTACATGTAAAATTTCTAAGAGTAAAAAGGCCCATAATTTTGACAAATTTCAAATTAGAGTTATCAAAATTGGCCTATAGGTTCATTTTAATATAGGGAGTAAGTGTTCGAAGTTTGAATGAAATCCCTCAAGCCATTCCTGAGAAACCAGCTTACCAAAAAACTTTAACCTAGCTCAGACGCAGACGCCGGGGCGAGTACAATAGCTCACCTTTTCGTTGAGAAGTCGAGCTAAAAATGTTTGGCATTTTTATGAATACTTTTGATCGCATAAGATTACATTTAATGAAACTAAAGCATCGTAGTTATGTTGATTTTATTCTAAGCGATAGTTTTACAAACAAATGAAGAGAAATGAATAGGATAAAAAGATGTGCATAAATTTCAAGCAGAATGCATCTGTACGGGTTCAACAAGTCCAGTGTAAAATAATCAAAACTGAAGTTACGTATCCTATGCAGTGTCCTAGAAAGGCCCCAAATCCATAACTGGCCACAAGGTCTGATAACCTCATAATTATAACTGGCCCGAACACCATTTTACTGGCCACTCAAAAACATTTAGCTTACAAGGTGCTTGACCCGAAGTTTTCACCAGACAGGAGGGCCAGTGTTCTGGTCATTTTAAATGGACCTCGTACAGTTGTACTGGTTTTTGTCCGAGGTCTGATGACTTTCGCGGCGACTGCTAGGGAAGCAACACCTTGGGATCACTAATAGGGCCAAAGCAAAAAAGTTCTGTTTTTTGAGCAACCTGACCCTACCTATCGAAAACCCCCCCACCCTAAAGTTTTTAGAGACGATTGTTTTCCGTGAAATCTGATTTTGTAAAAAAAAAAAAATTTAAAGGTAGATAATTGCGATTAACTAGATAATCTGTGTCGAAAAGGCGCTTTAAACGGATCTCTTCGTGGATGAATAGAATTGCCAGTAAGGTGCTTGTCATTCTTTTGGCTTTTATGGCTGGACTTCAAACAAATATATAAAATATTCATCCCAACCCTACCTAACTTTTTTGAGACCGCTGCCCTAAACACACTTTTTTTGTTGGCCTAGTTACAACCTATTTATATAAGCTTGGTTGTGTCGAAAGCCTTATTTCCCATATAGTATCAAACTCATGATCTCCAAATTTCAAAGCAGACACAATATCACAATTGTAAACTTACAGACGCAGAAATGATGTTGTTCTCATATGGGTGCCAGGTGACGTCTCGAACACACGACCTGTGGCCCTCTAGCTTGCGTACTATGTCACCACTTAATGTGTCGTATACTGCAACCAAAGATTTTAAATAGCTGAACACAGACTCACTGAAATACTGATATAACATTTTAACTTAGATATAGTAAACACGATTCTGAGTTTGATAAACACACATGCCCCCGGTTGGTGCAGGATAGCCCATTTCTTAGTCCAAATTAGGTCAAGGTCAAAGTGAAGTTGGGTGATATGGGTGGATTGGGAACGGTCATTAGTAACAACTGTGTAAATATCCAAGCGTTGAAATAAGCGGTGTTGGTGCTAGACAAAACGGTAAAATCTTGTTAACAAAGAAATGGCACTTTTGAATAATTATAAGTCCAAATTAGTTCAAGGTCAAGGTCAAAGTGAGGGTGGGTGATATGGGTGGATTGGGGATGGTCATAAGCAACAACTATGTGAGTATCCAGTAGTTGTAGCAAGCCATGTTGATGCTAGACGAAATGGTAAAATCTAGTTAACCAAGAAACAGCCCATTTGAATTATTCTAAGTGCAAATTAGGTCAAGGTCATGGTCAAAGTCAGGTTGGGTGATATGGGTGGATAGGGAATGGTCATAAGCAACAACTGTGCAAGTATCCAAGTGTTGTAGTAAGCGATGTTGGTGCTAGACGAAATGGTAAAATCTACTTAACCTTGTCACGGACAGAAGGACGGACGAACGTTCGGACGGACAGTAGGACGGACGGACAGGACAATCACTATATGCCTCCTGCATCAAGATGCCAGGGACATAACAAGAGCTGTCAGAGGACAGCGCGCTCGACTTTTCAAAGTTTTTCAATTCGTACATATTTTATGGAAGGGGCATAGATTTGTTAAAATACAAAACTTTTAAGTGAAGCCTTGTACATTTTTGGAAAAAAAAAATTAACCACAAAATCTAAGTAAAAAGTGCGCATAACTCTGTCAAAATAAAGTTACAAAACTTTTGAATACAAAATTTAACCAGAATAAATATGTGGCATAATATGTAAACCAAATTGTGCAGTGACGACACAAACCAGTTTTCAATAGACTGAAAATATAACATAGGGTTGTGTTGTGTAGTGTTTAAACACAGAATTAAAGAAACCATGCATCGGTGAAGACTTATGTTATTTTGGACGCCAATATTGGACTCGGATACAGGTTTGGAGACAAAATACGAATTTAAAGATACGTTTTGACCAGTCATGATGATTTTTAAAAAAACACATCGCGTTTCTGGCTAGCACGGGTTCACGTGAAAAATTGAAATAAAAATGTTAAGCTATGTGGATACAAATAGTTATTGCAAATGCTTGTAGCTAGATATTAATTGTTAAATGCCCTGGATCCACGTCAGCACTTTCGAGGCAAAAGTTGCTTAGTCGCAAAATTTTGTTTGTTTTGAAATAAATCGCTGTTCTAGTTAAGGCTCCGCGCGAGGGCGATATGAAAAATTATTACCCTGTGATATAACTTTTGGTCTATGGACAAAATACACAGAGTGGTCACGTGAGGTGTAATAAATACTTATATTAAATTTATCCCATATAATGTTGTGATTACATGAATGTCGTTTACACCCACCAATGATATTGCCTAGAGCACATCCTGTGTAGACATATCTCTGGCCAGTACTAAACCCCGGGGTGAAGTGACATCGTATAAGCGTGTGTAACACAGTGTCCTCGGTACGTCATCACCGAGGTGTCACCCTCCAGTCGGGGTTTCAAATGCACTGAAATGGAAGTAGATTACTGCTTAAAATGTTGTAAAAACAAAACTATATTTGTGGCGTGGCGTGGGAAAACCGGTCTTAAGGCATGTGCGTAAAGTGTCGTCCCGGATCAGCCTGTGCAGTCCGCACAGGCTGATCCAGGACGGCACTTTCCGCCTACAGTGGATTTATGTTTAGAAGAGATGTCCCTGAACCTGAAAATACCATAAAAGCGGAAAGTGCCGTCCTGGATTAGCCAGTGCGGACTGCACAGGCTAATCCGGGACGACACTTTAAGCACATGCATTAAGACCGGTTTTCCCACGACGCGCCTCATTTGCTTCTTTGGATTGGTTTACGTAAATATTAATACTATAACTGTGTCTATAAATATCCTGATAGGCTTGCAGTTGGGCGTTTGTGCATTTTTTAGGAATAATCTGGATGCATTCAGAGTAACAATACAGTTAACAGGCTGCTTTTATCAACCATCTAGCAAAATGCTTTTGTACTTGTTATCTTTTCTTATAAACCCCCTATCCAGTATACCTATGTTCAAAAAGCAGTCAAATTACAGGAAAGGTCAAGAAACAAAACTATCACATGTTTAGAAGTAGAAGAGGATGTTAGTTATTTATACAAAATTTAATATGGTAAAAGGAAAGATCTGTACACATGTAAATTTAGCCATCAACAAAGATGGTGTTACATTAATATTCTTACTTTTTTTAGGCACTTGTTGCCACCTGTAATCCCATCGTTGCTTGGAAACAGCTTTTTTTGTTTGTTCAATGGCGTCTTTGGATGAGATGACACGTACGTCCCACAGCTTCATGGTCTGGTCTTTCGAGTTTGACAAAAGGTATCTGGCATCACCCTGGGAACCATAAAAATTGCTCTTATTAATCGCTCTATTAATACTGGAAATTACTGTTAAACTTAAAATGATTGGCATTATGAGGACCAATGAATTGTGAAACCAATGCGTGTCTTAAGAAATCTTAGAAATATGTGTTCTTTAGTTGATTTATAAATAAAATCGAGCTTAACATAACTTTTTTCATGGAGCAAAGTATATGCATATATACATATGCACAGTTCACGCAATTTCTACAGGCAGCTATCAACCCTGATATAATTTTAGATCCTTGTAGTAGATTTCTTATTTTACAGTGTCGAATATTAAATATACTACTCACACTAAAATGAAAACAGAGCATTAACAAAACAGCTACCGTAATTACCCTAAGTATTGGAACACTTAAAATATATTAAATATTTAATTATAAATAATTAGAAGGAATATTTATAGGTGACTGATGATCAATCATTTCTTGCTGGGGACTTAATGGTAATTAATTGAGAAGCTTAACTGAGAAGACCATGCTCCAGTAGAGTACACAGTTTGCACCACGTGTCAACTACATGTAAACATACCCCTGGTGGTGTACATTATGATGTATAGATAAGCAAGCGCAATATACCGTGTCACAAATCGCTATGCAACCAGCGTAGTGGCAGTGTATGGAATGTTTATACAGGTACAACATAAGGTGCTATTTTGGTGTCACAATATTAAGGGACACACAATAATTCAACTTTGAAATGTGTCCCAATATTAAGGGGCGAGAAAAATAACTATTTTCCAAAAATTAGGGGTGTCCCAATATTTAGGGTGTCCCAATACTTAGGGTAAATATGGAATATAATGCAAATTCAAAGTCACATGTACAAGATATTCACCATACCTTTGAGTCAATGTAAGTAATGCCATCATAGTGACCAGCCAGTGTCCCCACAGGCACAGGGGACTCCTCCTGGAGCGTCCGTCTGTCCCATACCTAACAAAGCAAGACACAGCTTGCACAGAGTTATGCCGACACAATGTGTCAATAATGTTACAATCACCATAATTAATTTCTGAGGATGAAAAGAAAAATTGTGTGTAAAACAAACATATTTATATTTTCTGTCTTCAAAAATGTTATATCTAAATAAACTCCTATGCATCAACTCATGTAATTTTAATTCAGTAAAAGCAATAAAACAGCTAAATGCTAACATAGTTAAAGATAGAAAACAACTGTTTGGCATTTAACACATTTAAACCTTGTATTTCAGCCGTAGAATCACAGTACCTTTATAAGTCCATCATCGCCTCCACTGAACAGTATGTGGGAGTTGATGTCAGCAAAGGCCACAGCATTCACATCATCATCATGAGCATCAATCTGAATATGAAAACAACCATTGTAAGGGGAGTATTAAATGTCATCAGCTTCAATCTGAGCATGGGAAAGAGAGAGTACTCTTGTGGTGTATTATGTAATCATCATCAACCTGAACATGGGAAAGGGAGGCAACTTTTGTGACGGGTGTCACACATGTTATCATCATGAATCTGAACATAGCAAAGGGAGACAACTATTGAGAGGTGTAAAATGTCATCAGCATCAATTCAAACATGGCAAAGGGAGCCAACTGTTGAGATAGTGGTATCGTATGCCATGTGGATCAATAAGCTCACCACAGGAACAATTGACAGGGAAGTCTATGACATGAGCACCACCATGGATGGGTCAAAGGGAGACAACTATTGAGAAAGTCTGCTATAACATGCATTTCCATCTAAACATTTCCAGGGCAGATTAACAACTTAAAAAATTGTATCAACTGTATAAAAAATGTTCCATTCACAATCAAATCAAAAATATACTCTGCGGGTCAAAGTAATATTTTATAACCATTTCACTAAGTGGCAGAATGGAGTAACAAGTCACACACAACCTAAGAAGGTTACCTTGAGGGATCTCCTCCCACTGTCCCTGTCATACACATACAGGTTGCCATCATTGGCTCTGAAATAAACAAAGGAAACAATAGGAAACCAGTAAGTACTCGGTCATGAGCTGATTAGTATTAGCCAGTAAAGCTGTTAATTGTTACAAATAATTCACTGGAGAATACTTTGCATTTATTATTCTGTGACAATAGCATAATTCCTATTAAAAACTTACTTCTGTTATCTGCACGCCTAATAATAAGAACCAAATCAAAGATGAAAACTCAGCAAACTATGTTTCAGCTCTAAGTTAAATACACCAAAGCAAAGGTAACATACCCATACATGCTATAATATTTTAGGCCAAAACGGGACATTGCGGGAAACTTTAATATTGTTATTTTGTCACATGGTCCATGGATCGCAATATTAGCTATGATACTTGTCATATCATTCATGTACATAATACATGCATACACATTATTTTCTGTGGTAAATTGTTTAATGTTGTATAGTTACAAAAGAGGTGGGAATAATACACACAGGTGTTAAGTTTACAGTACAAGGAAACGTGACAAGTTAAATTAATTTCAAATTGTGTCATAATGATGAGGATAATCCAAAACGCCTATTGAAATTTGTACTGTTCCTGTGACATAAATACACATTATATATAATCCAAAACGCCTATATTGAAATTTGTACTGTTCCTGTGACATAAATACACATTCTATATAATCCAAAAGGCCTATTGAAATGTGTACTGTTCCTGTGACATAAATACACATTCTATATAATCCAAAACGCCTATTGAAATTTGTACTGTTCCTGTGACATAAATACACATTCTATATAATCCAAAACGCCTATTGAAATGTGTACTGTTCCTGTGACATAAATACACATTCTATATAATCCAAAACACCTATATTCAAATGTGTACTGTTCCTGTGACATAAATACACATTCTATATAATCCAAAATGCCTATTGAAATTTGTACTGTTCCTGTGCCATAAATACACATTCTATATAATCCAAAACGCCTATTGAAATTTGTACTGTTCCTGTGAAATAAATACACATTCTATATAATCCAAAATGCCTATTGAAATTTGTACTGTTCCTGTGACATAAATACACATTCTATATAATCCAAAACGCCTATTGAAATGTGTACTGTTCCTGTGACATAAATACACATTCTATATAATCCAAAATGCCTATTGAAATTTGTATTGTTCCTGTGACATAAATACACATTCTATATAATCCAAAATGCCTCTTGAAATTTGTACTGTTCCTGTGACATAAATACACATTCTATATAATCCAAATCGCCTATTGAAATTTGTACTGTTCCTGTGACATAAATACACATTCTATATAATCCAAAACGCCTATTGAAATTTGAACGGTTACTGTGACATACACATTCTATATAATCCAAAACGCTTATTGAAATTTGTATGGTTACTGTGACATAAATACACATTCTATATAATCCAAAAAGCCTATTGAAATTTGTCCTGTTCCTGTGACATAAATACACATTCTATATAATTCAAAACGACTATATTGAAATTTTTACTGTTCCTGTGACATAAATACACATTCTATATAATCCAAAACGCCTATTGAAATTTGTACTGTTCCTGTGACATAAATACACATTCTATATAATCCAAAACGCCTATATTGAAATTTGTACTGTTCCTGTGACATAAATACACTTTCTATATAATCCAAAATGCCTATTGAAATTTGTACTGTTCCTATGACATAAATACACATTCTATATAATCCAAAACGCCTATTGAAATGTGTACTGTTCCTGTGACATAAATACACATTCTATATAATCCAAAACGCCTATTGAAATGTGTACTGTTCCTGTGACATAAATACACATTCTATATAATCCAAAACACCAATATTGAAATGTGTACTGTTCCTGAGACATAAGTACACATTCTATATAATCCAAAATGCCTATTGAAATTTGTATGGTTCCTGTGACATAAATACACATTCTATATAATCCAAAACGCGTATTGCAATTTGTACGGTTCCTGTGACATAAATACACATTCTATTTAATCCAAAACGCCTATTGAAATTGTACTGTTCCTGTGACATAAATACACATTCTATATAATCCAAAACGCCTATTGAAATTTGTACTGTTCCTGTGACATAAATACACATTCTATATAATCCAAAACGCCTATATTGAAATTTGTACTGTTCCTGTGACATAAATACACATTCTATATAATCCAAAACGCCTATATTGAAATTTGTACTGTTCCTGTGACATAAATACACATTCTATATAATCCAAAACGCCTATATTGAAATTGGTACTGTTCCTGTGACATAAATACACATTCTATATAATCCAAAACGCCTATATTGAAATTTGTACTGTTCCTGTGACATAAATACACATTCTATATAATCCAAAACGCCTATTGAAATGTGTACTGTTCCTGTGACATAAGTACACATTCTATATAATCCAAAACGCCTACTGAAATTTGTACTGTTCCTGTGACATAAATACACATTCTATATAATCCAAAACGCCTATTGAAATTTGTACTGTTCCTGTGACATAAATACACATTCTATATAATCCAAAACGCCTATCGAAATTTGTACTGTTCCTGTGACATAAATACACATTCTATATAATCCAAAACGCCTATATTGAAATTTGTACTGTTCCTGTGACATAAATACACATTCTATATAATCCCAAACGCCTATTGAAATTTGTACTGTTCCTGTGACATAAATACACATTCTATATAATCCAAAACGCCTATTGAAATGTGTACTGTTCCTGTGACATAAATACACATTCTATATAATCCAAAATGCCTATTGAAATTTGTACTGTTCCTGTGACATAAATACACATTCTATATAATCCAAAACGCCTATTGAAATTTGTACTGTTCCTGTGACATAAATACACATTCTATATAATCCAAAACGCCTATTGAAATTTGTACTGTTCCTGTGACATGCCTATTGAAATTTGTACTGTTCCTGTGACATAAATACACATTCTATATAATCCAAAACGCCTATTGAAATTTGTACTGTTCCTGTGACATAAATACACATTCTATATAATCCAAAACGCCTATTGAAATTTGTACTGTTCCTGTGACATAAATACACATTCTATATAATCCAACACGCCTATTGAAATGTGTACTGTTCCTGTGACATAAATACACATTCTATATAATCCAAAACGACTATTGAAATTTGCACTGTTCCTGTGACATAAATACACGTTCTATATAATCCAAAACGCCTATATTGAAATTTGTACTGTTCCTGTGATATAAATACACATTCTATATAATCCAAAACGCCTATATTGAAATGTGTACTGTTCCTGTGACATAAATGCACATTCTATTTAGAGTTAAAATGCACATATACAAAAGTTTCGTAGCGCATAACATCAAAATTAGGTATTTGTATGGCAAACATGCAGTAAACATATCCTCTTGATAAATAAAAAACAAAACAGCCAAATTGGTAATGTAATAGTCGTATTGATCTACAACATATGGTTACTGTATACACCCTCCACTTGATAACTATCAGCAAGTAGTGACTGCATATTATATGACCACCATCCCCCGAAAGCCTGACAAATAACCACTGTTTGGGTTATCATTACTTTGTTTGTTTGAATTTTTTGCCGTTTTTAACAGTAATTCTGTCATATCACGGCGGTCAGTTAACCTACTCACACTTTTCCTGGGCAAACTCAGCCAATCTAAGCAGTTTACCAGTACTAAGTGCACATACCTTTGCCAGTAACTGACAACTGCTCTACTTGAATCAGAGGTAGGGGGAGAATGGCCGTAGAAATAATTTCATGACCAATCCCCACCCAAGTTATGTGGCTGGGCTGGGGTTCGAACTCACAATCCCCGGATTGACAGTCCAGCGTTCTACCAACTGAGCTAGCCGGGCCCGGCGGTTATCATTACTGCTCCTCCTTGACACGTGGCTAGTGGGCACTGTTGTCATAGGGACCAATTAAGGGATTAACGATAAGAAGTTGGCCTATTGCAACTTTTATTGCACACTAACATCGATTGTTGTGGTTGACCGGGACAAAATGCTTCTGAGCGGGACGCTGGTACAAAACTCGCAAAAGCGGGACAATCCCCGCGAGACCGGGATGTATGGCATGTATGAACATACCAGTTATTTCATAACATTTTATAAATATTGAATACTGGTAAATCTTTTGATGGAAACCTTTATCTGCAAACTAACTCCAGGATTAAGCAAACAATTAAAGTTTCATTTATTGTTCTTTTACATAAGAAAAGACCTGTTCCCAATATTTAAAAATAATATTTCCCAACCAGGTCTTAAAAATCCATCATAACTCTAGGAATTTTGTTAAAATGCAATACAATATTTCATATCTTGAAAACCCCTAATTTTCTATGTGTACTCTCGAACACCCCCTATTTTCTATGTGTACGAGACCAGTCCCTCAACATGTCCACAATTTATTGAAATCAATTCTATATTAGCATGACCAGTAGACACAATTACTAAATATTGACTACAAAGTATACAATTTTCTTAAATTTTAGAAATTACTTGAAAAACAAAGCTCAATGTTTACACATTTTCCAAGAAAAATATTTCAAAATGATATAAACATTTGCATGGTTGAAAAAATTGGCTAGATCTACTACCAGTCATTGTTATTTTTTGTGCCAAACAAAAAGTTTAAAATATTGATCTACAATATGAATGTGGCTAATAATTGTTATTTCTTAGTGCCAATCTAAAATTACAACATTATAAAATATCTATTGTCTCACCCTCCTAGTATCTCCCTGTTGTCGGAGGAGAAGGTGAGTGAGAAGATACAGAAGCTGTTCTCAGTGGGCAACATTTGTAGGGCCTGGTGTACCTCCTCCTCTCCAGACACATTGCACAGGTGAACTGAAAACAACGGCAGAATAGCCATACACATTGCACAGGTGAACTGACAACAACAGCAGAATAACCATACACATTGCACAGGTGAACTGAAAACAACAGCAGAATAACCATACACATTGCACAGGTGACCTGAAAACAACAGCAGAATAGCCATATACATTGCACAGGTGAACTAAAAACAACGGCAGAATAGCCATACACATTGCACAAGTGAACTGAAAACAATGGCAGAATAGCTATATACATTGCACAGGTGAACTGAAAACAACGGCAGAATAGCCATACACATTGCACAGGTGAACTGAAAACAACGGCAGAATAGCCATACACATTGCACAGGTGAAATGAAAACAACAGCAGAATAGCCATACACATTGCACAGGTGAACTGAAAACAACAGCAGAATAGCCATATACATTGCACAGGTGAACTGAAAACAACGGCAGAATAGCTATATACATTGCACAGGTGAAATGAAAACAACAGCAGAATAGCCATATACATTGCACAGGTGAACTGAAAACAACAGCAGAATAGCCATACACATTGCACAGGTGAACTGACAACAACAGCAGAATAGCCATACACATTGCACAGGTGAACTGACAACAACAGCAGAATAGCCATACACATTGCACAGGTGAACTGAAAACAACGGCAGAATAGCCATACACATTGCACAGGTGAACTGAAAACAACAGCAGAATAGCCATACACATTGCACAGGTGAACTGAAAACAACAGCAGAATAGCCATATACATTGCACAGGTGAACTGAAAACAACGGCAGAATAGCCATACACATTGCACAGGTGAACTGAAAACAACGGCAGAATAGCCATACACATTGCACAGGTGAACTGAAAACAATGGCAAAATAGCTATATACATTGCACAGGTGAACTGAAAACAACGGCAGAATAGCCATATACATTGCACAGGTGAACTGAAAACAACGGCAGAATAGCCATATACATTGCACAGGTGAAATGAAAACAACGGCAGCACGTTTATGATTCGGTTTTATGATTCCGCGAGTTAGTAAAACGGCAGCACTTCTCAGAATTGCTCTTTTCTATCTTAAAGTCACTATTTCTGTATTTTATAGTATCACATACATTTAACTTGCAGTGGTTATTAACATCACGGAGAAGCTCAGTGTCAGCGAGTTTAATAGGCGAACATTCCATAAATGATAAGATAAAATGAATAAAATGTGATACGTATTTTTGTGAAAGTCATATATGTTTTATACAATTATAATTTATATTGTTTTTACCTCTTTACCTATGTTAAAGCAACTAAATGACAGATTTATGCTTTTTCATAATATCTGTCACTATAATGAAATATATAGGGTTATATGTACCTATTATATTATTTATATTATTATGAATGTACTGATTGAATTATATGTTCTTTATGTTAAATTGTGCTCATTGTGAATTTCAGGTTGCTAAAAAGCTTGGAGTATTGCCCTGAATTACATTGAATATTTAAATATAGCACTAAATAAATACATGTTTATTGTGACGTGACTTTGGGTTATTAAACTCCAGTAGTTGTTTTGAAGAACACTTGTGGAATATTGAATTGCATATAATTTAAATAAAAACCCACAGTGTTACATAGAGATATGCCAAGTAATTGTGCAAATAGAAAATTGTGACTTCATGACGTCAAGTGACCTATTTGTTGTGCTAAAGGTATTCTGTACATAGTTTTGGGTATGCACCAAACAAGGCTCTCAAAAATATTCACACTCTTCAAATCTTTAAAGAAGAAAACAAACTTTGACTGCATTTGAGTATTTAAAATTGATTACAGTAAATGATGTGACATTGGCCTGTATTTGCCAACTAGAACTCTGTGAGCTTGATGTGTCGCCAGATGGGTTATAACAAAAGTATGATGTAAGCAATTACGCCGAAAACTGAACTTAACCTTCCTTTTATGCCTACTAACACTTCCCTAGAGTTACATAATGATTGCACAAAAACTTCTCAATTTGTACAATGGTCAATGTGGTATGATATATGACAGCAAACTATAATATGTACCCATATAATATTCTTGGATCCAATTGAATACTTCATATCAAAATGAAATCTGTCAAGGTTTGATTTATGGCAGTAAGGAAAAAGGAATAAGTCATTAATACTTACTGCAGTCTGACCAGCTGGAATACGCCAAATAGTTTCCATCAGGACTGAAATAAATATACATAGGATTTCAATCAAAACTTTACACAATCCATACTAGGTAGACATCTGAGATTTGTCATATGTTAAATTAATAATACATTTAGTATACTGTTTTACACACCATGTTTTAAAAAATCATTGACAAACATTTTAACACTACATACTATCTATAAAGTAACAGAAAAATACCACAACTCCATTTCATTTGTATCACTAACTCTTTAGGAATTGCTTTCGCTTATTGGAAATAATTTATTTAAAAATACAATAAAACAACTTATTTCATTATACATTCATATCTTGACTTGTGATGGCTCAATACCTGAATGCGGTATCAAGAACACTCCAGCCAACGTCTCGTGCTCTGATGACCTTGATAAGGTTAAATTCGTCATATCGGGTGTCGTAAACGCGGATCATGTGATCTAGAAATTGCACAAAACAGAGTCCAATAATGCTTATGCTGCATAATTAAGCTGTTTTATAGCATGCTTATCAGAAAAATTTCAGTCGAATTCTTAAATCAATATTTTTCAAGTAGATGGTGGCATTTTTATGTATAGTTTTTTTTTCACATTTATATAACCCTAAATTAATTACAATAAGAATGAGACACTGAGAATTTGCATCTTCAATAACCTAATATGCATATAAACATATTTCTCTAAATTTACACATCTCTCACCAGACTACACACCATTATATTGGGCTTCCTTGACCTTGAGTAAATTCACACATCTCTCACCAGACTACACACCATTATATTGGGCTTCCTTGACCTTGAGTAAATTCACACATCTCTCACCAGACTACACACCATTATATTGGGCTTCCTTGACCTTGAGTAAATTCACACATCTCTCACCAGACTACACACCATTATATTGGGCTTCCTTGACCTTGAGTATATTTACACATCTCTCACCAGACGACACACCATTATATTGGGCTTCCTTGACCTTGAGTAAATTCACACATCTCTCACCAGACCACACACCATTATATTGGGCTTCCTTGACCTTGAGTAAATTCACACATCTCTCACCAGACCACACACCATTATATTGGGCTTCCTTGACCTTGAGTAAATTCACACATCTCTCACCTGACTACACACCATTATATTGGGCTTCCTTGACCTTGAGTAAATTCACACATCTCTCACCAGACTACACACCATTATATTGGGCTTCCTTGACCTTGAGTAAATTCACACATCTCTCACCAGACTACACACCATTATATTGGGCTTCCTTGACCTTGAGTCAAAGTCAGTTAATTACAGGTTCGGCAAATCAATAAAATGATCGCTTGGAAATGTTACATAGTGGACACAAATAACTGACTAACAACATGGAGACAGACAGAACACCATAGCACATTAATATGGCTCCACCTGTAAATGGAGTCTAAAGAATAAAGAAGGAACATATACTAACTTTATACATTTATCTTTTTACAAATTATCCAATGATTCTTTCATGTGTGAAAAATATAGAATTCAGACAATTCTGAAATCCTGGGCCCGCATTCTCCAACCCAATCTCAGAGTTAAGACTTTAGAATAAGGAATATTCTTAAAACTGGTCTGTTCTAAAAGTGACATTAATTTGAAACATACTTGAAATGTAAGTACTCTAATTACAGCATTCTTTATTTAGAACGATTTGTAAATGACATAAGCTAAATTAGTACCAACATTTTTAGGCACACACAAGTATGTTTTATTGAGTCAAGGTATATTCTTAAGTCTAAGAACGGGTTGATGAATACGGGCCTGGTTTCTAAAATAATAAATTAATTGAGGGGCGTCATGGGAAAACCGGTCTTAATGCATGTGCGTAAAGTGTTGTCCCCGATTAGCCTGTGCAGTCCGCACAGGCTAATCCAGGACGGCACTTTCGGTTGACAGAGGATTTATATTTAGAAGAGACTTCCTTGAAACAGCAAATACCATAAAAGCGGAAAGTGCCGTCCTGGATTAGCCTGTGCGGACTGCACAGGCTAATCCGGGACGACACTGTACGCACATGCATTAAGACCGGTTTTCTCACGACGCGCCACAATTGTTTTTTATATAGTTTATTATAGACAGAAAATAAATAAGTATTAATACTAGGGGTGTAACGATATATCGGTGTACCGGTATATCGCGGTATCAGATCTTAGAGTAATTTATCGCCATATGTTAATTACATCCCGGTATTTCACGATGTCTTTTCATGAAATAATCGTTATTTTATTGGTGTTTTGTTGTGTCACTGTTGTGGTGATTTTGCATGTTTGTACATATTGGCTCCAAATTATAATGACGTAATGGTTTTCTATCGAAACTGAATTAATGATTTTAAAAATGGTACCTGTGATTATATTGCATTTGAAGACTAACGTTCTATCTGTTTATTATTTATTGAATATTTTTGGATTTTTGAAGATTTTTGGACAGTTGACAAAGAATGGTTATTTGTGAAAAATATATACAAAATGCGCACATGTATAATTTCAAAATATCTTAACCAAATGTTGTTGTTTACAACTTGTGCTGATAAAAATATCTTGAAAAATGCATATTTGGAAACCTAAATGTTAATGCTTGAAAAGCTAATAGATGTTGGTGAGATTTATGGTGTTTCTTGTCTTGTTTGCTAAAGATTGAACATTACGATCTTCCTGTAAATTAATTAAAGTTTAGCAATGAACATAGCATACTTTATTTAAGACAAATTATCGTCAAAAACCTAGGTATTTTTCGTGACATACAGAAGAAAAACTGTGTATTTCAATTTGGGCAATATATCGCGGTATTTATCGCAATATATTTCAAAATATTGTGATATATCGCGATATGAGCCAGTGATATCGTTACACCCCCAATTAATACTAAAATTTTTACCCATACTCTCAATGTCACACACCAGGGATGCAACACCAACCTTGTGAGGCAGACAGGAATATGTTGCCATCAACTGAGTAAGTACCACAGAACACCTTTTGTCTGTAGCAGCCTATAGTCTCACAGAAGTTGGGAAGAAAACTGCAACAGCAAACAAAGACCATGAAAATACACTTGGTACTCTAAATAGCAAACCAAATCTGGGAAACACACAGGCTAATGTTAAATGCTCACTTTATGACATTAAATCAGTGTATTTTAAGAACAACAACAAGAAGGCCGTGATTGTAATATACATATATTCATCAGCAAATACCTTTGTATGATCTAAAGAAAACTGAGATCCAAGTCAAAGCTGATAGGACAAAAATTAGTAATAGTGTGCTTTTCAGTTTAACTGACATAGTGAGCTAGTTGTTGTCTCCCATGACCCATTCTAGAACATGACCTTGATTATAATGAGACAATCAATCTTCCCAAGTTGTTACATGCAACTAGGTGGCATGTGAATGAGAACAGTTCTTTCATAAGTGATAAATGCACTGAAGAAAATAATGTGGACGCAAAACCTGATTTTCAACAAGTACACTAAACTCCACTTGTAACAGGATTGAACGGACCACAGGATTTATATCGTTATATCCAAATATCGTTACATCCGAAAATAGGCGCATGGACATGGACATTCAAGAATAAAAGAGACGCAACATCAAGTTCTTATATAAATACAGTTAACATATGACTATTTTAATGAAAAAACATCAAGACATTGAATAAATATATGAAAATTAAAGAAATATTCGGAATAATTATCAAACATTACTACAATGATTTCGTTTTCACAATTGTCATTTTTACCTAAATGTGCGTGATTTGCCTTAATAATCTCTACAGGGTTGACATTATTAACTGATTGCCGATCAAATTCATCGTTTAAAATCATGAGAAAATCTGTTGCTTTTTCAGGAACTTAAAAATTGCAATAGGTAATTCCACAAATGGGCCCCATAGACCCCTGGCCAAATCACTTAGATTTCGATAAAAATCGCTTGTTTCCATTCATAATGACAACCCTGCTCTATTTCAAGAAGTCAGTCATGTTTTAATGTTGTTTTTGTAAATATTGGAAGCGGATTCCAAACTTTTCAAGGGCATCAATGTGGGAAAAAAGTTCATTATGACTCCCATGTCACATACGTTTTCTAGCCGGACTAAAGCTGCTTGTTTCGTACGCACTAATGATATTTTCTGTGTATTTAATAATAGTACTAAGTGAGCTTTGTTTTTTCCCCAGTCCGCCGCAATATCCATTTATTTTTATTTTTCCCGCATATACCTTCTGCATAATTTTATATTTAGTTTCAGTATCTTCTTTTTTATGTTATTGATAGACATGTTTCTAACAAACTTAAATCAAGAATGAACATGAAGGGTAATGGGATAACATCAACTTTATTTTAATAGATATTAAACTTTATTCAAGATTTTTCTTTGAACAGTTTTGACAAGGCAATTATATTATCAGGCACCCCCAACGCAATTTTCAATCCATTACAATTACGCTGATCGATTATTTAATCAAGCCAACATTATACCTGTTTACCTGGATCAATGTTTTTCACACCTGTTACAGACTCCAAATATCGTAATAAAAGGGGAATATTTGCGCCTGGGACATGAAAACAACATCATTATAACCAAAACTTCGTTACATGCGATATCGTTACAACCGATGTTATGTCAAGATAAAGGATCTGGCCGGGACAATTGACACAGCATCGTTATACACGAAATATCGCTATAAGCTATATCATTATAAGTGGAGTTTACTGTACATTGAGCTACTGAAATAGTGAAGACTGCCTTTTAAAGTCTGCTAGTAAAGTAATGGTTGTGATACACATAATAAGCATTTTCTGTTAATGTTCTTTAACAATACACACAGTCCTTTCTTTGCAATACAATACCAATGAACGAAAATTAATCCCTACAGTTTAAATATTTTGTAATATTTCCATAATTATGGTATGAGAGAATTGCAATATGTAGTTGACTTCTTAATGGCAGTTGCACTAACCAACAATGAAGAGTTATGGTTCTTGTAACATGCATGTTCTCTCAATATCCTTTATCTGTATCTGAGGATTTACTTTAAAACACTTAAATACACATGTGGTTATGGTCCACTCACTTGTGAGTTTGTACACTGCACTCCTTATCAATGCTCTTCATCATAAATATTGTAGATAAGAGTTATGTTTCTGTACTCTGCACTTCCTTTTAATGCCATATATCAGTGTACAGTTTCACTGGAATCTATTCTCTGGTAAAGGTTCTTGTACTAAGCATGTTCTGTTTACACATTCAGTTAATATGTAAGTCATAATTCAAATCCATTCAATATCTGGTACATTTTTAGTCATATTCTGCGGTCATTCAAGGAAATTGCTATATATATCTGAAGCGTCTACATAGAATAAAACAGGAAAATTAGACTTTGGAACAGACCATTTGGCAGACATAACAATTTTGGTAACAAGAGCTGTCACTAGGTACATATTTTGGATAGTGGAAAAAATACAAAACTTTTAAGTGAAGTCTTGTATAGTTAATACATTTTTGGAACAAAAACTTTAACCACAAAATCAATGTAAAAAGCGTGCATAACTCTGTCAAATTACAAAACAGAGTTATGAGGAATGTTGTCCCTGATACAAGAGTTGATGACAAAGGTTAGTTTCAAGTTTCAAGTGAATAACTTATGTAGTTTTGAAGTTACACAACTTTTGAACATAAACTTTAACCAGAAAATCTATGTGAAAAAGGGGCATAACTCTGTCAAAATACAAAACAGAGTTATGGGTAATGTTGGACCTGATACTAGAGTTGATGACAAAGGTTAGTTTCAAGTTTCAAGTGAATAACTTATGTAGTTTTGAAGATACAAAACTTTTGAATATAAACTTTAAACAGAAAATCTAAGTGAAAAGGGTGCATAACTCTGTCAAAATACAAAATAGAGCACTTTTGTCTCAGATGAAACGAGATTAATATAATATAACACCATACTATTCCTGTTGAAGCTTTAAATATTCGCTTTTTTGCATTCTAACCACAAAACCAAAATATATTACTTCTTAAACCTAGATGACGCACTAAAAAGAGACAAAGGTCAAATAAAAAGAAGCACAAGTTAACAATCTAGAACATGTGCAGGAAGTTCTGAATTAAATCCTCCAGTGTTTATCTTTCAATAATTTAGAATGTAGGCAAGTTATTTGAGTATCTGAATAATGGGATCCACCCACAATGCATCTGACCTTTCCATCTAAATGTATGCTCATGTGTTTGTTGATAGACCATAGAAACATGCATTCGAATATGAAACCCAGCTAACTGTTCACCTGTTGGGAAATAAATATTATAATATTTTAATATTTTTGTAGCAATACTAATTACACTTACTTTTTATTGGTGGGTCTGTTAAAACTTTAACAGGTGTGATGACCTTTGTGTCTGTATTGTATGTGTTTCTGACCTAGATTGCATTGAGGCATTTTTGTGGTATTAACCAATTTTTTATATTCACCATCTTCAAACATGCAGGCATTCAATTATTTAAATGTGAATTGTTTGTGGAGTGTACATTGTTAAAAACTTTGATGTAAATAAATTCATAACTCAACAATTTCAATACTGATCAATAACTATTTCTCTTCAAGTTATAAAAACTAAGGTATCTTTGATACTCTTTACAATATATATGTTTAGGAATATTTAGAAAGTAGTAATAAAAAGTTGTGTCAAAATGATGTTAAATGATGTATTATGTGCATTTGACAATTTAATAATCACACAATTGAACATTGATTTGGATGGATATGATATGGCGATGTGCTTTTAGTGTCAACCAAACTTATATGACTATTAAATTTCTTTTTCTGACAAAATGATTGCATCAACTTGTACATTTTCAATGAAAAAATCACTGAATCTATATAGCAACATTGGCAGTGACACGCTAGGAAGAGGGTAAAGTACCTGTCATTATTAACACTACACTAAACAGTAACAAAATCTGGAACATCAGTGGTGTGTGGCCTACATTCAAAATGCGACATCACCTGTGTACACAGACCGAGACAGTTGGCTTTGTACAAAAAATAAATGTTCCATTTTTATCTATTTAGCACTTTATAATATAAATGGCAGCAATATAATATTCAGAAGTAGGAATGTTACTGATTGTAGTTATGTGTGACCTCCAAGCTTATGTTACAATGGTTCTCAGCAAGACTACAATAACTGATTCGCAGAATAAAAAAGATATAGTGTAGTTTTGCACATACGGTTTAGTGATAACTCTTCTGTCACTGGCTGTGAATTTTCCCTGATTGTTCATGCCTATCTGCCTCTGTAACAAAATTCATTGTGAAACAAGAACAGTGAAAATATGGAAGTAGCTTTTGCAAATACTTTAACTTTGGCAATAAACATTAAAAGCATTGGGGGGGAGGGGGTTGCAACAATTAAAGACATTGACAAAACCCACTATGTAAACTAAAATTTAGGGAAAACAAACCCGTTAGCTCAACAACAACAAAACCTGACAATGCCTTCTACACATGAAGAGATTACAAAATGATAACGATGAATATATAAGTGTTTTTATTAATTCATGTTAAATTGATGTAATATTATTTGACTGAAAATATGCTACAGTATCAACAAACATGTGGAACACATGCAAAAACTAAAACCATGAATAAATATAGGAAATAATTAAAGACTTATGCTAATAGAGTTCGAGAGTGTCAGGTCAATTTGTACAAGCTATATAGGGAAAGATCTGGGATCAGGGCAGGTACAGAGTGCTTCTCTATAGGAGAAGGGGGAAAGCCAAGATAACTGTCATACATCGGTTAATAAAGAGGTTTTATTTTCTGTGCTTCAAATTAAAGTTTTTGAAAACAAAACGGTACACCTTTTTATTTCGACCAATAGCAAAAATATATTGAATTACAAAAGATATTGAACATTCCTTTGTTGACCCGTTAAGAGAGGCAGCTGGGTGGAATCATAAAGGAGCAATGTGCAATAAACAGGTAATTCACTCTTGATTCTTAGCTATATAAGGCAACAAGTGCTGGATACCTTGAATAACATATGGGTGACCGTGGAGTGGCTTTTGTCCAAGGCACTGCTGCGACCTGACCGGAGCATGATTTCCTCATAGATGTCATTGTTCTGCAGAGAGAATACAATGTTACAATCAAATACTGATGTTCAGTGCTCACCATGGTTACACCCTGTGCACCCATTCCATATAAGCAAAATTTGAACTGTGTAAGGTTTTTAATAAAAACTGTGGGATTCATTGCTAAAACTGGGGGAATCACACCTCCAAATGAGAAAGTTTGGGAACACTGATTTTTTTGTGGATCCAATATGTTTCACTATTAGGAGCTGAAGACATCAGATTAAAGGTCATGGTCATATAACCTTCTCAACCCTAACCCTGTTTTGCAGAAGAATGAATTGTGAAATACCAATGTTTGTGGGTGATTAAATAAACTAAACTTTACTACTAATTCTCAGGGAAATAAACACTTGTAAACAAAAGAAACATGTCCATTTTTAATTTGATTCACACACTTTTTTGTCATGGCATTTTGGGGGCTAATATTTGATTGCCTAATTAAAGGTCATTTGTCTGTGACTTCTTAATAAAATGTGTTATCAGATCTAGTTAGCTAGGAGTAACGAATCTAACGATGCATCATATCATAGTAGATCTGTACATTGGAGATCATGCTTCATTAATGTTTTTGTTAGTTCAAATACAGTACAATATGTTGACAACTACAACTGATCCGTATCTACATATGTTTATTGAGTTAAAAACAAAATAATTAAGAATAGATGTACCAATATTATTTATAAACAAATAAAACATTGAGTCACATGACTTCACCCACTCTGTGCTTTACTATTTGCCTTTATGTACTGTATATATAGTAGGTGTACATCAGATTACTGGCATAAACCTCAAGCCATGATTTACCAAAGAAGGCATATACAATGAATCATACCTTGATTCTGGACGTATCTGGATTTTGATACGCTGAAAAAGCATATAAAACCTTTTACAGTTGAGTATTTGAAAAGTTGACATGAATTATCATCTGTTTTCAAATGAGTTTATATTGAAATTCAACCAACCCTATGATCAACCAAATTAAAGACATTAAATATTCCATTTTGCTTAAAATGTATGGTTAATTATATTATTGATTTTGAACTATAGTAAGGGAATGCTCATTGGTGAACACAATGACATATAAATGTTAGTGGGCATGGTTAAGAATCACAATGTACCAGTGACGGAATTAGTTTGTTTTTTTGTTTTCTCACAGACAGTCAACGTTCACGCATGGTTTAGATGTTCCGGTCTTTCTACTAAATCCATTGATTAAACTATCGTGTTGAGCCTTCAATTTTGACTTTTCACTTTATTTAAATACCCAGATAAGGAAGATATGTTTAAGAAATTTAGAACAACGTTAATTACTTTAAACAAGCACATTACAATTACTGCAAATGAAGCTTATTTCCTTAAATGGTAATCAAAAGCAGTACAAATCAGGTTGGAAAACATTAAGAAAATTTAGCAATTTTCAATGATTGCATGCAATGTACAAGAATCAGAATCATTGGGTACTCACATTTACGACAAACTTTTGATTTTATTGCAGCGAAAAGGGATTTGAAGGACATGCTTCAAAGACTGAAAATAAAACGACAGATGTTCAATACTAGCAGGTTAGTAGATGAGAAAGACCAAACTTCCTGTATTACCCACCCACTGGTTTCTGAGATTGTTTGTAAAGTTCTTCTTCTGAGCTGTACTCTTCATCATCTGGGTCCGACGACAGGAGCCTAACCTGCCCGCTGGAAATACCAACACCACACAATCTGAGATTCAGACTTCATACACTGACAAAAGATCGTAACTGTTTGTGTTTTACATGGCTCTATCATTAATTGTATTGAGTAGATTGAGAAATGTATTACTAGTTGACCCTTCTAAGGGGCACAAACGTCCTTGAAAAATTGTATGAAATAGTCAATAACATGTTGGTGTAATGTAACCTGTGCTATATATCAATTAATATCTAGTAAAAACCAATACCCATATGCTATAAATATATCCTAAAATCATTTGATTTATTTTTTCAAGTTATTTTTTCAAGTTAATATGATTTCCATACTTTTTTTTTTTTAACGTTTGCGTAAGTCCACATCACATAATTTCAACTGAAATTTTGGGTCAAAACATTGTTTTCCTATCTATCAAAATATTAGGTGCCAGTAACTGTCATACATAACCATGCACATTAAACTACGTTTTACAGTATCCTGAAATTTGGCAACATAGCCTTGGGGTACAAATGTGCATAACTGCCTCAACAAGAAAGTTATGTTTCAGTGACTGGGAAACCCACGCAAAATGTGATTTTTGCACATAAATTACGAAAAATCGGACACAAATGTTCACCGAAGCGATTTTACGTGGCACCAAATTGTTTCAGTACTAATCAAAAACTCTGCCAAACAATACACAGTGCTCGGTCTGGTTTGCAGTTTTGTCACTACATGTTGAGTTTTAATCCATAAAATAAATTTGGAAGTCTTAACAATCAATTTCAATTGACGCTCACTACACCTTGAACGGGCAGTACGAGCGTCTGCTTGGTGTATTTTTCTCGATTGAAACATTTAGACGTTCACAAAATGTAATCTCTACAAATCCCATAAAAAATCAGAGTAAATCCCGTAAAGTTTTAAAAAAGCTCATATATTTTTGTGGAGACGAGAAATTATCTCATATGGAAAAATCCTTTCCCAGTCACTCTGGTTTGGCTATTTGATTTTTCTCTATTAAGGCACTGAAATTACACAAAATGACAATGAATTCAACCATGACATATTTGCCATAATTAACAGATAGCAGATAAGCAATGGTGCTATAATGTTGTTACCTTTTGTTACACAGCTGTAGAATCAAGTATATAGTTATTTTAGAGCGTTCATAACATTATGCCTTTCTGTTACGAAACATGATATTTTTGCCCTTTATCTAACCCACTACAGTACCACAATTTTGATATTGGCTCGTTTGTTGTGTTTGTGCTTTAGTACAATCCAAAATGAAGATATGGGATATTTAGGCATTCAAATAAATATTTTCTTAAAACAAGTTTTAAAGTTTTGCTGTTTGACATAATGTTCTGATTTTATCTATGCCAATTTATTGATTATGGCTGGAAGAAATGACAATTATTTTCTAGCACAATACTGATGCATTTCAAATGTTTTATTGTCCACCAATGTAACTTAAGATATGTTAAAGCAATGGTTATTTTAGAAAATGTCTTTGTGCGCAAACAATTAGACTTTTTACAAGAACACAATGTACCTGTGCCAAGACATCAATACAAAACTATATGAAATATTGACAGGTATCAGGTATCATCCATTGTTTATGAATATAGAACACAGCTATATATAATTGCCTTGACCTTTGACTAAATATAGAACATTTTATGCCTGTACATATATGGGCAAGCATAATGTTTTAAACACATCCTGTTTACCAGTTGTATATTTGTTATAAACTTTCGCGTACTTTGTTTGGATTTTTCACCATTTTTAACAGCACATGTATTTCATTCATATCACGGCGGTCAGTTAACCTACTCACACTTATCCTGGGCAGCTTAGCCAAACTAAGCGGTTTACCAGTACTAAGTGCACATACTCATGCCAGTAACTGAATCTGCCCTACTTGAATCAGAGGTAGGGGAACAATGGCCATAGAAATAATTTCATGGCCAATCCCCACACAAGTTATGTGGCCGGGCTGGGGCTCGAACTCAAGATCCTCGGATTGACAGTCCAGTGCTCTACCAACTGAGCTAGCCGGGCCGGGAAACAAACAACTACTTAATACGAAAGATTATTTTCGTTATTCAAGTTTTGTGCATTTAACTCTACATTCCAAAAGTTTAACATGCATAATGCAAACAGTTCTAGCTTAATAAATCACTTATTTCATTATCAATGACCAAAACATGAGATTTAAATGTTACATATCAGTGCCTCTGTTATAAAACAATTTTGAGGTGACAAAGGCCGCTGATGTTCAGATAACTGCGGCCAAAGTGTGTGGTCATTTAACTATCTGCCTACCAATGTTCCATATTCTGTAACATTAAAATGTAACAGCTTGTACGACATAAAAATCAAGTTCATCCATCTACAATTTCAGTACATAACGTCCCGTTTTGATGCACACAGCTACTAATGTAATTGGATGGTATAATGTCTGTTGTTGTTTATGGTTTATAGTACACTTGCAGTGTTTTTTTAGGGCAAATTTGGAGCCGACATTTTGACCCAATCGCCCTGCTTAAAAAGTATATATTTTTCCCTTATCTCTACCTCACAATTCCCCTCAGAATAAAGCTTTATTTTGAAAACAAAAATTGACCAAAATCAGACAAAAATTGACTATGAAAGAGAAATTTTCGTAAACAAACCAAGCAATTTTTCATCACACCAAGTTAGTGCATTATCTAAGTTATCATTTGTAGCAAAACAATTGATTAATGTTTTATAACAAAGTAGAATATAAACATGTAATAATGCTTTCTTAAAACAAAATATCCCCTTGCCATAAATCCCGCAACTAAAGGGCCCAGCCATCTTTCCCCCAAAGGTGAAAAAAAACACTGCCTTACAACACTGGATGTAAGTCATTGACACAACACAATAGCACCTGAGCAACAATTTAAGCCACATAAACGCATTATAATTCACTTGTACATGTGAAGTGATCGCACATTACTACATCATCATAGCATTATGTGCTATAATGTAGCAACAAATAATTCAGTTACTTTACTAACAGTTTACGCCCATCTCATCTAAAATTGTATGTTCTGTGCACTGCTCGTGTATTCATGTCATGCATGAATTGAGTGGTAAATAAAAGATTTTGACTTTGACTATAATAACATTTGATAAGAACATTATTGACTAGAATTTTACTAATTAAAGTATATACAGAATAATGCTCAATGTGTGCATGTGTATGCAACCAGAATCAGAGTGGTATAACCTTTCATTATATTAGTTAGAAAAATATAATAATCTTTAAAGCAATAAAATCAAAAGTTTCTGTACAAAGCATGAATGAATCATCATTACAACTCTTTTTCATATAAAGGAACAAACATGAGGGCCATGACGGCCCAAAACGCTCACCTGAGTAATGGCATAGATGAAGACCATACCATTGTGACAGGTTTGAAAGTTAAGGTATCTGAAGAATACACATGTATTTGGAGAGGGGGTTAGGATCGGTTTGATTTTATACATCTGTCAGTGCAATGGGGTAACTAAAGTACGAGATAGTGGAGGTGCTGTGTTTTTGCCTATGGTTCTCAGATCATTTTTCTGATATTCTTTTCTGACCATTTTTTATTAAGTCAGTGACTGACAGTTCTGAAAAATGCAGAAACAGTAGATTTTTATGTTTTTTCTTGGCAGTTTTGGAGAAGTAGTTGTAATGTGATAATTGCAATGGCTGCGCTATTAGGTAAAATTGTGCCCTTTCTTTGATAATTTTTTTACCAATTATGATAAACAATGTTTTTTTGTTCAAAACAAGAGGTAATAACTCTTTGTGGCACAATCAAGCCCAGTTATGGCTTCTGCTGAGATCTTGGGTCTAGATTGGATGCAAATAAAGTCTTTTTATCTAGAAAAAAGGCTTTTTTGCATTTTGTTCTTAACGGATAAGGGGCAATAACTCTAGTGTTCCAGGTGCAATCTGGTTCATTACCATAGAATCTCAACGAAGCTTTTATGGTCATACACAAACTCAGCAGGTTTGGTCAACATTGAATAAAAAATCGATTGTGCAAGCCAATCATGGATAGCTTATGATGTTTTTTTCCACACACAAGGGGCAATAAATGTTTCTGGCCTGATCTGGCTTACATTTGACTTCACCTGTAATCTAATGTTCATAGACAAACTGTGCAAGATTGTTGAAGATTGGATAAAAAAATCCTGAATAATGTCCATTTTTGCACAAAAAAAATCCCAAACAAGGGGCAATAACTCCTGTGTTTGTAACATTTTTGGCTTCTGCTGAGATCTGATGGTCATACACAAACTGTGAAAGTTTGATTAAGATTGGATGGAAAATAAAGTCTATATGTTGGAAAAAGTCATTTTTGATTTTTTTTGCATGAAAAAGGGTCAATAACTCAAGTGTTACTGGTGCGATCTGGCCTAATAACATTCCCGTCCGGATGTTATGGTCATACACAAACTGTGCAACTTTGGTCAAGATTGGATAAAATGTGGTCTCTATCGTAACAACGAACAAATTGTTGACAGCACACGGAGGACGGACGCTTGACGACGGAAGACGCAGGAGATGTCCCCTATCAAGATTGAATAAAAAGTGAAGTTTCTATCATAACAAAGAAACAAATTGTTGACAGCAGACGGAGGACGGACGCTTGACTACGGACGACGCAGGAGATGTCCCCTATATCAATAGCTTACCGAGCACTTCGTGCTCAGGTGAGCTACAAACGAATGACTATACATGTATGTTGTTTTATTAATACTGACAAAATATTTTTTGATTTTCAACTGTTAGTAACTGATCTAAAGGAAATATCAAACGCTTGCTTTTTTCCACTCTGATGTTAAAACATGACCACTGTCACAGATTGTTTCATGAACCAATGTGGCAGACATTAGGCTCTTTTAAGAACGGGTCGCAGCAAATACGAAAATTGAGTTATTGCCAATTATAATATGGTGATTGTGTTACCGTTAATGTTTTGGTTTAAATAAGTTACAAGTGGAAAAAAAAACAACACATTTTTAAACATAACTAAAGGTAATAACCCATGCTATTATGCAAATCTGGTGCATAAAAGCAATATTTCTTAAAAATATCTCACAAGATTTGGGCAGCTTTGTGCACAGGTGTTTATCTGCACTAAATACATTGTAATTAGTTTATGACTCAAATAATAAAAAGCAATTCATGAAAAGGGGAGGCTAACAAAATTGAGGGATCATCAACATGTAAGAATGAAAATATCTGATAAATTTGTACCATGATTCACTCAAAAGTTTATTGATATGCGGGCTAAAGAATTTTGAAAATAATTTGAAACAGTATTCATCATAAATTATCACATACAAATAGTAACGCAGTAATCAATGTATATTTATGCTATGAAGTAAGAACTAAACAATTACCTTTCGTATTAAGTATGCCAGAGATCTTGAGTAATGAACCACAAGATTACCTTCGTATTAAGTATGCCAGTATTGCAGAGAAATCGCTGTCACTATCGTGTGCGTCCTCTACTGGTTCCTGACCCTCCCTCTCATCCCTTGCCGCGCCTGAAGATTGGTTCCCAACAGATAGGTCCTCTCGTTGTGATGAACTCAGATCCAGCGACCCACTCATTCTCCTTCGCCGATTAGAAGAATTGATCGACCCCATGCAATCATTTTTGGATTTTACTCGTAATTTAGGAAAGTTAAAAGTTCACCTGTAAATTTCAAAACATTGGATGGAATGCGAATCATAACGTTAAATGCTTAATTGTTACACTCTAGTTACGGATAGTGAATATTTTTTGCAAAATACATTAACATACAAGTGCATCCGTGATTGCAAAATGATGCAATTATAGTTAATGTACAGTTTTTATTTAAAATTGCATCTGAAGTTAGTGGGTGTGTATTTATAAATGTGTATTTATAAATGAGCAAGTCAGGGATCTCCGAAACGCAAAACCAAGCGTATTTGGACGCATACTTTTTCAAAAGGATGCATGTCAAAACCATACCAAGAGTCCTGGGACGCATGCATTTCTGGTTACTGCGTATACCCTATTTACCCTGTTACATAACACATCCATGAAAGCCTGCAATAAACTCGGCAGTAGTGGCGGTAGTTGCCCCTAGTACGCACTGCAGCTGTTAGTCTAGTTACTTAGCTCCGCCCACAGTAGTCCCTAAGCTCCGCCCACACCATTCCAGACAGTAACTGTTAACTTTCATTGGTTAATTCTTATGTCACTCATTGGTGTGCTTTAATCCACAAGTCAATGAGAATGCGCGAAATGTGACAACGTGCGTCCGCAATTAGGCGTAAGGACAATTAGCACAAGGTTGAAAACTAAAATCAAACAGCATTGTTAAAATGAGTGAAAGCTGTCTCAATTTAATTAAATTGCCAATCAAATTTCATAAATAACTAGATCGCCTAAATCTCAATAGTATGGTGATAAGAATTGTTGTCTTTGACAGAAATTTAATGCGAAAATCGAAGGCCGAATTTTGACATTGCGAAATATAAATGCATTGATCAAAAAACATACATTAAAACATACATTAAGGAACTTTCTAGTTTATTTCATATATAAAAAGACATAAATTAACAATATTGGCGATAATATAAGTTCAAAATTTTGCAATGTCACATATTTTCGCGACCTCGCAAAAATGATCGTCGTCAACTTCACAGGTCACAAACATTCGTAAAACACGTGCAAACACATACTTTGGTGTTTAATCTCACAAATAATTACTCCATTCCTGCAATTGTGTGTTGTTCTTACGTTTCCAATTTCTTGACTTGACAGTGCTTTGTTGCATGCTGTACTGCAATCACCACATTATACATTTTTACCAGGCCCACACATTACAAAGGAAAGCAGTTCACTAGTCTAGACCATCAATTGCCAATTGTCCAGAATGTACCTGTTTTAAAATTAATTCTTGTTAACAAAATTGTTTTATTAGGCATGAAAATTTATAGTGTTATATATAATAATAATAATATTACATAACTCAATAATAATAATAATAATATAATTACACAACCCAATAATAATAATAATAATAGTATTTATTATTATTATTATTATTATCATTATTATAACTGTCATATATTGTTTAATATTAACAATTTCACTTAATGTCGCACGTCACGTGCTATACTTTACAATTTTATTTATTTTCTATTTGGGACTCCTACATTTTAGTGGGAAGGAGTCCCAGGAGACCTATTTTAAAATCCTAGTGAGATCCCTGAGAGTACAGCTTTTCGATCTTTTTCCATCGCAATATCTTGAAAGGGACAAACAGAAAGAGATAAACAGCTTTATGGAACAGTTATTTGGACTTTTGTTTTTGGCATTTTACAATATCTATAGAATCTTATGTATTTTTATGACGATTAAAGCATAGCTACACATTACTCTGTTTGTAGCTTTCGTTCTTATCCCTTCATATTTGATTTATAAATAAATCTAGAGTAAATAATGGTATATGTTCATCATTGCAGAAAAGTGCACTAACTTCAAAGTTTCTCCTAAATCTTAATATTCTGTTTTTATGACATTTTAAATTAAAAAAAAAAAAAACAGTTAAAACAACAATGAATATATTCAACTTTAATAGCATTAATACATGTATTACAAAAGTAAGAACATTTTGTAAGTTGTTACAATGAAATAAACTTGTAACTTACTCGCCAAAACTTTACTATCTGCCCGTTAAAAAAAATAATTACCTGAATACCTTACATCTATTAAAACTTTGTCAAGTATAATCCATTCTAAATGTGCTGTATTAATACACTAAATACTAAATAAACAGCACAATACGTAAATAATTGTTACTTCCAACACAACTAAAATATATGCACTTGTTTTAAAAGATGAACTAAACACAAATCTTACCAAGCTAACATGCATGAATCAGTTTGATAAAAAACTATAGGCTACCCCTGCATCTGGTAACTAGTACACTTCATACAATCAACTTTCCTTGTCATGTATCCCAGCCAATATCCCACTATTGTCTGATATCTGTACACCATCATTGTAAGTAGCTTGATCTAAAACATGTTCTAGATTACAACCAAAATAGTAATCTCCACAATCTAAAAAAAAATATTCGATTTAAATGTTACAGCATATTTCTGTTTAAGGGACAAAATTGCATCAAATTGCATACTTGGTATTTGATTAAGAAATACATGTAGAATTGTAGCATTTTAACAAGGGCAGAATTGTGATTAATAAGGTTACCATCAAATACATTATGGCTTTATTCTTGTTCTAATTCTTGACCTTCTATGAACTTGGGACACGCCTGTTGTAGCAGAACGAGGTAAACAATGCTAATACGGTAGATGAACTAGGACGATTGGAAACACACAAATACCGGGCTACTTAAGATTAATAATAAATGTTTTAACAACCCCTGCCCCGCCACATAACTTATGTGGGGATTGGTCCTTAAACGATTTCTACGGCCATTCTCCCCTTACCTCTGATTCAAGTAGGGCAGTTGTCAGTTACTGGCATAAGTATGTGCACTTGGTACTGGTAAACCGCTTAGATCGGCAAAGCTTGCCCAGGAAAAGTGTGAGTAGGTTAACTGACCGCCGTGATATGACTGAAATACTGTTAAAAACGGCGAAAACCCCCAACAAAACAAACAAAAACAAAAATGTATTAACAGTGGTATTTTGCTTGTTGTACTTTGAGGGTATTATCTCTACAGGAATACGAAAGGTGTTCAATAATTCAAAGGCAACTTTTTTTCTTTTTATGAACAGTAACAAAAAAAATCCTCAATTGTTAAAGTTTTCTGTAAAAAAAAAATAAATAGCATTAAATATGTTTATTAAATTGGCTTTGTTCTTCAAAAGTGACAAAAGTACTTCCAATTTAGTCATTCAAGCATACATTTGTGAACATTTAAGACAATTAAACTAGATATACATGTGTATTTTCTTCTTTTTATGGCACACAAATGAAGGGACTAAAAATATGTGTGATTTTGAACATTCTATAAGTTTGGTGAAGATTGGAAAAAAACTGTTGGACACAGAAAGCAAAAACTGCAAAGGCCAATTTTAGGTAAATCAAAGGCCATAACTCTGCAGTTCCTGGGGCGATTTGGTTGATCATCTAACTTGGATAAGATATTATGGTGTCACACATTTGCATCACGTTTGGTGAAGATTGGATGAAAATTGTTGGACTTAGGGGGTGGAAACGGTTAAAAAGGACAATTTTAGATAATTCAAGGGCAATAACTCAGGCAAGATTTGGGGCAATTTCAGGGGCAATTTGGCTGATTATCAAAGTTTGCCGAGATATTATGCCCACAAACATTTTTATAAAGTTTGGTGAAGATTAGATAAAAACTGTTGGACTTCAGGGAGCAGAAAAGGCTAAAAAGGCCAATTTTCGATAATTAAATGGCCATAACTGCACAATCCATTGGGCCATCTGGCTGATTATCAAACTTGGCTTCGATATTATGCCTACAAATATGTTCATGAAGATTGGTGAAGAACGTATGAAAACTGGTCGGAAGCGAACTTGTCTACTGACAGACCAACATTAGCAAACCAATATATCCCGGCATCTTTGATATTTTTAATATAAAATTCACAATTTTATAATGTCAATTACAAACATCTTAGTTCAAACCAATATATCCCGGCATCTTTTATATTTTCAATATAAAATTTACAATTTTATAATGTCAATTACAAACATCTTAGTTCAAACATATAGTTTAATCATGACAAGCTCTTATCGTTGAACCATCAAGCTGACATACCGGTACACAGTTAAATGGCAAATTCAAGCAATATGTCTTCTTAGAAAATAATAATAGTTTTTAGTCAATTTCATTTTTTTTTATTGTCAAATTTAACTATCAGCACATGCGAGAAGTCAAACAAAACGATTTTTAAGAGATTTTTTCTGTGTTGTTGACTTGTGATATCTTTCTGTTATTTAATACATGTGCTGTTACCTATTGTTAAAAATAAACTCTTGTGTGTTTCCACTCTCGATAAAATTTAAATTTAATTGAAACAGTTAAGTATTTAATAAACAACTGTGCTTTCATGGCTAAAATATTACCAAACGTTAAAGGGGCATATCAACAGTATTTCCCAAAAATATAGCAACATAATCACAAGGCAAATTGCCATTTTTCTTGAATTTATTTTGCTAGTAGCAACAATATATTGATGGAATCGTTAACACACAAAATATATTATACACAAAATCCAACAATACTTTGGAATACATGGTTCCAGTAGGATTCAAACTCATGCATACAAAATTGTGCACTTCAATGGAAACTGCCTTAAGCTACACAATGTTAAACTTTATCAGTATAGCGCATGCGCTTTAATGGCTCACAATCATGTATGTATATTTCAGTCATTTAGATTTTACTACTACTACTATGAATTTCCCCACGCCTGTGAAAGCAGCATTAATGACCACTGTTAACAGGGATCATATTATTTTCCGTTTTGCCGGTCTGAGACCAATTGGATTTGAAAAAGACCAATTGAAAAGACAAGCAGTCGGTCCGACCAGTTTCCTTAAAATTTTCCATTCACTATAAAAATCATGATAATCCACCGATTTCAATGCACAATACCTACAATGCTATGTAGGTGCGAAAGCTGGATCAGTGATGCGTGAAAGACCGCATCTGTGTCACTATTGATAACTGGAGCGTTTTTGCTGCAGTTTGTTGACTGTATTATATAACTGACCCCGACTGATCTCAGATGTCAACATAAGAGTACACTTCTCTAGGATAAAATCATGTCCAGCTACTATAGATTCTGAGCACAGCAACCGCACGTAATCCTCATGGAAACCATGCATTTCCTGGATAATTGTACTTCGTTCATAATGATATAAAATATGCAAAGTGATATGAAACCTAACTGAAAATTAAAACAAGTCGTAGTACAAATAGCTTTCAATAAAATTAAAGTGTATTTGCTAGTTGGTTTGATTGAGGTTCATGACGTCAGGTTGTTAATTTAAATAAGTTCGAAGTGACCATATTGCATAACATTATATTTAACTGCAATATATTTCAAGTTTAGTAAAGCACAACTCATAGAACAGACACAAAAATTGAAAGCTTAATGAAGTTGAAGGTGTGGAAACTTAATTTATATTAAAATTTAATATACATATTTTCGGACATGCTATGTTTTAGGATTGGGACACAGAATGTTCGTTCTTATTGTATTGCATTATCTTTAAACTTTTGTGAAGTTAAAAACTCATAATAGACATGGAAATGAAAATTTATTGGAGTTTTAGGTGTGAAAACTGTCCAGATAATAGTTATACTTTCTACTATACATTTTCGAGCATGCATCATTTTCGGATACACGTAATTCTGATACAAGATGAGCGTGATCGGCGGACCTCAGGACCAACTGACTTTCGAGAAAAATATGATCCTCGACTGTTAATATATTAAAATCATATGTATTTGTCAACTGTTTATAGAAACAAGGTCATGGTATTTAACAAATTCTCAGTCAATAAGTTTATTTTTGCAAATGTCATTGTTGTTCTACCATCGATAAGCCCCTTCAAGTGATCATTGTTGACTCTGAATTCAGCATCAAGTGATCAATAATTTTATGTAAGATTTAAATGTACTAAAAAGATGAACACGTACAATTACTAGTTAGTTAACTGATACGGCATTTGTCATATAATAACCATCCCTTGTACTCGCCAGTCCTGGCCGTCTTGTCCTTAGGTTTTTTTTGTGTATATCACATTAATACCAATATAAATGCTGAAATGTGTTTGAATATGTTTGTCCGTTTATTTAGTTTGAATTTAGATGTTTAATATTTTTACTGTCCATAAATGTAAAGTTAAGTAGGTCATGTTTATATGAGATGTGTGTAACCAGGGATCATCCTAATCCAAAATTTTAGTGAGAAGTGACTTCTCCTTTTGCCGAATTCAGTGAGAAGTTTATTGATAGCTGACACTGGCGCGTAAAGCAGCTATTTAGCCAATCAATCAATTAAACTATGTATAATTAATTCATTACAAAGATTACAACCTGTAGTAATGAAAGATAAACACAAAATAGATTAACAAGTTTTATTGGCATTAGAAACAGTATTTAAAAAAAAACAAGCACTCATGTTTATGTTTATGACAAGTGATACTTACACTTCATAAGGCAGTCTCTGGTTTCCTTTAAAATACATTATAATGTGTCAAGTAGTAATGAAATATGTAGAAAAATTACTCAACAAGTTTCTTTATCATGCACAAATCAACATTTTCAACAACAAGAACTAATGTAAATGTTGATGACAGGCGATACTATACAATGTTCTATTTTCATAGGTATACATGCAAAATCTTAATTAAGAACTAGGAAACATTACCCTATAAAGACTAAAAATAATGTCATCATATAAATAGTAAATGTGACAATGTAAATTATTAACGCCCTTGATATTTCTCTTAATAACGCTTCATGTTATAAGTCGCTCAGGTAGACAATTATTGTACACCACTTGGTTATCAGCAAGGTGCAGGTGGAAATTGTGCAACATAATTTTCCCGCCGTTAGTCGGCGTCAGAACAAAGAAACCAAAGGAGAATGAAATAACGTTGCTGTTCAATGCTTTTGTTTGGATGACGTCATTTACTACAAAATGGGAATTGGATTATCTGTTACTTTTCACACGCGGTGTTTGTTACGATTGCGTTAATTGCGCAGGGTTTCCCGCAGGCCTGTATCGCTTGTCGGGCCTGATATGCCTTCAAAGCAGTAATTCATTTGCCGACATGCTTAGATAACGCCGACATGCTTTAATATTCAAAGCGACAACCCTAAATCCCTTTATCTATTTTTTTTTTTTTTTTTTTTTTTTTTTTTTTTTTAGAATCAGAATAGTTTATTTTCGACTTAAGCATATAAAGCTCATAAAAGCATAAAGCATATAAAACATGTTTATTTCGTGTCTATTTAAATTGATTTATCTTCGAAATGATGTATGTTTTGTATTTACTTCAAACGCATGTTGTTATTGTATATGAGTGTTAATGACGATGAGCTTTATATGCTTAAGTCGAAAATAAACTATTCTGATTCCTTTATCTATTACATGATCTTTAACCACAGGGCCATAAACGAAAGCCGTATTGATCGATAACGTCTAACTTCCAACAGTGTTATTGACAAGTGACTTAACTGTGTAGTTATGCCCACAACGATCTCATTAGCCAATCAAATACGGCGATTTTTAAGGCGGAGTTTATACATTACTAACTACTAAACAAGTGTTTGACAACAAATACTAGCGTTGCCGGGAAAAGTGAACAGGCATTTTAAAACATTTGATTATTATATTTAACGTTTTATTTTATCTCGGTAACTTTCTTATCAATTTAACAAATTGACAATCAAAAATATCCAAACGAAAAATAATGTTATATAGAGCCTCATATTAAAACACAATTTAATGTCGTCAAACTTATTTTTTTTCACATAAACACTGCAGTTAAGCACGTGACCAGTACACGCACGTTTTTGATGAGGCATCCGTGATATTGTGCATGGCAACATAATTTTCGAGAGCTTTTGCAGAAAAACACACTTTTTACATGGAGATACAGGACCGTAATTTATATCGATTAGGAACCGCACATTCCAGTATTTTAACAACAACGGTGATCTATTCGGCTCTTAATGTCCCCATTTAGTATAACTGGATATTAACGATTGATTTCTTTCTCATCCGAAAACAGTTAATGACTTCACATAAATGTTCCTTGGGTGGTGCCCTGCCAAAATTGCATCATTTGAACAATCTTTGTAGAGATGCCCCTGCTATCAAAACTGGGCACACCCCGGTGGTCACATCGCTTATATAGACTTCTCCTCTGAAACCGCAAGACCCATAGGTTTCATCTTTGTTATGTGACATTGTGTAGTATTCATATAAAAAGATTGTGTAAATATAGCCGAAAATAAAATGACCCTGCGGTCATAACTGGGCACACCCCGGTGGTTAATTGGTTTATATAGACTTAAGTGACTTTAAAAAACTGAAATCGCAAGGGCCAAAGGTTTCATATTTGTAGTGTAACATTTTATAGTGGTCCCCTACACAGACTGTTCAAATGATGCAACTTCGGTTGGCCACGCCCAGGAGCTCACATGGTTTGTATTGACTTAAATAGCAAAGTGATTATAACATCTCTGAAACCGTAATACCCAGTGTTTTCGTATTTGATATGTAACATCCTGCGGTCATAACTGGGCACACCCTGGTGGTCACATGGTTTGTATAGACTTAAGTGACATTAAAAATCATCTCTGAAATTGCAAGGCCCAGAGGTTTCATATTTGGCGTGTAACATTTTTTTTTTTTTTTTTGTATAAACTTTTATTTCAATATAAAAATGACATTTACAAGGAGATTACAATACCATAGTGCAATTATAATATATTGCGAAATGTTATTAGAGTTCTATTGTAATTGTCTACCAACATATAACACATCTAATAGAAGAAGAGGTATATAGTACATAAAAAATGTTACTTTGAATGTTATAAAGAGTATATATACAAACATGTTTATACATTGAATAAGAATAGATAGAAAAAAAAAAAAAAAAAAAACTACAAAAACAAATGCGACTGCATATGGTAATTTCTCTTAAAGAGTTAGCATTACATCAACATGAAGTGGAATATCTAGGTCTTATGATCGGTGTTGCATTAAAAGAAAATGCTATGCTTTCTTGTCTATATATGTATATTTGGTTCACAAAAATCTCTTATCAGTGACCACGATGTTGCTTCTATTTCCGATACTTTAAATGAATTATATACTTTGTAGTAGAAAACTAAACTATTTAAAAGACCATTGTAGTTTGGAATAAAATTATCTTTTCTACATTTAAATATGTATCTTTTCACTTCAAGACATAATATATGTTAAGATTTTGTTTTTCTGCTTTGGTACTACCTAACATAAATATTCTGCAGTCTATTTCCGACATACAATTTGATAACTTTTTAGTGAATAGTGTATCGTTAATTCTTTGAATTAAGCATTTTACTTTTTGACAGTTCCAAAAAAGATGAATAAGAGTTTCTTCATATTGTTTACAAAAAGTGCACATGCTATTTTTTAACAATTTCATTTTGTACATTAAAGAGTTTGTACCTAGAATATTGTAAATAATTCTAACTTGAAACCATTGTATGTAGCTGTCCCTGGTTATGTTGAAAACTGTTCTAAATATGTTTTTCCATTCTTCATCAGCAATGACAAAGTCGGTCCATTTGCTTTTACATATCGGCTCCACATTACATTTAATAAGGGTATTATAAATTGACTTGTCTTTGCTATCATTGCACACAATAAACTTTGCATAACATGACAGAGATGGACCTGATATTTGAACATCGTTTTTATGAAAATGTAAATTTAATTTATTGAACAGCGTTTTTACGGATTTTACTAGTCCTTCATAGAGGATAAAATTTATGGCTTTTCCAGTAATCGTTTCTATTTGTGTTTTATTCAAAAAGGTTTTTGAATCAATGACTATCTCCTTTACAAATCGTATACCTCTGTCATACAATGTTTTCAAAAAGAATGGTTCATTGCCTATTTTTAAATTTTCATTGTAAAACAAAGGCATATTAAGAATATTTTCTACATCGTGAACTTGTACAACTTCTAGAAACTGTTCATAACAAGATAATACTTCAATCCAAAATTCGTTTCTAATAGTCTTCTTAATAGTTTCAATATACTGTAATCCGGTATTAAAAAGTTTACCAACATTTAACATGGATCGTATAAGAATAATACATTTACTTTCGCTACATGAATATAATTTTCTTAACCAAGAAATCTTAATCTTTTTACAGTATGCATAAATATCTACCATCAGTAGTCCGCCCTTGTCATAGCTTTGAGTAAGTGTTGAACTTTTAATTTTATAAGGTTTGTTATCCCAAACAAAATCAAACAACAATTTCTTCAATTTATCTAGGATGTCTTTTTTTGGAGTGGGGATTGAAAAACAGCAGTGAGTAAACAATGGTAAAATAAGTGATTTTATTACGGTAATTCTACCAATGGGAGTAAGTTTTCTTTTTTTCCATTGATTAATAAGAGCGATTGCTTTAGCGAATTTTTCCGAAAAATTTAATTCAGATAATTGTTTAAGGTCAACATCGAAAATAATTCCTAACAACTGAAATCTGGTCGTACCCCATGTGAGTTTATATTTTGTCTTGATGGATCGAGTACTATACTTTAGCGCTCCGATCCAAATTACATGTGTCTTGTCAAAATTTACCTTTAAACCAGAAAATAATGCAAAATCATGGAGCATATTTAGAGCAGAATTTAGAGAATGTTCAGAACCGTCTAGTAACAAAGAAGTGTCATCAGCAAATTGAGATATTTTATATTCTATGCCGTTAACAATAATGCCTTTTATATGTTTGCTATGTTTGATCTTAATTGCAAGAAGTTCCGCACATAAAATGAAGATATATGGCGAAATAGGGTCTCCCTGTCTACAGCCGCGGCCTATTGAAAAACTTTCCGACAAAAATCCGTTTAATTGAACCGAACTTTGTGTATTTTTCAAAAAAATCGAAATCCAACGTTTAAAGCTTGGTCCGAAATTAAACAAGTTTAAAGTTTGTTCAATACAATCAAAAGACAAAAAATCAAAGGCTTTTTCGAAGTCTATCATCATAAGTAATCCAGGTATTTTATTATTTTCGGTGTAATTCATTATATCATATACGAGACGTGTGTTTTCTCCTATGTATCGGCCTGAAACAAAACCAGTTTGGTCTTTCGATATAAGTGTTTGTAAGCATGGCTTTAATCGATTTGCAATTGACCCAGATGCTATTTTATAAACGGTATTAAGTAGAGTAATAGGCCTCCAATTTTTCAGAAAGTGTCTTGGTTTGTTTTCTTTAGGAATACATGTAATAATGCCCTGCTTTTGTGTAACTGAAAAGGTGTTATTAGTGTATGCAAAATTAAGGCTTCGTAATACAAACATTCCTATTTTATTCCAAAAGACTTTTAAAAAAATTGTTGTAAATCCATCTGATCCAGGGCTTTTATCGTTTTTCATATTTTTCAGAGTTATGGTTATTTCCTCAAATGTCAATAAACCTTCGAGTGTTATTGATTACGTGGCATTTAGTTTACTAAATGGTATACCTTGTAAATCGTTTAGGGTATGATTTGGTTGTATTTCTACTTCTTCATATAATGTTTTATAGAAATCTGAAGTTTCTTTAAGAATATCTGATTGATTATATAATGTTACCCCATCATCTTTTTGAATAAATGGTATATTTTTGTTAGTATAGTGATGTTTTTCTAATGAGCAAAAGAAGTTAGTTGTTTTCTCACCCTGTTCAATCCATTTACTTTTTGACCTTATTATATGTCCTTTCAGTTTTAAATCTCTTACAGAATTTAGTTCTATATTTAAATGTCTAAGTTGTTCTTTGTTTGACTCGTCCAGGTTTTGTTCAAGATTTTCAATTTCCATTAACAGATTTTGTTCATATGTAGAGTTTAATTTATTTTTATGACTAGAATAAGAAATAGTTTTCCCTCTAATTTCCATTAATAACGTTTCTAAAAACAGTTGGTCATTTATGGTAAAACATATATCACTGTTATTAATAGACTGAAAATTTTCCAAATTATAGACTGGTAAACAATATTGTTTTTTTATTTCATCTATTACATTATTTACACAAGTTAGATATTCGATGTCGTATAGAAGAGAGTTGTTGAATTTCCACAGCCCTTTACCATGTTCGATTTTATTAAATTCAAGAGATATATCAATAATTGAGTGATCAGATTTGATACTGGCTTTTATATTTGATGCTTTTAAAAAATTGAGCAAACCTGGGGTTATTAGAAAAAAGTCTAGTCTTGCTTGTTGTAAAGGCTTTGTGCGTCTCCATGTAAAACGTATCATATTTTCGTGCATTTCTCTGAAAGTATCTATAAGGTTCCTGTTTGCAATTTCTTGTAGAATAACATTTCTAGAATTTATATTATTGCTCAGAGATTTGTAGTTACTATAATCCCGGCTGCTATCGAGTACCAAATTAAAATCGCCACATAAAATATATTCATCATTTCCAAATTCATCAATTATATTAAAGATATCTTTATAGAATTGAGGACAATCTATATTTGGACCATAAACCGTAATTAATGTAATTTTTATTTCACCAATGGAACTATTTAGAGCTAGTAGATTTCCAATTTCGTCAATTTTAACATTATGAACTTTAAAATCAATATTTTTCTTTATTAAAATTGCACAGCCTCTGGCATTTGATTTTCCATAGCTTAAAAAACATTGCCCATCCCATGCAGAGTAAACAGCTTTTTCCAATTCTTTTGGCCAGTGAGTGTCTTGTAAGCAGTAAATATGATAGTCCTTTTCTTTAAGGAAATTTAAAACGTCTATTCTTTTCTTATTACAGTTGAGGCCGCGGCAGTTTAGGGAGGCAATTTTAACAGAGTTCATTTAGTGTTAAGAAAAAATATGGCAAAGTACAAACATATTGTGCTGAAATATCACAATTTACAATAATTATAAATATATATACATGTAGTTCAGAGAGCAATTGCATAATAGATAGTTTACATATTGACCGTAGATGCAACAAATAAATCAAGATAGGTGTTACCATATGCAACAACAAAAAGGAAACAAATTTAACTAAATAAATACAATTGTACTGCATGAACTCAGTACAATAGTTGGCTGGCCCCATGGCAAGAAGAGAATGATCTGAAAAATATAAGGTCAGTAATTTATTATGGATCTTTAAAAGCTATAGCAACAAACATTGTTTTCATGTGCTATCAACAATGCGCCCACATTACCGCTTCCATATTTTACGTATGAGCATAAAATCACCATACTCTAAAAAGTGTTCAACAGGAAGATGATAATGGGCGATTGATGTACCTATATAGGGATATTTGGCATTTTATTAACATCTATGTAATCTGGTGTATCAGCTTGATTGTTAATAATTTAAGCATTATTTATATAATAAAGATATTTCTATTCTATACAGTATTAATAATCGAAGAAAGTAGAGATCATGTTTAAAAAATATGTACAGTGATGTAAAGACATAAATAAATGGATTTAATACAGTATAGATTAGCAACATGCTAATGTATGAATGTAATATTGTTTTTGCAAAAATATAACAAACAGTTATTATTTATTTGGTGTTAGCACCTATGTATATGTAATATGTGTAAGTAGAAATTTTTTATGAGAAAAAAAGAAGTAACCAAGTAATATAAATTAATATCCCTTAGCGTAGCACATTTCTAGAGAAAAGTAATCCAAGTAAACCTTACAATTAAATTTCTTATGGGAAAAAAGAACTAACCAAGTAGTATAACTTAATATCCCTTAGCGTAACACATTTCTGGAAAGAAAAGTAATCCAAGAATACCATACAATCAACTATTGTGTAACTGATGTAGAATATGTATCTATACTCCCTTGTAATTTGTTTGGCTTTGTCTCTTTAGTATTGTCTATTTGTTTTCATTGCGGAAATGTGTAAAAAGTAAAAAAAATCATGGCAATATTTTGACTAGGGGAAGTAATTCAAAGGATGTAATCAGTCCGAACAAGGTTACAACATACCAGTATATACAAAATCACATTTTATATAGTGAGATAATTTATGTTATATTGTATATTTCCCATAATTGTTTGAAATATTAATAACTTTAAATAGTTGAATGTGGATGTGTTTGTATATTATTCGGTGGTTGTTGCGCATGTGGTTATATGTGCGTTCCAAAATGCGGGTACCTATGCACGCTTGTGCGCTAATGTATGTGTGTGTGTGCGTGTGCGTGTATGTGTGTGGGGGGGTGTACGTGCGTGCGTGCGTGCGTACATGTGTGTGTCTGTATGCGCGTGTGTGTTCGTGTGCGTGCGTGTGTGTGTGTGTTTGTTTGTGTGTGTGTGTGTGTTTTGAGAGTTACATTAATTAGTTATCAAAACAACAGTTATATTTAATAGTTGCAAAAAAAAAAACAAACAAAAAATCCACAACATTTCTTTAGGAGAATACACGTTCGGTATACAGAGGAAAGGGTGCCATATCCGGGATTAGAGTTATTGCCACCGTTCTATTGTTTATGTTTTGTTGGCCGGTCTTGAGTTTCCGCCATTCGACGTTTTTCGGGCGTACGTTGTCTTGGGTGTGACATGGTTTTTGTTTGGCCATGGCTTTGCCAGCCAGAATTTGTATTTTTCGGATGACACTAGCTCGTTGCGCTCTTGTCCCCGGTAGCGTATGAACAGTTTTCCGTCGCGGGACCAGGCCCTCTCCACCAGCTCAGGCTCTTTGAGACGTAATGATGCTAAAACTTCTGCATTGATCTTTGTTAGGTCTTCGTTTATGAAAACTCCAGTACCTTTCAGAAGCTTCGTACGTTTCATTATATCGATTTTTGTTTGGCGTCTGACAAATTTCACAATGACTGGTCTGTTTTTATTCGATGTATATTTTCCAAGACGATGGGCAACGTCGATATCTTTGATTTTGAGTTGTAGGCCAAGTTTTTGACTTAACAGAGATACCGTTTCGTCGGCCACAGCTATCGATGTTTGTTGATCCGAGTCGTTGGAGAGACCAGAAATTCGGATGCTATTTCTTCGTCCGTATTGTTCCAGATCGTTTAGACTGGGTGTGTGACTGCTCTCTGTGTCGTGCTGCTTTTGTTTCAGGGCATCTATCTCGCTCTTCTGTTCTTTGATTGTCGTTTTTAAGGCATCTATTTCGTTTTTGCTTTCGAACACGCTGCCTTCCATTATTTCTAGTTTTTTAACACACTTCCAAGGAACTTTTCTTTAATTTCCTCAAGTGTTTCCTTAATTATGGTTTTGATTAATGAAGTGTCATTTTTTGTCAGCACATTTGACAATTTAGAGCTAATTTCATCTAATTTTTTATAGTGGTCCCCTACAAAGATTGTTCAAATGATGCCCCTTGGGTAAAAAACTGGCAACGTCCAGGAGCTCTCATGGTTTGTATTGACTTTAATAGCAAAATGACTATAACATCTCTGAAACCGTGAGACCCAGTGTTTTCGTATTTGATATGTAATATTGTATCGTGGTCCTCTACAAACATTGCTCAAATTATGCCCCTCGGGTAAAAGTTGGCCATGACCCGGGATGTCACATGATTTATATAAACTTATATGGTCAGCAGGCCTTAAAAATCTCCGTTGAAACCGTAAGTCCTAGGGATTTTATATTGTGTGTGAAACATATTGTAGTTATCCTCTTCAAAGATTGTTCAAATGATGCCCCAGGGGTAAAAACTGGCCACGCCCTGGAGTCACGTGGTTTATATAAATTTAAACAGCAAAATGACTTTAAAAATCTCATCTGAAACCGCAAGGTCCAGTGGTTTCATAATTGGTATGACACCTTGCAGAGTGGTCCACTACAAATATTGTTCAAATTATGCCCGTGGGGTAGAAAGTGGCCACGCACTGTGGGTCACATGGTTTAGATAGACTATAAAAATCTGCTGAAACTGAAAGGCCCATATCTGTATACTCAGGTAAGTGGTTCAGTGCCATTTGGCACTCTTGTTATAAGTCATTATGATGCCTTAAAATCAGGTGAGCGACCTAGGACCCTCATGGCCCTCTTGTTTCAACTAATAAAATGAAACGATTTATTCTTCGGTTAATGCACATTTCGTGAGGTTGAAATCATCTCAAGTTCACAATCGTTTACATTAACAGCGGATTTCCGTAAAGTAGACGTGCACATTAGCGACATTTTCAGTCTTGTGTGTTTTAACATAAATATCCATTGCTAAAATTACAAAAAGTCATCAACAAACAAGTAACAAAAAATAAAGTAAATGTAAAATTACGTCACTATGTCAGTGTGTATTAGCTTACGAGATCGCAAGTTAAGATTATTTTTATGATAGTATTAGGACGTGCTTGCACTTAATGAAATAGCGGTTTCGTAACGGTCTCTTACAGTTCTCGTATTTTACACATTAACTTAATTTTTTTTTTCAGATAAAGGCCCCTGGTCGCCAATATTGAGCTACCTTTTGCATATGGGCAATATTGTCTGACGAGCCTTACGGCTTAAGGACCATTTCTGTCGTGGAAAGTTTTCTTGTACAACACATGTATTGCAGCGACAAAATTTTTTTGGCTGCTTTCATGCGCTGAAATGGCATGGTTAGCATTAATGGTTTCTACAAAATACTGTATATGTCGATATTAGCATATAAAAATCAAGCATTCATGTCGCCTTAGCTTCTCTAGTACGCAGGTTAGGTGTCTAAGTTGACCTAGCACCCTATTGTTAAGTAGATGACAGTTTGTTGTTACTGCATGTTCATCCCATTATGTGGCCCATTGTCTCTTTATCAGTAGTAGGAGATTAAAGCATCTTGTGGATGCTTATTGGTGTTAATACGTACATGTGCTCTGAAGTAACGCATCGCGTCCCTATAGGTATGCCAGATGGCTTGCGTTACTCTGGATACATGCTTGAAAGTCTTGGGAACAACCAGAATAGTTGTCAACACAGCATGAGATTAATCGAGGGCAAAGTGAAACGTAGTACAAAACAGTGTTCTAATATGTCCGTGTATTGGCCGCGGTTTTCTATCCGTACGTTTGTAATTACTACATTTCGCACAATTGAGTATTTTGAACATTACTATAATAATAATAATAACTAAATCCGACGATTAAATATTCGAATATTCGAATGCTTTATCAATCGAAGATTCGAATATCAATTTTGGTATTCGTTGCCATCCCTACTAAAAAACAGAGAAGCGGTTTCTGCACAATAACTCAATAACGAATTAAGATATGGTAATGAAACTTCGAATAGTGATACCTTATATCAAGTCCTCGCTTGGGATTGCATATGGGGCGGGTGGGGTCCAGGTCAAGGTCACTGTTATTAAAAATACATAAACTTTTTCCGCGTAATAACTCAGAATGTGAAATATTTATGTTATTTAGATATCATTGATAAAAACACATGGGACAGTTTGATCAGTAATTGTTCGGGCATTATGCCTGATAATAATAAAGAAGTAATTATTTTCAAAAATAGGAACTTTTCAAACATTTTACATAAAATATATATAAATAAGTATTAAGGGCCCTATAGATTTAATCGGAAATAAGCCAACGACCACTTCATCAGGTTTAAATATTTTTCTAGAACATTCAATTTACATTCTTAACAATCATAAGTTATGATCACAGACGTAGAATATCTTTTGGAAAGATATTTCTTGTTTAAAATTGTGTCAAAGAGAACAATTAATTTATATTAGCTGGTAATTAATAACTCTTAATCTGTTAGCAGTGTTAAGGGTGCAAAATCGGTTAAGCACCGTTATCTTGTTGGACTACAAAAGTTGGTACATTACACTTTCAAAGTTTTTTACCATTTGTGAACTGCAATTGTTCCCAATATTATTTCTCACATATAAAACAATTGTTGTAAAAGACAAAAAAGCAAGGAGTCGCAGTTGTTACTTTCTGTATGTTACCTTTATACATATTCAGATACATTCTGTTTACAGCTGCTGTTCCATACCATTTCCCATGCCAAGTGGAACATACTGGCCTTCTTATTATGCACCGGGACTCTGTTTGTGGGATACTGGGCCTGTGCCTTTGCGATGCTTGAAGTTTATCACCCGAAGGTAGTGAACTAGACAACGTTATTGTGAAATACAAACTTATATTAATAGGAAACTTATAATGCATCTTTTGTTATGAACACCAATGTGTTGTCTATATGTATGAATTCATGAAGTTGTTTATTTGGGTCTATTTTAATACTGAATACACTTATCATTGAAAATATACAATAACACAGCTTATCAATGCACGTCAAGTGATATTAATTTTTTATGAAGATACATATTTGGTACGTCGTAGTAATGATATAATTAATATGGTTTTTGTTTAACAGTGTGTTTTATAACATGTAAAAATACTATGTTTGAAAACAGTATGAGACCAAAACACGTGCCGCCGAATCGCTGTTTTCGCTGATGTATGGAGACAACATATTTGGAACGGTGACATCAGTAACTACGAGAAGGGTGGTAATGTAACGTGGTTAAAATGGAGCGTTTCCATAGTCATGTACAGCTTCGTAATTCTGTTTACACTCCTGGCTCTGAACCTCATCATAGCTCTGATCAACACCTCCTACGCAACAATAAATGAGGTAAAACCGTTCATAATGGATTAAGGAAAAAACACACCAACCTCTATTCAAGTGTTCAACTTTTTCTAAACATAGTAACTGGAGGCGGTCTTCGCTTGTAAACATGTTTTCAACATGTCCGCCCACATTTGGACTTTGTATTAAATGCATACGTTCATGATAGGTAAAGATTATAAACAATACCGATCAATCAGTCGCGTTTCAGAGAAATTATTTTGAACTTTATTATTTCGCATCCTGTATGCCTCTCACTGCGCCATTAAATTTAACACCATCGTAGAATTGGCACTTATCTTGAATATTCAACTTGCTCTAATTAATTTCCGGAAGATTTGAACATTTGAATTACGTTGAAATTGGAATAACTTATGTAAAAAACTTATTACTGTATCTAGTGCAATGGAATAATGTTAATGCTACATTGGAATCTTAACTTTCTTTTGTAGATTGAAACGAATAAAGTGCCCAATTCCTTCAACAACTCTGACGTTTCAATGTTTGATTATTTGAACGAAGAACCTCAAGTGTGTTGACGAGTTGTATATATTTAAATTCGGGTTGCAGACAGTGTTGCAAATTTTGTTGCACGTGTTTGTGCAGTTATTGTTGTTGCGTGTGTCGTTGCAGATTCCCTGTCAAATTTTGCTTTTTCCGTATTAGTTGGAAGAAGCCCCGAGATGATTTTCGAACAAAAAACCCATAAGTCTCTGAAATGAACGAAGTAAATGACGTGAATAAACATCTTGAAATCCATGTTAACTATGACAAAACTATCTAAAATATGAATTTTCTAAATGAAAGGAAATATGTTCATCGTTATTACCTTTAACAGCAATACTGCATTACATATATATTGTAGATTGCTGTTCGAAACTGTATTAACCATAACATGGATTATTTTTACCATAGACAGAAAAACAATAAATAAGTCCATTAATTGCAGCATGCTTCACGAACAAATATATGTGTACATGTGCTTTTAACTCGCAGTTGTAAGTTTTTCAAATTATGAACAAAATGTACAATCACAGTTTCTATAAACTCATATTATTGTATGTTAACTCATAATTATACGTTCATTTAAACAAACCTATTGCAATTCCCGTGACCGTCCATTGTAAGCACGTGTATATTTTTGTCCTGTTACATATCCAGATTATCTTCAAACTTACGTTTATATATGTTTACACATTATATTATAAATGGGAAAATTGTATAGTCATATTTATTTTATGGTACTAACCTAACATCTATATTAATCTGTTCAACCATTGATGTCTGTCTGTTAGCTCCCACTATTATCAGTAAAGTGTAATTTTCGGTCTTCGAGCGGAGTGAATCAGACGAAATTTGATGTCCCTATGTCATTGTAGATCCGATAGGCGACCCTTTCTTTTCAATGTTAACCGGATCACTTTATTTAATGCTTATTAATTTAATTGTTAATTTAGAAATTTGACAAATGTATATGCATATATAACTATTGTTAGTTTATTATGACATCTATTTACGATCATTATACTAAATAGCATCGAGCGCGTTCCCTTACTTATTAGCGCTCGAAGAGTGTAAACGCATAATGGTCTATACTAGAACACTTAATTTGTCCTATAGACGGATTTGGCCTCAGTTTTTTACAACCGGAACTCGTGTTGGCATGCATGATGCCATGTCGTGTTGTCAAGTATTTTGTATTATTTGTGTTATGGTTAACTTATTGTACACCACGTATATATTTATGTGTATGACGTGTACGAACAGCTGGGTAATATAAACTGTTGTCAGTCAGTGTACTTAAATATGTTTTCTTTGTTATCGTTTCCCTATCGGGTGGATAGTTTTTTTATAGGAACTTACATTCATGTCTGTTAACTCTGGCACTTAGCTTTGAAATCATTCTTGTATGTAAAATTTAAACATATTGGTAAAGTTGTAATTATAAAGATGAATTCCAGCACATATAGTTCACCTCATATTTGTGTCTTTTAACGCTCACGTTATCTGCCTAATATAATTGTCTTATAGGTACAATCTTTATTTGTGATATTTTTTAAATTTCTCAGCAGGGCTCTAGAAAAGAGGAGTTTTGGAGTAAATGCTCATTTAAAAATGGGAAAAAAGTCATTAAAAAATAAAAATGGGAGTACTAGTACCCATACTCATTAAAAATCTTGAAAGAAATTGTGATTTATTTTTAAACTGCAGCTAATTAATTTGAAAATGACTTAAACTATTTGTTGATGAAAATATGGTACATAGTAGTGTAGTATTGAATAGCAATTGTTGATTCAATATTTATACATTTTTTAAAGAAAAAATAAATACCAATATATACATAGTTTCGCCTATGTTGCGGTCCAAAAAAAACTTTATAGTTGAATTTTGGGAGTACCAGTATACTTTCAGTTAAGTTTTTATCAAGAGCACTGTGTCTTGTAATGCATACTTTTCTATGAATGCCATGTGTGTTATGTAAACAACTCGTATTCATGGCTATGAACTGATGCATATCTGTACACCCATAGGATTGTATTTTAACTCATATATAACTGTAAACCCATATTCTTGTATTTAAACTTATAGTCATTTGTAAACCCATGTCCCTGTATTTCAACTCTTAGTCATTTGAAAACCCATGTCCCAGTATTTGAACTCATAGTCATTTGTAAACCAATTTTCCTTGATTTGAACTCATAGTCATTTGTAAACCCATGTCCCTGTATTTGAACTCATAGTCATTTGTAAACCCATTTCCCTGTATTTGAACTCAGAGTCATTTGTAAACCCATATTATTGTATTTGAACTCATGCATATGTGTAAACCTATATGCTTGTATTTGAAATCATTTTGCAAATTTGTAAACTTATATGCTTGTATTTTATTCCATGCATATTTGTAAACCTTTATGCTTGTATTTGAACTCACACATATTTGAAAAAAACAACATATGCGTGCTTTTTAGCTCACCTGAGCACAAAGTGCTCATGTTGAGCTTTTGTGATCGCCCGATGTCCGTCGTCCGTGCGTTCGTGTGTTCGAGTATCCGTGTGTCTGTGTGTTCGTGCGCCATTGTCAACTTTTCATTCAAACAACATCTCCTCCAAAACCACTTGGCAGATTTTCACCAAACTTCACAGGAATGATCATTGGTGACCCTCTTTCAAAGTTGTTCAAATCGTTACGGTCCGCTGCATATGTAGGTCACCAGAGCTAAAAATATATTAAAAAAGTGTAAAAATTTTCTTCTCTGATACCGCAGGGCCCAGAGGTTTTATATTTGGTAAGTAAAATACTATAGTGGTCTTTAACAAAGATTGTTAAAATTATGCCACTGGGGTCAAAACGGGCCACGCCCCGGGAGTCACATGGTTTATATAGAATATATTGCGAAATGATTTTAAAAATCTTCTCCTCTGAAACTACAAGGCCCAGAGGTTTCAGATTTTGTATGTAACATTCTATAGTGGTCCTCTAAAAATATTGTTCAAATTATGACCCTGGGGTCAGAACGGGTCACGCCCCGGGGGTCACATGGTTTATACAGAATATATAGCAAAATGACTTCAAAAAACTTCTCCTCTGAAACCACAAGGCCCAGAGGTTTCATATTTGGTATGTAACATCCTATAGTGGTCCTTTAAAAAGATTGTTCAAATTATGCCCCTGGGGTCAGAACTGGCCACGCTCCGGGGGTCACATGGTTTATAAAAAGTTGAATAACAAAATGTCTTTAAAAATCGTCTACTCTGAAACCGCAAGGCCCAGAGGTTTCATATTTAGTATGTAACATCCTAACAAAGATTGTTCAAGTTATGCCCCATGGGTAAAAAATGACCACACCCCAGGGGTCACGTGGTTTATATAGACTTAAATAGCAAACAAACTTTACATTTCTTCTCCTCGGAAACCGCAAGACCTAGAGATTTCATATTTGGTATGTAAAATCGTATAGTGGTTACAACAGGTCAATGTCCCGAGGTCACATGGTTTAAATTGACTTAGATTGCAAAATGACTTAAAAAATCTTCTTCTCTGAAACAGCAAGGCCAACGCCTTTTCATTTACGAAACATTGCATAGTGGTCCTCTTCAAAGGTTGTTCCAATTATGCCCCTGGGGTCAAATCTAGCCACACCCCGAGGGTTCACATGGTTTATATAGACTTAAATAAGCAAAATGACTTTAAAAATCTTTACCTGAAACTGAATGGCCCAGAGGTTTGTTCAAGATTTTTAAATGTATGGCCCTGGGATAAAAATAGACCACGCCTCAGAGATGCAAATTCCTATTGGGTTACAATGTCTCAGGTGAGCGTCCTAGGGTCCTCAGGGCCCTTTTGTTTAACTCCATCATATTTTTAATCCCATATGAACTCATTGTTTTTAACCCACCATCTTGTTTGTTAATATTGTTAGTGGTGGAATGACCTGTACTTGTACATGGCACCTGATCACAGGTTGTACATGCATTATTATGTCATTATTATCAGCTAAATATTTTCCCAGTTACCCACCAGTTTTGACAATCCCATAGTACTGAAATGTTCCGTCTGAACGGATCAATTTAACAGTTGCGCATATTCTAATGTTTAAAAACCTTAATAAATACTTCATCAAGATAAATTTGAGACGCTTTGATAAGTTAAATATATCAAAAATATATGTTCGCCATGTCCCGATTTGAAGTAATACATTATATATTTTAAAGAAAATATATAAATGTGTAACGATTTGATGGGACATATTATGATTGAGCAGTGTATTGTGTTAATTTAAATAGACAAAAATTCAGAGCTATTCAAAATCAATTATCGTTTGATAGGTTTAATTTTACAGCTAAGAGGTGCCTTTGAATTATCAAGAAGTACATTACCCAGTAAAATACCGGTAAGTGAAAAGTGTTACAAAATGCATATTGTTTAAAAGTCTCCGTAATGACTAGTACAAACAGGTTCTAAATGGAAACGAAACACGATTATATCGGCGCTATAGTATTATATGTATTTAATCTTATAATTATACTGTATGTATGGCTTATATACTGAGCACAGGCTAAATAAAGGCATACTTACCTTAAAGCCCCTATGTTGTTTTGTGGTTTATATTAATTATGGATTGACTTTAAATAACATCACAACGTCAGAGTTAAATCCTAACGTTAGAACTAAATCTTTCGAAATCTGCAAATGCATATAAACAAAAATGAATGTGTATGTGAGCTCTGATTTCTAATAAGAACAGACAGAATAAAGTTTTAAACATCACAATTCGTATTGTATAACACACGACTACTTCTGTATCATTGTCTGGCAAAAATACTTTTATTAAAGTGATCGCATTCAGTAACATTTGAATTACTGGTTCTAATATACAATTTTAATATTATTGTATATTCAACATATTTGCGAAACATTCTGCAAAACATATCATAACGGGTCTTATGTGCCAATTCGGATAAGTTATTTGGACAAGTCGATAAGTTACATTTGACGCACATGGCACTAACATTTCAATAACTATTAATGAATGTTATTAAAGTCATTGCTGATATTAAAAACTGTGGACAGATTTAAGTTTAGAAACAAACTAAAAAATTTTTGTTTGCTATAAACATTTAAAGACTGAGTGGTGTCCAGTGTTACGCAATAGTGAACAACTTTAGTGCCTTCAGCGCTTTGATTATGAACTGTATTTTCCCATCACGTTCGTAGTCGAATACTGTCAACACTCCATATATATCTTCCGCATATCAGCTAAAACCACAAGTCGGCGGCAAGACTTCTGTTTTAAATTGTTTATTATTATGAAGCTTATCATCTAATTATATGTATTATAGTTTCTTTGGTATACTATAATCAAAACGCTGATAGCGCAGAAAGACTGTTTGCGAGAACAAGGAAAGAAATTAAAGTCAAAGAAATAGAGTGCAAACATTTTCTAAAAGACAGGATACATTTGTTTTAATGAAATTGAATTTCTGCAATGTAATTTTTACGCAAGACAAACTACTCATTGTTATACTCCCTTATTTCAGCATCCTGGTAGATAGGTTTGTATGCTAGGTACTTAACGCAAACGTAATAAGATGCATAACAGTCAACGTGTCGACCTATCCTGAACGGGTCGAAACAGTCTATGGAGCGTGTACATTTTGGGGGTGTCGATTGTTAGTGCTTCATGGCTGCAAAGTCAAAAATCGGTCACGTAGTTCAATTCTCTTGAAATCGACCTACTAATGACCGTTAGCTTCCGCCAACAGTCTAATAATATTAACCTGGGAAATGTTAAATAAACCGAGGCGGTAGCAGAGTCGTGTTGGATACCATGTTCGAACGAATGCTTCCATCTTTTTTCGGCGTAGATGTCTAACCCAACTGTTTACCTTTCTCAACATGGAGTCAAATGTTAAAATTTCCCGCCAGTAGTTCCGAATAAATAAATCCCAACATTGCATCGACTAATTTAAAAGAAAATCCCACTACAATGGTAATAAAATGTGGGTGCTACATCCCATAAATATGGAGGACCGATTAGCAACAATAGTAAATATGAAACAGTAAATTCCATTTAAATTACAAAGAATATTTCAAACAATAAAGTAACTTTAAACATCACATTCTCGTTTAGAACGAGCAGCTGACAAAATGTTAATAAATCTATTTTGTGTAGTATAGAGTAAACTTCGCAACAATATTTAAAGCCGAAAACAAAATGGCAGCAGCCAGATGCATTGTCAGTGCATTAAAAGTATGCAGCGTTGACATAATAGTCTCTGGGTGTAATCGCCAGTTAAAGGCCCTGTTTAAGGAATATCTGACCTCTCCATGGGGTATTCCACTCTGTGTATTGATCCACCATAAAATCTCTTATCATTATCTGAAATCTTTTCCCTCAGCTGACGGAGCAAAGGTTGAATGCACTATCTCTATTGCAGCAGTGTATTGCTCTTTTTAGCTGATAAGGGTCGCCACACTGTGTCCATAGCAGGGTGCCAATACACAGAGGTACAACACCCCAGATTTTATTATTATATTTATTATTAATTAATTAATTAATTAATTAATTTTTTTGGGGGAGGGGGCGGGTCAAATAAAGAAGGATTAAACTAAGCTTTTAATATCGCATTCAATACTAGGCAATATTCCATAGATAACACTGGCACATTATGTTATAAAGTACAACTGTTCCAAACAACTTCTCGTGTAGAGACTATTCATTCTATCATATACATTTACGAGGGGTGTCCACAAAAACTGACTGAATAACTCTCACATCATTTGTCAGAACATGCACAATAATTATGTGTGGAATGCTCAGATTTTACTCTACAATTATATGTGACATTTATTTTGTTGCCAACAAATACAAAATAACAACAGTTTATTTAGCACTGACACTTTAGCTCCACCGGAGGACGTCACGTCGAAATGTAACACCATCGCTGAACATCAAAGACGTCGTTTTCTTCGATACAACATTTAGAATTTCTAAAACTACTGTCACTGAAGACACACTATTTAACAATGAATCAGCGTTACACGAATCGCATGAAGGAACAAGCCGGCTGCCAAATAATAGAGTGTGTATGGGTCTTCAATTCCTCTGAAATGCGAGAACCAAGACACTGCCATACAATATACAACAGAATTAACACAAATTTAAAATCGTCTTGCTAAATAAATATGATAAATCGTTAAAAATCATCTAATCGATTTGTGAATTAAACTGAATTTGGTATATAATTTGTTTTTATATAGTAATTATATCTCTGTGATAACTTTATAAATAAAGAATCTTTAAAATGCGAGTGCGAACACAAGAGATTTTCCCGATTTTGTTTTTAATATGAAGTAAAATTGTTATTAAAATGAACCTCTACTATTGACTATAATTGAGTAATCATATTATTATGGTGCCTATGCCCTAAGTTTAGATAGTTCCGATAGCGCATGGACGGTTAGAAGTCTGTCGATAGTGATGGCGTTTTTTTTAAGTCTGCATCTTTATAACAGACTTTATTGTTTAGAAATTGTCTAAGTTACTCTCCACAACCATTTTAAATTCTCTAATGTGCATTTATGCAACTAAAATATCATAATTTTATGTGACGTCAATTTATATTTATACATTGGGTTACATTTCCCCGATACTTCAATAGTTTTTTGTGTGTTTTATATATATAATAGTATTTAAACTTTAAAGTTTGTGTTTCAACGAACAAATAGCATGCTTCGGTTCAGCATTACCGTGGTAGCTCAAATGTAATTAACAAGCTAGCATATATGGAATTTTAGCATTAAATTTTCATTTAAATCAATAGAAAATAAATTATTATATACCTTACTATAAGTAATAACGTAATAACAAATGTGTACACCAAAAAAAAAAATACTTCAAGTGCCAATATAGGTAATGTCGGTTATTTGCACGAGTGCAAAATAACTCTGCAAAATGATGCTAGCGCATATGATATGTACATGTATTTTATTATACCGAACTAAATCGTATCGTTTCTAAAATCTACTTTGAAAAAATCAGACCGCTTAAAAATTATCGCATTAAATCTTGCATGAAGTTCATGTGCTAATAAAGGTGTATCGTTCCAATAACCACGTTCGGCACGGCTTTGCCGTTTAATAAGTTCGCATTCTTTCCAACCAAGTGCAATATACGAACTTTTTACACAATAACAACTTAAGTATCAGTACACAAACTTTTTGGACCCCCCTTGTAGTCGTTCTTTATATAGACTACGAATATGGATAACAATGTCCAAATTTTAACACTTTACTTTTACCTTATTGGTGTAGCATAAATGCCTTCTATACTACAATAACTATAATAAAAACGCTTCAAATATTCTTACCTCTGCAAATGCAATTTCAAACCACGAACTCTAATAAAATTTTATGATTATATTCATCTTCATCGAGACACATGATATGTACTTGAATTTTTGTACAATTATTTGTAAATGCATATTATGTATTTTAATTTTGTATATATTAACATACGGAATTTTTTTGTATTTACGGTACTTTAAATATGGAAACATTTCATTTTGTTTAGAGAATATAGATCTATACAGAATGAGACTGATCGTTTATAAAGCACCAAATCAACAAATTCATCAGTTTTAAATATTTATCTAGGACATTAAATTTACATGCTTTACAAATATTTACAACATACGCCGAATATCTTGTTCAAAGATATTTCTTGTTCTTTGATGTCGATCGTAATCCGAAATTGTTTCTTGACATCAAAGCTTCCAAATACCAATGGTGTCCGTGGTAAAATGTATTTGTATCATGTACTCCAACTTCCTTAGAAATAAAGTCTGAATGCATTAAATGAACCCACTGATGTGTAGTTAAAATGTCATTTCAAAAGACGTGTATTGTAATGTTCTGCAAATATAGTCAAAACATCGTATTTTATCACGAATCTTGAATTGTGTAATGGTAAACAAAATGATACATTCCTTTTGTAACCTATGCCATAACATGTAACAAAGCGTTGTTTCAATTTAGCGATACTGATATCACGAAATAGTATATGTACATTCAGACATTTAATATCTAACGGTTTGCTTAAAGGGACTTGTTCGCATATGATTTCGTATTTTAAATATGCCAGCTATTGTCTAAACTGGAAAAACTAAAACATCTGACCTTAAGAACGCAGGTGTAAGAAAAGCATACAAAAAGTGCCGCCACCGGAGATCGAACCAAAGATCTCTGGATCAACAGTCAGAGACGCAAACCGCTCGGCCAATCAGGTTTGCATACATGTCCGTGTATGTTGTACGTATTGCAAGTGATTCACGTGTTTTGAACGATTTAAAAAGAAAAACGTTAAAAACAAAAACAAAACAGAAGTACTCCAAAATATTCACTCGATAAGTTTAAGTTTTTTGCTGACTGTTTTCAGAGAGAAATATGAGGCCCAAATGTATACGAAAAAAATAGGCCATTTTAATATAATTCCAATATTTAATGTAACAATATAAAGCACAGCCCTCAACCACAAATATATTCTAAATGAGAATTATATAGCATAAGGCTACATGTAGGTGCATTTTTTTTGTGGTTGATGACTGTGTTGTTTTTTTTTAAATTTTAAATCTAATAAAAAAATTAACTTCGCATTTTGATAACCTATGGGCATTACTCAAAACAAAATATGCAATAAGTATTAAATGCAGTCGAAACGCGATACTACGAATAGTCAATGGAGATACAGAATAGTTCGTTGTATCGCATCTTTCGTAGTATCGCATCTTTTAAAAATTTTAGTGTTTTGCACTCCTGTGCGGCAACCCTAAATTTAGAAGGAATAATAGTTACCATGAATTAGATACATTTTAATATATTTTATTTCATAGTCTATAACAACATTATAAAATAATACATACATGCAGAATGTATACAGACTCAAAACAAACACACCAGCCAGTTAAGATTCACATATCTAGAACTGCGTTTACATTCTAATGTGATATTTTAGTTTACGGTATGACTGGGCCTTTGTTTATAATGCCGTTGACCATGAGAGATATCCTTTCAACAAAAAGACTGCCTTGGGGTAGGTGTGAACACTTTCTCGATAAGGTGTGAAACTTATTCGTAGTATCGCGTTAATATTGAAATAAAATCTAACGATGGGGCCAGAAAATCAATACGTAAAATCGCATTATTCGTTCGATCGCGATTTCGTAGCATCGCATCTTTTAATAGTTAAATATATAAGGAATTTGGAACGGACCTGCAGCCTTATTTGTAATATCCCGTCATTTCGTAGTATCGCGAGTCGTTGTATCGCGTTTCGACTGTACATACAGTCCCCTTTTTATAATTTTGTAAAATTGAGGGTCAATTTTATTGAAAGGTGAACCTTGTCATTTGTCTACTAGCAATGAGTCCATACAGTTACACAAGTGTATTAAGTTATACATAGGTCTACTTTAGTTAATTTCGTTCTTAGCTTATGAAAACTACATGTTCATAGAAAAATGTAAAGCAAATTTACTCATGTAAAAATATTTTTTGCAGTATTTTTCAAGAGTTGGACTTTGTAAAGCCGTTGTTCATGCACGCAAGTCGACAGGATCATGGCAACAGGTTTACTTTTTTCATTCTATAAACAACTAGATATACTTTTGCTACTGCTACGACGAAGATTATGATGATTGTAATGACGATCAAGAATGATCACAATTATTTTTAATACCGGTCACTAACCATGTGAGCTATATACGTTTAGACGAAACACCTATTTGAAAAGTATATGTATAAATCCAACGTATACAGCTTACGTAAGCTGTATGCGTTGTTAACCAACAAATATAGCTCACTGTAAGCTGTATATGGCGTAAGCTATGTTAGGCCTAACAGTGCATTCATGTTCGTGTTACATGTTACCAACGTCTAAATGCATATTTGTTAAAGAATGTTATTTTAAGAGCCTTTTATTTTATTGCTGATAATATACCCATTGCCACTGGCAAAATATGTTTGTAAAACAATATTGCGGATGTCTCTATATTTAGGACTTACTAAAATCAAATAGTACTCTGACTCCACAGCTTGCATGTTACGCGACCTGCACAGTGTTTCATTTTGCGGAGTGTTGGTGTATCTTCCAGTTTGATATCTGCTTCGATACACTGGTGGTTATGCACCTATCAATATTTCCCCCCAGGGAGGGAGCGGCGGGCAATCTCAGGGGAATTAGACTAATTGTACTTTTGGGGATCTAATTCCCCACCATAGAGCCAAGCATTTTTGACCAAATCCCCTCAATGGGGGATGCTTAATTGGTGTATCAAATGGCCCAGGGGCCAATATTACCAGGATCTAAAGCCCGAACAAAGTCTATTTCCCTGGACCCGGAATCATTCGGCGTGTCAGATTCACGTCTGTCGGGAATTGCTTTCAGTCTAAAGTCCCGTATATGCCCGCCGCTCCCACCCCCCCTTGGGGAAAATATTGATAGGTGCATTCGTTAAATGAGCAAATCAAATGTACCTCTGTGACAACTATCGTAAGTTTGGTCGAAATTAAACTGTAAACGTAACCCTTCTCACGTGTTTTCTCCATCGAAGCAGAAGTACTATTGTTATAGTTCGACTCAGATTTCCCCCAGACAATGAGATAATATACGAACGGGTACCCCAATGAGAACCTCAAGTAAGAGTCTACGCATGATCCTGTATGATATTAGACACGACTTCAGAACAGTCAAAATAACATACGATGTAATAGAACAGTCAAAATAACATACGATGTAATTGCGAAACCGTCAAAAAGGCGTACTACGCAGAATTTACGTCAAATTTAATCCAAAAATACAAGTGTCATGCTACTAAAATGCTTGCGCGGAATAACCTACTAGTGATACATTAATCGTTTGCACATTGAATAATTAGGGCGTCTGATACCTTTATTTAGTTGCTTAGGGTCATGTCTAAACATAACCATTAATTTCCGTGCAAACCAGTCCGTAAATTCACCATCCGTTGCAGCGTTATTTTGCTGTTCCGTTCGGTTGAATGTGCAATTTATATGTATCTGGTACACGAAAAAAGCAGATCTATAGCAAAAGTTTTCAGTATTCAATTAATAGTGTACGGCGGTAAAGGTCTGGGTTTTAAATTGAGAAAGAATGTTAACACGTTCTAGATTAAGGCAAGGCATGGATTGCTTTGTTTATTTTAAACATGGATGCATGCCTTGTAATACACTTTAAAGTTCCTACTGTTATGAAGAGTTTTATGGTTTCAACACATCATATAATGATGTACATTGGCATGGCCAGGGTTGTGACATAATTGTGATGCTCGATTGAAGGTAACCAATTCTTTACCAAGGGCTATGTAGCAGTTTGAAATATAAGTGGAAAATACGGAATCCAATTAGTGCCATCGCCTATGAATTGGTTGATCCTAAACGCGATACTCGATTGAACGATGATGAAAACGCGAAATCACGATACTACGATAACGAAAACGCGACAACACGACGATGATAACGCAACATAACGATAACGAAAACGCGATACTACGACAGTACGATGATGATAATGCGAACTAACTTCGTGTTATCGCCATCGTACTGTCGCGTTTTCCTTATCGTCATCGTACTGTCGCGATATCATCATCTTACTGTCGCGATATCATTATCGTACTCGTACTATCGCGTTCTCATCATCGTACTGTCGCGTTCTCATCATCGTACTGTCGCGTTATCACCATCGTTCTGTCGCGTTATCATCATCGTACTGTCGCGTTATCATTATAGTACTGTCGCGTTATCATCATCGTACTGTCGCGTTATCATCATCGTACTGTCACTTCCGGTGCCCATGCTAATAGAATTGTTTGATATTGCCTATGGGTAGGTAGGGCCAAGGTCACTGTTACTTGAAATAGAAAAATGGTTTTGGTTCATTAAGCTAAGAATAAATAGAGATATTTTAATGCAACTTCATATGCAGATACCTTATACCAAAACCTCGCTCGGAACTGCACATGAAGTGGGTGGGTCAAGATCAGTTTTACTAAGAGTAGATAAATGGTTTCCGCTCAATGCTCCGGAAGGCGACAGTGATAATGTGACAATAAGAAACTGATAACCCGACAGTACGATAGTGATAACGCGACAGTACGATGATGATAACGCGACAGTTCGATGATAATGATGCGACAGTACGATAGTGATAACGCGACAGTACGATAATGATAACGCGACAATACGATAATGATAACGCGATAACACGACAGTACGATATTACGATGGTGAAAATGCGATAGCACGAGGGTGAAAACACGAAATTATATCGCATTATCATCAACATACTGTCGTAGTATCGCGTTTTTGTCGTAATGTCGCGTTATCATCATTGTGTTGTCGCGTTTTCGTTATCGTTGTATCGTGATTTTGCGTTTTCATCATCGTACTATAGAGTATCGAGTTTAAGATCAATCCATGCATAGGCGATGGACCTAACGGGATTTCGTAGGAAAAAAGACCAACATATTAAAGATGAAGTCAGTGTGGTTGTTTGGTTTCTTAAACGAATATCATTTAATACAAAACACATTATAATATATATCTAACAACCTGTTTAGAACAGAATTAACCGTTTGTAATAAAAATAACATTTTTTAAAGTGCATAACTAAAGGAGTTAATTATGCATATGAATTATATTGCACAAATAAACCGTTTGTAACAAAACCTACTTTGAAATAATATTATATACAACATAGTTGGAACAAGTTAGTATAATCAATTGCAGTCGGGAGGTTGTCAGTTCGATCCCTACTCGGGCAGCGTTCGAATGATCTTTTAAAAAAACAAACAATATGTGGGAACCTGACTCGAAAGTGTTTCTTTAAACTGTTGGCTTTCAACAGAGTCGAGCTAAAATGAAAAGGTGTAAAGCAAGAACATGGACATTAAATTGTGTAATCGTTTTACAATAAACCCTCTAGAACAATAACCACGTCATTGCAACAAGTATCGTCGTACATGACAGAACCTCAACATGCGATGCTAAAATAATAAAAGTATATGCACGTAAGATGCGGATGGTATGACCAATTATTTTACGATTGTTTTGGAATAAGTTGTATTCCAGTAGGAATTAGGGTCGTTTGGCAGGAACCAAATAGTTGCAAGATCTCACTAGGATGATATAGAATGAGTTATCTTTTGTTATCATTTGTTATCTTCCAGCCAAAACTTAAGGAAGACTCCGTTGGTAATATTGCATTTTAGTCTCATACAACTTAGCGTCACTGAATGGAAAAACCAGGAAAAGCAACCTTTGATGTTTCTGTCACCGGAGTTACAGTGGCTGAACATGCACTCGCCGCTCAGAAAATCACACATGCAAATGGTGGTCTCCATTTTTGTCTTGAGGTGTTGATGCTCAAGACGCATTTGCCTAGAGATTGAACACGTTTGATCTGCGTCGCTTTGTTGAACCGTTTGTTGAAGCAAGTCCTCCATTTTCTGTTTGACATCGCTATTTTCGTCTTTGCTGATGTGATAGTAAAACGCCCTTTCGAATCTCGTGATGTCAGTATTAGGATATTCGCCGTTTTCTTTCTACAATAAAATAACACAATTAGTAAGGAAACATTCATTCTGGTATTATATGGCAATATTGTATCATGCTTTTAAGTTTGCAAACATCAATATTAACGTTCAATGTTCATTATTATTTCACTGTGTGAACAATTTTCGACAAAAAGCAAAATTAACTTTCAGTAAAATTTCATATACACGGTGTAAACATTTTTAAACAAAAAGCATTTCTTAAGTTCATTGTTATTTCATATGCGCTGAGAAAGCAATTTTTTCTTTACAAAAACAAATCTGTTTCTCATTGTTATTTCATATGCGCTGAGCAAGCAATTTTTTTACAAAAGCAATTATTGTCCTCATTGTTATTTTATATGCGCCGAGAAAACAATTCTCGACAAAAACTTATACAGCAAACAGTATGTTAATTAGCCTGATTTCATTTGTTTAGAAAATATTTAAACATTTACAAACAATTTATATAACTCATGTGATAACTATTAATGATGTAAAAATTATTCATGATTACTTTAATTAAAACATAATTTGATTGATGTTGGTCAAAATTACAGAGAAGAAGATTCTCAAGGCTACGTGCGCTACAAAGCAGACTACGATCAGTGACTTTTTGAGCAAAGTGTAAATTATAGGCTAATGTGTGATGCTCATTTGACGGAGTGTGTGCTGGTTTTGCATTCCCCTTGGACATGATTTTAAAATGTGCTGCACTTTATTATAATGTGTTGTATTACTTCCGTCATATTATGCCACATTATGTCAGGATTGTATTAATCTTAATACAATGTATAAACATTGTTTACATGTATCATCGTACATTGTATAAGTTTAACCGATTCATTCCGATGCTGATTTGTTACCTTCATTTGATTGTGCGGTGTGTTCAAATTGATGTGTGCTGGTTTTGTATTATGTTTGATCAATGATTTCAAAATGTGTTGTATGTTGTAATAATGCGTTACGATGTTAATTAGTACTGTCGTAAAATGCCATAGTTGAATAAATCTGAATAAAACGATTAAATTAATATAATCTATATGCATTATTGTATTTTGCCTCAAACCCTCAGTAAACCGGAACTCCCTGAAAACCGAATATTTGGTCCGGTCCGGCCGGTGTTCGGTATAGAGGGATTACACTGTACTTACTTTCATTTTATAATCGCTGTGCAAACAATATTTTTAATACTCGATAAAAAGTAATATTTCCTTTTCATAATTATTTCATATGCACTGTGCAAAAACTTTTCGACTATAGTTACTTTCATTACAATTTCAAATGCTCTGTAAAACCAATAATACTGACTTTCGTTATAATTTCATGTGGATCTGTGCAAACAATTTGTAATTAAAAAAACCTATTCTAACCTTAATAATGATTTCATAGGCGCTGTTGAAGAGGGCAATGAGAAGGTTGAGGATGATGACAGTGATGAGGATGACGAAGCTGTAGACGAGGATGCGCAGACTCGTCTGCATGTATTCGGGGTCCCCGGCGGCGTCGTTCCACATGGTGGTGAATGTCGCGAACACGTCGTCACCCTGGGTCTGGGAGAACAGCGCATCCGCCGACATGCCTATGGTTTGGAACTTGTGGAAGGGAGGAAAATGCGTGTCATTCAGCAAAATAAGACGAACTGCAATAATAAAAGGCACATATAACAAAACACACAAAATCCTTAGGCATAGGTAATAAATGTCAAGTATGTCTCAAACTTATACAAGTTAATTAAAACTGCACAACGTATTACATGTACGATATTTGACAGTATTAAAGCAACATTGTTATCGTATAATTAGGTCTCTCTCTCTCTCTCTCTCCCTCTCTCTCTCCCTCTCTCTCTCTCTCTCTCTCTCTCTCTCTCTCTCTCTCTCTCTCTCTCTCTCTCTCTCTGTGAGCCACAGGTCACATGTAAATAATATATTCTCTACTGTGTTAGCCGCACACACAGTCAGTTACTGTGTGCACAGCTGAAATTTCATTGACTTATACATTGCTATATAGTATATAGGGAACCAACCTTGGTATGGTACACACCCAGCGCAACGTAAGCGCAAAACAAGTAGCCGACAAAGAGTATGAACGCGCAGACCAAAAATGCCAGAACATTCCATTTGGCATGGTAGAGTGTGTGCAACAACAACTGAAATAACAAGTGCACTTTTTGGAACAACTACTGAAATAACAATTACAATATTTGGAACAGCGACTGAAATAACAAGTAAACTGTTTAGGAAATTAACTGAAATAACAAGTACACTGAATGAACATCAACTGAAATAACATGTACACTGTTTAGAACAAGAACTAAAATAAAAAGTACACTGTACAGTATTTGGAACAACAGCTAAAATAACAAGTACACTGTTTGCAACAACAACTGAAATAACAAGTGAACTGTTTGGAGCAACGACTGAAATAATAAATACACTGTTTGGGGCAACGACTGGAATAACAATACACTGGGAGAACAATTAAAATAACATTTCATTAGCAGATTACACCAACGTTTGTAATAACAACTACATAGTGATGAACAGCAACTGAAAATAACCAGTACGGGGTGTCGAACAAAGTCGCAGTTAAGTTGTATTTAGAAAATGCCCAGTTGTACATCTCAGGTTATCCACGGTGAAAAAAGTAATCGGTAACATAGCATTAGTTCTTATTTTAAAAGTTATTCAAAAAACAAAATCGGCAAATGTCATATGTTGGAATGGTAAAAGAACACCCGTTTAAAGTTTCGTTAAAGAATATACAAAAAATGAAGACTAAATGATTTTGATACGTTGAAATCAATTTAAACATTATATGCACTGATGTTTTACCGATCTTACTATTACTCATTGTAATTGTGTAAAAAGTAAAAATGGCTTGGTACACGCATTGAGAGGTATTGTATACATTGTAAGTTTGTTTCGTTTTCTAGGAGGTTTTGGAATGAGGTACATGTACAAATTATGTAACTCATATGTAAGTTATGAAAAGATCGGCTGTAGCAAAGTAGCGGTAATCAGTTACAATTAAACATGAATTGTCACAAATGTAAAACAATGTACTCTGTTCAGTGAATTTCAGTAAGCAAATGAGCCTTACCGACACTTTGACGTGCACTTTCAGATATCGCATCACGCATATACAGGCCAGCAGACAGTCCAGACCGATGGTCACCGCCATCTTATCAAGCGTCTGAAGCCGCACAAAAGGTCCGTCATCGTGAAATATGCATTTTCAACAAAAAAAATTGTCCATTTGTCCCTGCCTGTGTATTTCTATGGTTATCGCTACAATTTTGATTAGTTCCTTTTGCCCAAGTATCAGATTTATCAAGATTCTTGTACTCGTGTTTTCATTCATTGTTATTATATAATTATCTTTTTAAAGATCTTTTTCTAATCAAATGAAATAAAATAGAAACCTTTGAATTATTTACATGTTTTGTTTGAATCCAATTTCTTACCGGTTTTGAAAATTCATCGATGACCTGGGAAGTCCCGAAAATGACAAAGATGTCTCCTGTAATCGACGGAATGATCCACCATCTCCCTAGGTACGATAAATCATGAAACCTCTTCCTGTTTTCATTGAGTTGTATCTGAAAATCAATTTAAAGATATTGCATATCATAGGCCTTAAAAATTTCGATATGAATGTGTACTAATATATACAAAGCATTTAAAATATTATAATTGAATAGATATTTTTAAAGTCAAAACTGTATTATTTATTAGTATAGGCAAATTGTATAGTGTGGTCTTACTTTAACGGTTTTGTTTTGCTTATTATTTGTTCGAACTGTGTTTACCATACCAAAGTTGAATCTTTGTCGTCGTTTATTTTTTCTTTATATATATTATCATAATATCGTATAATTATATAGTGTTTATAGTGATTTTGAATTCCACTGTAACTTTAAAGTATTCACACATACATGTACACCATCACGTTGGATAACGTAGGCGGCGATGATTCCGGCCCCCATGCATACATCAAACCCAAGATTCACTATAGCAAAGGCGAGTGCTTTTGCCAGGTGTTGGGAAACACTCTTATACCATTGGTCATCTGAAACATAAATATTTACATTGCATAGTCATTTTAATAGGGAAGGGGCATGCATTCATAATCGTATGATCGCAATGCCGCATCACCGGCGTAATAATATTTGTGTGTCCTATTTTTATGCAAATCATATTTCGACATGTTAGTGCGCATCATGGAATTGCCAGTTTGATCATTGCGTTCATTATCGCATGAACGCAACCAAAATTAAATTCAATCTTTAATTTATTTCAAATATGGTTAAAAACCGTGCTTTGTGGTATGAACGATATATACTTCGTTGTTGTTTTAATTCTTGCAGTTTTGAATTGATACCCATATTAACATGTCTAATAATTGGTCTATCAAAACTACTCGTCGTAAAGCAACTTCCATATTAATGTAATTAAAGATGTCAAATGAACACTCACGGATATACTCACTGTCGAAATTACAAAATAAACTGATAAAATGTGAGGCGCTGTTTTTACTTAGCAGTTTGGGAGAATAGTTGCAACATTTTAATGTAAGATTGCATTCTATTTCGGAAGTAGACATAGCAAATTTATATTTTCACTCGTGGCTAAAATAAAATACAATCTTACATTGATCAATTCGAACTTTGAATTCTCCGTATTTTAGAAGAACTATTCAAGGCTAGAATTACTTGTCTTTTGTTAACTATTATATCCCACCATCGTATAAAATGGTACACGGATGGAATGTTGTATAACAAAGAAAAAGTACAACAGATATTCAACATCATGAACATTTTTCCAACAACATATGGTTAAAAATACATTTCTGGGCTTTGTTTAATCCATCATGCAAATATGTATTATGTTATATCAGCAACATATGCCCTACTCGTTTCATTGATTCCCATGTTTTTGCAATCCTGTTGTTTAGTTTTTGTTTCCAATTTCACATCTACTTCGCCGTCATGGTCAATGTCGTTAAAATATACCTAAAATATAATTAGACAGGTAATTTAAGACTAGTTTTCGATAGATAACAATATACGAGTACATTGACGAATCTAATTTGAACTTCAATAAAATTATTTAAAGCATACTTGTTCAAAATATTAGAGGCGTTCTTGCGTGCCAGGTCCTTCTTGACGTCATAACTATAGACTGTTTGCCCCTGGACACTCGCATTTGTTAAACCATACAAAGGTTCAAATTGCAATTCTATAACAAATAATTAACGCGTGGCATACGTACTAAAATTTAAAAAAAGGCTAAATATTAACAAAACTACTCGATTATTCTAACAAATCAAATTACAGTTACGAGCTTTATATCATGGCGATTTTTTTATGTAATAAATCTTATCCTTTGGGTACGTCGAACAGAATGATTTCTCGGAACAAATAATGTAAATAATTAATATCTTTCCGCAGTATGATAGTAACCTATGCATTCACAATACCTAATGGTAGAGCTATGAACGGGACTGTGTTTATGGTTATGCTTAGGTTTTACGTGTACAATATAAACAGTTGAAAAGACGACCTTACAACTACTAGGTATCTATATTCTATAGCAAAATAGCAAACAAATAAATACTCGGAGCAGAATACTGACCAATGTGGTTCGTGACGTCAGTTTCGTTGAAATATGTGAGCAAGAGACTGATATTGTCCGAAGGAATTCTGCGAAATGTTCCCGTAGCTGTGTATTCTGCATTGTAGTACTGGAAACGTAGCAGGGCAAAGGAGTTATGCATTAGTTTCATTTTTATTTACATTTATAATTTGTATCAGATCTTGTATGCCAAATTCAAGCACTATCATGCCATTATTTATGTTTTATAGGCCTTAGATGACATTATGATTGTCAGTGAATGTGCTTTGTTATCAACTGGCAAACTGTTATATAAATTAATTCAAAATAGACCAAACATTTTGAAATATAGTTTAACATGTTTAAATATATAACGTCAATTGTTTGAAATCAAACTACCTGAGCCACAGAGAAGTTGATTCTGCTTTTAAGGTCTTCTATGTCAAAGGTGGCAAAGGCCCCAATGGATGGTGGATATGGAAGCGTTTCATAACCTAGAACCCATGTGCCCAAAGTCGTATCCCAAAAACACTGCAAGATGCATTTTGCATGGCAATATATTGCCACATGACCATATCAATCAGACTTGTGTATGTAATGTCCAATACAATTAAAATACATTCGAAATTATAAAACAGTAAAATGTCATCTAACATCAATGCGAAATACATAAAGTGGAATAGCATAGACCTCGATTTTATTTCAGAGTTCAACATGAAATAACCGTTTATTTTAATTGATGTGTTCAAATTGTCAAAATTGTTCATAGTACATGTATAATGATTACGTTGTGATCATGTATGTTTAACAATATGTTACAATATAATTCATTACTACAGTATTGCAATTTATTGCTTTTTTTTCATAGTATTGCAGCACTATATTGCCATTTATTACAACGGCATTTTGACAAGTTGTACATAATCGCGTCCCATTCAAGCAGCAAGGTTTTCCCTGCATGTCCTTTCGCAACATTAGCAACAGTGGGCATTTTGCAAACCTACTGTTTTACCTCAAAACTAGTAGTTTATTGCAGAATGCTGAACCTAGATCTACTTGCAAGGTTTCCCTGCCTGTTATGTCTCTAGATTAAGACGGTAGGAATTTTGCAACCCTGCCTTTTTATTGCAATAGTTTGTTAGTTTGTTACAGAAAAACTTATATACAGGAAAATTAATAAATTTAAAAAAAAATACTTTCGCCGGGTCTCGAACCGCGTCCGCCGGGATCAAGAGTTTGTCCCTCTAACCACTCGGCTATTCTAACTGCCAGTTACTTTAGTGAAGTTTTAACACTATGTAAGTGATCAAGTGTGTTCCAAAATACCGATCAATTTTATACATTTCAATTGATGATTTTTCATAAACGACACTATAATTTCCAATATGTTTCTTTGTCACTAGTGTTATTTCGCGAGTTTATATAAATTGTATTTTTTCTTATTGAGATATATGACAACGTAATTGAAAATCGTCAATTTGCCAATCTGTGAACAGGTCCCTTTAACAGTACTTAACGAATATAAACGTTATTTTTTTGGCTCATTATAAACTGGTGTATTCTTAACCGATAAGAGGATTCTAAAGTTTATATTGCCATATAAATGTCTATACATACTAAGATATATTTATCAAGAAGTCTGATAGGTTACACATCATTGTGACTGCACGTGATCAACATGCACTATAGAAAAGCCCCCAATATACCTTAGAAAACCAGTCAAGTGAACGTGTATCGCAGAGTATTGATGTGATAACAGATAGTTTGACTACCTAATCTAGTCTACTAGTCTAGTACATTAGATATACAATTATCACATGGTTTTAAAACATGGTACTCGAAATTTAAATTTGTAAAATTTTATTGGAAGTGTATCTAGCTAACCGTTTGGCATAGCCAGCCCACTAAACATAATACAAATGATTATATGACCTTCTAGTATATTCTTTGGCCATAAAGGCAACAACATTTACCTCGCCTGTTTACTTAACATGTATTTTGTATCGCATACTACAAGTATCTACATACATGCCATACACACGGTTTGTAATCACAGGCGCCACCTCTACTTCCGAGGTGGCGCTAATGACAGGAAGTAGTAGGAAAAAGTATCAGTGATATTCATTTCTTCTTTACAAATGGGAGTATTTTATGGATAAAAAAGAAGGTATACGTGCTGTGATCAACAAAAACATTATATCGTGCATTGGCTCCACCTCCTGTCCTAAGCTCCACCTCCATTGCTTGGGCTCCACCTCTTACGTGAACATGCAAAATAATATGTTTAATCGACCACAAACCAACAGTTTTGATAAAGCAGCACATAATACAATTTGAAAGGAATTTTTGTATGCCATTAATGCTCTAATTGTGTGTACATTATATCTTTACACGTTCAAACTCATAAATTAGCTAATTCAATTTCCAAATGGTCACCACTTATACAAGTCCTCACGTTTTGAAATGAGTTGTGACTTCATATTTCCCTACATTGTTGGAAGGTAAAATTGTTTCTGAATCGCACTACATTGTCTGATTGTCTACCATCACCGATTACATTTTCCTACTACTTCCTGTCATTAGCGCCACCTCGGAAGTATAATAGGCTCTTTTTCCAAGGTATCTCCAAAAAGAGATTACAGACCGTGATACAGGTATTATGTGTTCATGCATTATCAATTCGATTTAAATCTATACGTGTTCGTTAAAATTCCGGCCTTCGGACAGCTTCACTTATACGTATTTAATTCATTTACATGTTTACATGTAAATTCATGTTGTATATGCTTTAATATTAACTACAACATTAACAAGCATTGCCCAATCTAGCAGTTCAATTTCAACTTCAAGACCGATCAACCATGAATTACATTTATATGCAGCCGTGCATACGTGTTAACTGTGGTAGTGTACGCATCACTATGTCAGAAATAGAATTTTTTAGGCGTGTCTTGGGAAAACCTGGCTTAATGCATGTGCGTAAAGTGTCTTTTGCAGTCCACACAGGCTAATCCAGGGCGGCACTTTTTGCCTTTATGGTATTTTCTGTTTCAAGGAAGACTCTTCTAAATATAAATCCACTGTAGGCGGAAAGTGTCGTCCCGGATTAGCATGCGCGGACTGCACAGGCTGATCCGGTACGACACTTAACGAACGTGCATTAAGCCCGGTTTTCCCACGACATGCCTTATATTGTGTATTCTTTACCAAACTCAGGAATAACAAAGTTAAAACTAACCTTGTTTGTCAGAAGTTGATGCTGTTCTGCGCCTGTTGCCTCACTTGCCATATGTATTTAGTTAAATTAAAAGAAACTCGCGATGGCAGATAATACAAATAAAACTGTCATCACTTATCACTGAATTTTCTTTATCACCACGTAATTAAAAAAAAAGTATCACGTAAACCTATTTTAGGGAAAATACCTGTTTTCCCATTTAAACCGAAAGAAGTCGAATGGGCTACGCTCTCGGCCCTTAAAAATAATCTCAAACACTTATATCGTCACTAACAAGAAGTATACATCCAATAATTCTTAAGTATGTAAACAATTAACAATAAGTAAAACTCAATTTCACCTCCACACATGTTAACGCGTTCAATAAAATAAACCACATTCACAACTGCTTTGCAAGTGGGTTTTGTATGCATACAAAGTTAACTATCTGCTTGTAATACCAGTATGTTGTAGCCGGTGTAACTCGTTGCTATTGGGTGTTTTGTCATTTGCTCTTGCAGCTAAGGAAAACTAAACATTGAATGGCCTTGCCAACAGTGTCTATTTCCTGTGAAGGCAAATGTTCGAGTGGTCGCTTGTTAATTTACAATCGAACATCGTCCAAGTGCAGTTATAAAACAATGTCCAGTAAGTATGAAAGCCCACAAATGAACAGCGTGCAATCACGACACAATGTCAACTAAGACTGAAAGTCCACAAATGAACATCCTGCAGTTATGACACAATGTCCACTTAGTCTGACAGTTCACAAATGAACGTGTTGCAGTTATGACACAATGTCCACTTAGTCTGACAGTCCACAAATGAACATCCTGCAGTTATGACACAATGTCCACTTAGTCTGACAGTCCACAAATGAACATCCTGCATTTATGACAAAATGTCCACTAAGGCTGAAAGTCAAAATGAACATCCTGCAGTTATGACACAATGTCCATTTAGTCTGCCAGTCCACAAATGAACATCTTGCATTTATGACACAAGGTCCTCTAGGGGTGGCACGATATTAGAAATTCATATCACAATATATTGCGATATTTTTTAATTTATCACGATATTTATTGCGATATATTGCGACCTTTGTAATTATGTAATTAATAAGCTTAAGACTGATAAAATCATTATTAACAGTGCAATATCTTATAGGCTGGCTTTTAACTTTTTATTATCGCCAATGTTGATGACAGGCGCAACAACTATAGCAACATATTAACAGCAGATACAAAAGCAAAAAAAAAAAAAAAATACTGTATGAGAAACATTCTCAAACCGCCTAGCATGGCTGTTGTATGTATTTTATTTCGCATATAGCGATTTTTTTTTTACATGTACAGATACTCCAGTCATTGTGTATGTTAGTTTTTTGCATAAACTATATTCAAATATATTATGGTACACATGTGTAACATCATAAAATACAGGTCAATTTCGACTTTGGTTACAAACCACTCAATTTTGACAGAGTTATGGCCCCTTTTCGACTAAAATTTCCTTAATCATGGTTTCCGGATAATGACTCAAGAATGGCTTGACATATTCAAATATTTCTTAGTATACATGTGTAGCATCATAAAATACGGGTCACGATCGACCTTGGTTACAAACCACTAAATTTTGACAGATTTATGGCCCTTTTTTACGTAAATTCCCTAAAAAACATGGTTTCCTGGAGATAACTCAACAATGGCTTAACATATTTTAATAATTATTGATACATATGTGTACTATCATAACATACAGGTCAAGTTTGACATTCGTTACAAACCACTAAATTTTGACACAGTTATGGCCACTTTTTAAATTAAATTCCCGAAAAACATGGTTTCCAGACAATAACTCGTTAAAGGCTTCACATATTTAATTTATTTATGGTACATAGCTGTAACGCATAAAATAGAGATCAAGTTCTACTTTGGTTACAAACCACTTAATGTTGACAACGTTATGGCTCCTATTGAAATTAAAAAAATTCAAATACACTGTTAAAGATTCACAAATTAAGCATTCTATCTGTGTCGTTTGAATGGATGCCATAGTTTTTTGACAAGGCCATATTGTCGGGGAATATCCGTCACTCATGTGACATTTCTAGTTTTAATAGTTGTACATGTAACAAACGCATACAAAACTAGTTAACACCGCCAAGAAACCATGGAAAATTCAATATAAAAATATTCAAAGCTAAAGAACCGCAACTTGTCCTTAAGCAATAAGCCCCTTCATATTGAATTGCCTCGACAGATGGTTTAACACGACCTCCTTTTCTTCATTATTCAGTCAACGGTTTAATGTACCTCTGCACTAGCGGCTCCGGGGGGGGGCGCACCCTGCGCGCGCCCCTTCCCCCCTCCCTAAAACGTCCGGACCATACATTTAATGGCGTATATAAAACGGCTGAAACTAAATAAAAATGCTAAAAAAATTTCTCGCTCGCTTCGCTCGCTCAATTTGGTAAAACAAACTTTTCAACTTCAGTAAAACATACCCGATCTAACCCGCCACATTCAATTTCTTACGTACACCGTAGTACCGGCGCCAAAGTTCATCGAGAACGATCAACTATAGACAATGGGTATATATACCTTTATTTGTGGATGATATTGTTTTCTTTTCTAAATTCATATATTATGTAAACATGTCAGATGCAATACACCCGTGACCTTCGGCACAGGATACCACAAAAAAGACATTAATACGTTTCGAATAATAATTATGATTTTGTGTCGAAATTCAAGTCAAATCAATGACTACTTTCGAGTATAAACAGCTTTGTTCCAATAAACAGTTTAGTTCAAAAAGAGACCATTACATTTCGGTCAATGAATAATACAAAATTTCTCGATGCGTGTGTGTTTGAATGTACGGATTTTATATGTTTAAAGATGTTCCTGATATAAATAACGATAAATATCAAATACAATTTAGGTAAAAAGCACATCAAACAAGGGCAATTCACTGCCAAAGCAGGTGTATGACATACAGATGAACCAAAATGTTTGTCGATGATGATGATGATGATGATGATGATGATGATGCTGATGATGAATATGATGATAATGATGATGATGATGATGACAATAATGATGATAATAATGATGATGTGCAAAGATGAATCCTATATATTTTATACGGATCTGTAGCTGTTCACTGCAGACCCACATACATATAACGGCGCGATCAAAAGTTCACGCCCCACCCACCCAAACCCGATATCCTGGACCCGCCCCTGGTCTGCCCACCAAACATTGAAAGGTACCTCACCTTGAATAAAGAAACGTTTCTGTAAACATAGAATTTAAAATTATTCAACTTGACAGTTAACAGTTCCACAGTGCAGCAAAGTTTTTGTATACCCTGCAATATTTTCCAACATAATGTCACAACATTAAAAACTGATGACTGACGTCGCGAAAATACATGGCAAATGTAAAACAACAATGGATAAGAGCAAATAAAACGCATTTACAACTTATCTTTACACACACCAAGGGCATGGATTAAAATGTCAGACTGATAATGTGAGATATCATTGTACTGAAATCAAAAGTAATATTATTGACGTGACAATTGCAAAACATGGCGTTTATTTTCAACATTTTTGGCGATGCCTCAAATTTCGTATGCCCATTTTGGTTCGTTTTTCCTATCAGTGCTGTAATATGGGGCCCTTATGGGGCAACCCACATGGGCGGGCCCATATAGGTCCCATATGAGTCCAATATGGGCATACCCATATGTGCTTGCCAGAAATAGTCCATATGGGACCCATATGGGGCATATATGCAAAGAAAAGAAGTGATACCTGTTTTGGAAATTACCTTTTCAAAAGACCATTGACTTCCGCCAACAGTCTCAGGACACTAAATAAGCATTTAAAAATGTTTTACTAAATTCATTTATATGCCATGTGTCTCTATGAAAAGCATTCATCAGGGCATATTAATTATAATTGAAATAATAGGTCGTCAGGTCTTGGTAACATAATCACAGGGGGGGGGGGATCGTAAAGTGATCTCTGGGTACCTTTAAGTGAGGCAAATAACAGCTGGTGATTAAAATGGCTAGACTTTCGCAACAAATTAATAATGTTTTGCCGTGGTTAGTACAACTTTTTAATTGCTCTCATTTAAAGAATAGGCCCATGTTGTGGCCCAATATTCCATGTAATCACGTGTTTAATATCAGGATCACAGTTTCAAAAATGCTATTGAAGGAACAATGTGTGCAGGTGTGATGTTCAAATTTAGAACTGACATTTATACGCTTTTCATTAGTTTGACAAAGAAATCAGACAATTTATATGACTACCGATATGCAGAAAACCTTACTTCAACTCAATTAACCAAGTTGAACACTTCTGGAGCAAACGTTCGAACGTCCAGTTGTAGAAACGTACTTTAAGCACAAACATATTTCTGGTGATGACTTTAAGTATAAAATAAAAAGTGGTCATCAGTGAACTTTTACAAAGCAAATTATTGGATTTGCAGATATGCAGCTCAATCCATTTATCGACATTATCAATTGTTTTGTATATACGTAATTGTTGAAACCAGTACATTTAAACGTTTCAGTAGCAAACAATTACCTAATTGAATTGAATTAATGAGCAAAACTCTGATTTAACTGATATAAAGAATTATCAAAATCACATAATTCTTGTGCCACCGTTTTCAATGAAATTGTATAGCAGCAGATTAAATTAGATTTTTGAACAATATGAGGTTATTAAATAATGATGTATGCATTTGAATGATTCGCATATACATTATTACAGTTTAATCTTTATTTACGTTTTCAGCGAGCGAGTCTCCAATAGCAATGTTCAGATGACCACTTTCTGTCCATTTTCGGTTGACCTTGAAAGCTGTTCACTAGCTGAAGCAGTCCAACAATACGGTGGAATTAACCATGTGCTGCAGATGTTTGGAATGTATTCTAGTATCAGTTCATAACATTATGCTCATAATAAATATGTTCAATATTCACTGTTCAGTATTGCAGAAGTTTCATATGTGCTAATTGTATCATCAATGAGTAAGTTGTATTATATAATTTTTATATATTATGAAAATATAAACGAACGATTGAATAAAAGCATTTTGTTTTTCAAAGTTTTCATTTGTCATTGGCGATTCTCCTTTTAAATAAGCAATTTAACATTATGATCATCCGTCAGGGAATGCATAACAATATCCCAGCTAAAAGGGGTAGTCACTGTGCTGTAAGAATTCTTGTTGTACATTAAGGCGTAAAGAAATATGTTTGTTTCAGGTTACATGCCCAAACAAATTAGGATCGGTAGGTCGTGATTTTTTGGGGGGATAAATGGTCAACTTGAAGATTATAAAACTGAATAAATACTCAAAGATATCAGTAGTATCCTTAAACATTGTTTACAAGTGGATGCTATCAAAACAAAACACCTATTTATCCAAAAATTCATTTAATTATTTGAAAAAAAAACAACAACAAATAAAACAAAAAAAAATCTGACAAACCCAATAAAAGGTTTTAGGGTCGGGCCATTTTTTTTTACGGTAGGTCGGGTAACCTGATACAAACATATTTTTTTACGCCTAAGCTGAATATGGAACATCCAACGTTGAGGTATTTTCAAGTAAAGTTTATTATGCTCCCCGAACAAAAATTCGACGAAGCATATAGTCGCCGCTTTGTCCGTCCGTCCGTCCTTCCGTTACACTTTCTTGTCTGGAGTATTTCTCGGCAACTACTGGCCTCCGTTACACTTTCTTGTCTGGAGTATTTCTCGGCAACTACTGGCCGGAAATCAACGGAACTTCATGGGAAGCTTCATTGCCAAGAGAAAGTGTGCATATTACCATGACGTTCCGCTTCAGTGATTTTTCTCAGAGTTATGGGACTTTGAAGATTTATGAAATCAGTAAATAGTTCACTATTCTTGACTTTCTTTTCCGTGCTATTTATCAACAACTACTTTCTGGAATTGAACAAAACTATATGGAAAGCTTTAATACCAAGAGGAGGTGTGCATAACACCAGGACGTTCAATTATTTTTCTTAGAGTTATGGGACTTTTTTGAAATTAGTATGTACTGCATAAATTCTTGTCCGGGCTAGTTCTCAGCAACTACTGGCCTGATTTATAGGAGGCTGTATTGCCAAGAGGAGGTGTGCATATTAGCACGATGTTCCGCTTCAATGATTTTTCTTGGAGTTATGGGACTTTGAAAATTTCTGACACATAGTATATAGTGCACAATTCATGTCCGGGCTATCTTCCAGCAACTACTGGCCATATTTCAATGAAATTTCATGGAAAACTTGATTGCCAAGAGGAGGTGTGCATATTAGCAGGATGTTCCACTTCAATGATTTTTCTTAGAGTTATGGGACTTTGAAAATTTCTGAAATATAGTATATAGTACGCATTTCTATTGATTTTTAATCGTTTTAATATCTTTACCCTTTTCATTGCATTTATATTGCTTGACAAAGCGCATTGGGGAGCATCCACCAGTTTTACTGATATCCTTGTTTATCAAGCTAAGTGCAAGTGTTACAATCCAAGTTATATAATACAGGCTCATTTCCATGGCAAGCTGGTATTTCTTGCAGTATCATACAACTGGATACATCTGAAAAAGATGGCATCAACATATTTATATAAACGTATTATATATTTTATCTACATTTTAGGTCCGGTATACCCAAAACTCCGAGGTTTTAACATTATTAACAAATAATAAAAACAGTGGACGATGCAGATATGTATATGGTGTATTTAGTTGTACTGTGTAAGATAATGGCTGATTACCGGTTGTTATTTCCTACTTAGAGTCATCACCAGAAATATGTTTGAGCTTAGAATGCGTTTGTATAGTCTCAAAGAACAAATATCCGCTCCTGAAGGGTCAAACTTGGTTATTGTGTAAGAGTATGGTTAAACTGCATATCGATAGTCATTTAATGGTCTGATAATGTCCCCCAACTATTTAAAATGCGAAAAAAATATATCAACAACACACCTGCACTCATTGTACCTTCAATTACTTTTTTATATCAAAGGCTATGGTCCTGAAGTAAAACACGTGATTACATGGAATATTGGGCCACAACATGGGCATAGTCTTTAGATGAAAAACAAAAACAAAGTTAGAGTTTGTATATTACCATAAGATTACAGTTGAAGTCGAATATAAGCAAGATCGGACTTGAAACACCATAGTTATTGCCCTTTGTTTGTGAAAAAAATATGCAAAAATGGACATTAGTCAGGATAGAGACTTCATTTTTCATCCAATCTTCACCAATCTTGCACAGTTTGTCTATGACCATAAGATAAAAGGTGAAGTCGAATATAAGCAGGATTGGGCAAAAAACACCAGAGTTATTGCCCTTTCTTTGTGAACAAACTATGCAAAAATTGACATTATTCAGGAAAGAGACATCATTTTTCATCCAATCTTCACCAATCGTGTACAGTTTGTCTATGAACGTAAGACTACAGGTGAAGTCGAATAAAAGCATGATCGGGCCAGAAACACCAAAGTTATTGCCCCTTGTGTTTGGAAAAAGAACATCAACAAGTTATCAATGATTGGCTTGCACACACGATTTTTAATTCAATGTTGACCAAACTTACACAGTTTGCGCATGCCATAAACATTGATTGATAAAATTTGATTTCCAACAGTTGCAAGACTTGCATGCAGTTATTTGTACATGCAATATTGATGTTAATCAGAGCCTGCATTAACATCATTTATCATCATTGCAAAGAAAAGTATCAAAGAAAAAGCAAAACTTTACCTTATAGCACAGCCATCGCAATTATCGCATTGCAACTAGTTCTCCAAAACCGTTTGCGAAAAAGACATCAAAATATACTGTTTCCGTATTTTCAAGAATTGTCAATGACTTAATGAAAAACGGTTAGGTAAGAATATCGAAATAATTATTTGAGAACCATTAGCAAAAACCGCACATCCACTACCCAACTCGTACTTTAGTTAGCCCATTGAACTAACCGATGTTTTAAATCAAAATTGATCCTACCCCCTCTGCGTATTGTTCAGATACCTTAATTTTCAAACCTGTCACAACAGTATGGCCTTCATCTGTACCAGTTCCCAGGTGAGCGCTTTGGGCCATCATGGCCCTCTTGTTGATTTTTTCCTGTACAAATTTGTTACTATTTATAGTAAGGTATATACTAATATTTTATTTTGTATTGAACTCAATAAAAAAAATGCTAACATTTCATATATGCGCTATTTAATTACATTTTAGTAACGTTGTACCGGAGCATGCTTTTATTTTTCGTTGAAACACAAACTTTCAAGTTCAAATGATATTGAATATATAAAAAACACAACACCAAGTATCCTGGAAATGTTTATCACCCATGTATAAATTATATAACATTAAAATATGACGTAATTTAGATGAAGAACATCCAGTAAGCAGTTGTTGATTACCACGTGAAATTCATGACGTCAGAAGAACGTTCGGAATTCTTCTTCGCACTCAGTTGTGTAATGATATTGGGTGACACCAACTACATCAGCTACAACAGAAATAAAACAATTTGACGTTGTAGCGAACCCACACCAGTGGATGCTCACAGCAGGGTAACATAGTTGAAACATTTAATTTTTTCTTGTACAAAGCATGCAATAAAAAGAAAACTGTTGATTTCATTGTACAATCGTATTTTATTTTATTTGCTGCCATAGAAAATTGATAATCTCACTAATAATACTTTTTTCACTCATGAAATAAAATGCAATCTTACACTGAAATCAACAAATAACCTGTTATAAAATGTGTATAACACCAAGTACGTACCAACGTTGTTGTTGTTTTTGTTAGACAAAGGCTTTCTGATTGGACGTCATCATTATCTTTGTGTGCCGTTGTGTCCACCAGGTTTCGCTTCTCGACTAACCTGTGTGATTTGGCGCTATGCATGATGGGTAAGCACTATTTTCATATGGCGCCAACTGATGCATGAGACGCTTCCCTTTAGCATTTGCAAAAGTGATCATACACTCTTGTAGGACATACGTTGGTTAATGTACGCAATATGTGCATCATTTAATTCAATTTGGAACATATAATCCGCCGTTTTTTTTTCAGTAAAGAACAGTTTTTATCTGTATTTGTTCACTTGTAAATAGTGTTCGAAAGTGAAAGTAGAAAATGCATGACAACGCAAGGAAAACTCATTTTGTTGTATCTATGGGTGTAAAAACAATGCTCTGAGTGGTTTAAGTTAAATAATGATGATATAGTTATTATGTTTAGACGTGGTTTTAATAAGAATATACGGAAATGGTGCTTGTTTGGAAATTATTTCATTCCTCCGCTGACTATATCTTAGTGTATTAACCAAATATGGATATTTATAAGTTCCTATAACTAGTAAAGAGGTTAGACGAACACAGTGACGTCACACTCGATGTATAGAATGTTTATTTGCCGCTCTGCTTTTGCATGTGGACCGGTAACCAGACAAGCCAGTAATGATAACAATGTTTATAGTGTGTAACCTATTTAATCAACAACTTTCGATTTTAAATGTACCTGTATTTATTTGAAATGTACTTTTTTTTCTAAGAAACTCACTGTGTATTGCGTATATCTAATGTCAATCCTGCCTGCTTATAAATATGTTAATATATTTCAGGTGACAAAACGTATGCATACAGTACAGAGGACTAGTTACATGTGTAAAAATTTAATTAATCTGCAATTCCAAACATATAACATATTAATAAAGTAACTTGTGTGCATTTTCTCGCAAATTTCACGGAAAAATATCGTCTACGGTTATTGTTCCTCCATTTTTGCAATTGTTGCGTAATTTAGTGCCCCCCAGTCGGGCCTCACTTAATGTCGAGTCAAAATCATAACATCCGGTATGTAGGTGAAATCGAAAGAAGAAACACTGACATTGATTTAAGTTGCAGTTTTATTTCATAAAAATGCGTATTCACAACACCAGATATATATTATGTTGTATTTTCCTTCGGTTACGGATCCTCGACAGAGTTTGTTCATAGTCGTCGATGACAAACGAAGACAAATACACGTATGTTACATAGATCTACGTGTATTGGACTAAATTTACAGTGATCTATGATAATGTCTTCGCAAAAGCAATATTGTTCGCCGTGTCTTCTAGGAAAGTTGGAAAGAGCAGCCGTGATTTACTGTGCAGAATGTCAGGAATCAATATGTGAGGAGTGCAAAAATACGCATGGACGAATAAAGGTGTTGATGCATCATCAGTTATGCAATGTAGAAAAAGCGCCGCCACTAGCCGTTCGTCATCTATTGAAACGTTTAACTGCTTGCTCAATCCATGACAACGAGGAGATCATTTTTCTATGCAAAGACCACGGAACAACATTCTGTAACGAGTGTTTATTGTCGTCTCACAGGAAATGTGACAACGTGCAACTCTTGTCAGATATACCCCTCGATAAACAAGATTTTTCTGACTGCCAAAATGCATTTAGTGCAGTTGAAGAGAGTGCTAAGAAACTGCTTGAACATGAGGAAAAGCAAGAGCAAATGCTTAGCGAAATTCAAGATGATGTGAAAACACAGTTAGGATTAATCAAAACAAAAATATTTAAATTATTTACTCAGCTTGAAACTAATGTACTGGAAGAAATGGCGTGTAAAAAACTGGAGATCCAGTCAACTATTAACAACCAGAAACATGACGTTGAACAACTTTTAATGGAAGTGCAATCCAAAAGAAATATGATAGAGAGTGTTGTAAAACACGGAAACAGACAGCACGTATTTCTTATGAAAGAAAATGTTGTAAAATATTTTATTGATAAACTTGCATTGTCAGAAAGAGGTCTGAACGGAACCCGAAGTAAAATGTCATTGCGTTTAAAAGAAAACCATGCCATGGACCCTCTTCTGGCTCAACTATCGTCTGCTTTTACACTAGAAAAGGTAAATTGTGATGAAATGCAACTAAGTTCCGACTTCGTTACGGACGAGTTCAACTATCGACATCGGGTTCCGCATTTGATTGGAGACATTTCACTCCCAGAACATTCTTATCGGGACTCGGTACTGATATCGTGTGTGTGGATAGGCGAATATGTCGTCATTGCTAGAGGAAGTCGCTTGTTTGTGGTGGATATTGAAGAAATGGATATTATTTCTACGCGTAGATGTAAGGCTAAACTTGGTTCAGTCACCAAAATAGATCAGTCAACAATCGTCGTATATTTACGAAAAACAAACATGATTGAATTTATTCATTTCAGTGAAGGACAACTAACCACAGTAAAAGAAATGTACACGAAAACTGCCTATCAAGGAGTATTTGGGGTTGAACATTTGGGCAGATTAATATGTGTGTCCCCAGACAATGGGACCCTAGATTTCCGTAACAAGGATGGGAAAATCTTACAAGAATGTATATTAGACGATCACGCTGCAAGAACTATCACATTTGCGAAGTATTGCGTATTCAATAATAGAAATCAGACGCTTTATATGTCGTGTAGTGAACTATATCAAATAATCGGCATAAATTTGTCAGGACGCGTTGTATTTGAGTACCGACTAGGTGATTATACAGTGCCATCACAATGTGTTATTGACCCTGAAGATAACCTGTACGTTACGACCGAAGGTCCATTTGAGGGTGACAGTGTTGTACAGATCAGTCACACAGGTGAACTTGTTCGAAAGATGCTACCTGGTGAGCTTCGCAGGCCCGGTGGAATCTGTTTCAATGACTCCTTTGAACAATTCGTCGTCGTTGGAAAAACGTTGACAGTGTTTTCCTATAACTAACGAACTGGACATTAAAACGATAATATGAAAGAAAAACTAATGCGTATTATTCTACCATATATATCGTTTCAGGGCAAATGCTTGCTCCGAGCAGTTAAAACGGGGTAAACATGCGCTGTCTGATTTCAAAAGCTGTGTAACTAAATGACATTAAACGTTTATAATCTGATCAGACCTGGGTCCAATTACAATTTTAGTTTAATTCATTATTATGAATTACCTTTTTCAAAAATAATTGAAAAACTAATGATTAATTGACAAATGATTTAATCATTTTAATTGTAATTTAATTAATTCGATTATTTTCAATTACTTATAACAAGCTATTTTACCTATGCCCAAAACCAAGTGTGAAAGATGTTATCTCTCATGCGCCTGAGTTGGTTTTGCCTAAAAGGCACATATCAGATAGTAACCATTTAACACATAATTAGGTGTGACAGTGTATCAGTTTTCTTGGCTGTCAAAAACAGATGCAGGATTCTACACAGGTTACATTTTAATCTGTTCATGGCACAGTGAGTGCAATCAGTGTTAGCAGGCTCAAATTCGAAGCACTTTTTTTGAATGTAACAGAGATATGTATTACAAACAATTCATTTGAAGTTTACTGTATTACTTAATTATTTTGTGGTTAAACGTTTTATGTAACATTATTGTACATTTGTTTAGAATTGTAATTTCAGCTCATAATCTGTTGTTTAATTGAGATTTTTCTTTTAGCTTTTTAACCACTTATATTAAAATCTGCTAAAATTATTCGAAAAAAATCCACAAAAACTAGGATTAAAGGAAATCAAAATATTATGTTTGAATATGCATTTAAATATTATTTTTTCATTTTTTCTAGTAGGCCTATGTATTGTTGTTGTTATGCGAATAGCTTTTAACATTTATGAATAAATTTGTATCTACCTTATATTCCATACATAAAACTAAAACTAAACATAATAATGGACTGGACGAGAAGACTTCGCTACTAATCTCAGAACTACTAATGAACTATAATAATCTCAAAGCAAACTAATGAAACCACGTATAATTTAATTTAAATAACGACTGACTGATTAACATTGTATTTTTATATTGTATAAATACTTGCGTAGTTATATATATAAGCACATGCATTTAACACACTTTTAACGCAACACTTTCAAATGTATTATCCGTACAGTTTCGACTATTATTAAAGGATTTCGTCATAGTTTGGAATATGAATAAATAAATAATTTAAATGCCTCATATAGTTTGTATTCTAATCGATTTACTGTAAGATTAAACAATATGTGTAATATATGGATGCATTAGTAATTTATAAACATTGGAGAAAGTGTGGTCGAGTCAAAGGTGTGGTCATGCCATCTGCGTGTATGCAATGCATATAAAGCAACACATACTAAACACGTTTATTAGCATATATTATACTCTTGTTAATGACGGATATTGATTCAAATCGTGAGAACGTGTAATACTTCAATGTAAGCAAGAATGCATATTAATAAACTGCTCATTATGCAACCATACAAGTGTGTACATTGTTGTTCGTGTTATATTTCACTGGTCAACGTCTAAATGCATGTATGTCAGATGTGTTATTAGCGATTGTAAGCGCATTATAGCTGATAATAATCATATCCATAGCCACTGACAAAATATGGTTTTATAAAATGTATTATTAGAAATAAATGGAAATTGTTTTAGTTTCTTTATTTATAAGAAATTCAGTTTAAAATGTAAGCTTTGATTATTTGAGTTATACATGCATGTGTTCATACCAAAATATTGGGAAAAAAAACACGAAAGGATTTCGTTTTTACCGTGGCGCAACGAAATTCTTATAAATACAGAAAATACAACATTTTCCATTTGGTGTGTTATATCTTTTGTTCAGTGTATATTTTGTACGAATTAGAATGAACAAAATATTTGACAAGAAAGGAAATAATTTCGTGTTTACCATGGCGCAGCTGAAATTTTTATAAATACAGAAAATACAACAATTTCCATTTGGTGCGTTATACCTGTTGTTGAGTGTATCTTGAGAAAGAACTGGAATGAAATGGTACTCTGACTCCACAGCTTGCCTTTTACGTGGGCCACAGTGTTTCATTTTGTATCTTCCAGATTGATTTCTGCTTCGATACAGTTATTTATATGAGCAAATCAATGTACTTCTTTGACAACTATCGGACGAATGTTGGAAAGTGAAACGTAACCATTTCTCTCTTGTATTCTTAATCAAAACAGAAATACTGTGTCATGGTTCGACTCAGATTTCCCCCAGGACAAAGAGATAAATATACGAACTGGGATACCACTCTGATGATAAATATACGAACGTGGATATCCAATTGAGAACCTCGAATTAGAGTCTACGATCCTGTATCATGTAAGACTCGACTTCAGAACAGTCAAAATAACAAACGAGGTAAGTGCGAAACCGTCAAGAAAGCGTTCCACGCAGATATGACGACTTTGGGTCTAATTTGATAAAAATACAAGTCTCACGGTGCGCCACTAAAATTCTTGCGCAAAATGACCTACTATAGTGATATATTAATCTTTTGTGCACATCGAATCATTTGTACGTCTTCATTCGGCTGCTTCAGATCATAGTCCAAACGTAATCATTAATTTCCTTTGATCATTTTCATTGCAAACCGGTCAGACAGTTTACCTCTCATTGTGTACAGCGTTATGTTGCTGTTCCATTCGGTTGAATGTGTCATCTATATGTATCTGGCACACGACAAAAGCAGAGCTTTTGAAAACGTTTGCAGTATTCAATTAATAGTGTACGGCGGTCAATGTCGGGGTTTTAAATTGAGAAAGAATGTCAACATGTTTTAGATTAAGGCACGACATGGATTGCTTTATTGCAAGCATGAATGCATTCTTGATATACTCTCTAAAGTTCCTATCGTTATGAAGAGTTCCTTCGTTTGAACAAATCATATAGTGAGGTACATTGGTATGGCAAAGGTTGGGACGTACTTGTGATGATCGATTGAAGGAAACCAATTCTTTACCAAGAGCTGTGTAGGAGTTAGAAATATAAGTGGGACAAACTCCAAAGGTCTGTTGCACAGAAGGACACGAATCGTACAGGCGCTGTATTAATAACCTGCCATAAAGCACCCAGTTTCCAATCCTTATGACCCAGTTGTTTCTGGTAGATATTTTGTCCTACTACGCATGTATTGAATATGCTGATTATCAGTGTAAATTGTGCATACCTGTATAAGGAACGCGCATAGAATGAAGCGCACTGGATTAAACAACGCCGCCGTAATATGAACCTAAAAGCATGCTTTGATGGTATGAACAACCTAAATAATTATATTTGGCTGCATACATACGTATACAAGTTTTTTTTAAAGATATGATCACCTTGTATCTAAAGTTTTACACCGTTACATAATTATTATTTTTAGCGTTCTATGTCCAAAGATGCTAAAAGTGAGAAAGGGGAATAACTTACGACTCGAAATGCACAACTATATTACTTTACTTTCATTAAACAAATGAAGATAATTATGTTGCTATTATTCTATGATATAATTATCATGTTTCAAGTTCGAACATCATATTAAAGATGACGTCAGTGTGGTTGTTCGGTTTCTTATAGAATATCATGTAATACAAAACACATTATAATATATATCTAACAACCTGTTTGAAATAGAAATAACCGTTTTGTAATAAAATAATATTTTCTAAAGTGCATAACTAAAGGAGTTCATTATGCATATGAATTATATACTGCACAAATAAACAGTTTGTAACAAAACCTACTTTGAAATAATATTATGTACAACATAGTTGGAACAAGTTAATAAAATCAATTGCAGTCGGGAGGTCGTCAGTTCGATCCGTACTCGGGCAGCGTTCGAATGATCTTTTAAAAACACCAATAAGTGGGAACCTGACTCGAAAGTGTTTCTTTAAACTGTTGGCTTTCGACACAGTCGAGCTAAAATGAAAAAGTGTAAAGCCAAAACATGCACATTAAATTGTGTTATCGTTTTACAATAAACCCTCTAGAACAATAACCACGTCATTGCAATAAGTGTCGTCGTACAGAACCTCCACATGCGATGCTAAAATAATAAAAGTACATGCACGTAAGATGCTGATGGCATGACCAATTGTTTTACGATTGTTTTGGAATAAGTTGTATTCCAGTAGGAATAAGCGTCGTTTGGCATGAACCAAATATTAGCAAGATCTTACTAGGATGATACAGAATGAGTGGTCATTTGTTATCTTCCAGCCAAAACCTAAGGAAGACTCCGTTGGTAATATTGCATTTTAGTCTCATACAACTTAGCGTCACTGAATGGAAAAACCAGGAAAAGCCACCGTTGGTGGTTCTGTCCCCGAAGCTACAATGGCTGAACATGCACTCGCCGCTCAGAAAATCAAACATGCAAATGGTGGTCTCCATTTTTGTCTTGAGGTGTTGATACTCCAGACGCATTTGCCTAGCGATTGAACACGTTTGATATGCGTCGCTTTGTTGAACCGTTTGTTGAAGCAAGTCCTCCATTTTCTGTTTGATATCGCTATTTTCGTCTTTGCTGATGTAATAGTAAAACGCCCTTTCGAATCTCGTGATGTCACTATTAGGATATTCGCCGTTTTCTTTCTACAATAAAATAACACAGTTAGTAAGCAAACATTCATTCTGGTATTATATGGCAATATTGTATCATGCTTTTAAGTTTGCAAACATCAATATTAACGTTCAATTTTCATTATTTCACTGTGTGAACAATGTTCGACAAAAAGCAAAATTAACTTTTAGTAAAATTTCATATACACCGTGTAAACATTTTTAAACAAAAAGCATTTCTTAAGTTCATTGTTATTTCATATGCGCAGAACAAATTTTTTTACAAAAAGCAATTCTTTTCCTCAATGTTATTTTATATGCGCCGCGAAAACAATTCTCGACAAAAACTTATACAACAAACAGTATGTTAATTAGACTGTTTTCATCTGTTTAGAAAATACTTAAACATTTTACAAACAATTTATATAACTCAGGTAATAACTATTAATGATGTAATAATTATTCATGATTACTTTAATTAAAACATAATTTGATTGATGTTGGTCAAAATTACAGAGAAGATTGTCAAGGCTAGGTGAGCTACAAAGCAGACGACGATCAGTGACTTTTTTAGCAAAGTGTAAATTATAGGCTAATGCGTGATGCTCATGTGACTGAGTATGTGCTGGTTTTGCATTCCCCTTGGTCATGATTTTAAAATGTGCTGCACTTTATTATAATGTGTTGTGTTACTTCCGTCATATTATGCCACATTATGTCAGGATTGTATTAGTCTTAATACAATGTATAAACATTGTCTACATGTATCATCGTACATTGTATAAGTTTAATCGATACCTGAATGCTGATTTGTGACATTCATTTCATTGTGCGGTGTGTTAAAATTGATGTGTGCTGGTTTTGTATTATGTTTGATCAATGATTTCAAAATGTTTTTTATGTTATAATAATGCGTTCCGATGTTAATAAGTACTGTCATAAAATGCCATAGTTCAATAAATCTGAATAAAACGAATAAATTAATATAATCTATATGCCTTATTGTATTTTGCCTCAAACCCTCAGTAAACCGGAACTGCCTGAAAACCGAATATTTGGTCCGGTCCGGCCGGTGTTCGGTATAGAGGGAGTACACTGTACTCGCTTTCATTTTCATTTTAATATATTCGCTGTGCAAACAATATTTATAATAGTCAATAAAAAGCAATATTTCCTTTCTTAATTATTTCACATGCACTGTGCAAAAACTTTTCGACAAAAGTTACTTTCCTTACAATTTCAAATGCTCTGTAAAACCAATAATACTGACTTTCATTATAATTTCATATGGCTCTGTGCAAATAATTTTTAACAAAAAAAACTATTCTAACCTTAATAATGATTTCATAGGCGCTGTTGAAGAGGGCAATGAGAAGGTTGAGGATGATGACAGTAAAGAGGATGACGAAGCTGTAGACGAGGATGCGCAGACTCGCCTGCATGTATTCGGGGTCCCCGGCGGCGTCGTTCCACATGGTGGTGAATGTCGCGAACACGTCGTCACCCTGGGTCAGGGAGAACAGCGCATCCGCCGACATGCCAATGGTTTGGAACTTGTGGAAGGGAGGAAAATGCGTGTCATTCAGAAAAATAACACGAACTTCAATAATAAAAGACACATATAACAAAACACATAAAATCTTTAGGCATATGTAATAAATGTCAAGTGTGTCTCTAACCTATACAAGTTAATTAAAATTGCACAATGTATTACATGTACGATATCTGACAGTATTACAGCAACATTGTTATCGTATAATTAGGTCTCTCTCTCTCTGTGAGCCACAGGTCACATGTAAATAATATATTCTCTACTGTGTTAGCCGCACACACAGTCAGTTACTGTGTGTACAGCTGAAATTTCATTGACTTATACATTGCTATACAGTATATAGGGCACTAACCTTGGTATGGTACACGCCCAGTGCTACGTAGGCGCAAAACAAGTAGCCGACAAAGAGTATGGACGCGCAGACCAAAAATGCCAGAACATTCCATTTGGCATAGTAGAGTGTATGGAACAACAACTGAAATAACAAGTGCACTGTTTGGAACAACAACTAAAATAACAAGTACAATATTTGGAACAGCGACTGAAATAACAAGTAAACTGTTTAGGAAATGAACTGAAATAACAAGTACACTGAATGAACATTTACTGAAATAACAAGTACACTGTTTGGAACAGGACTGAAATAACATGTACACTGTTTAGAACAAGAACTGAAATAGCATGTACAGTATTTGGAACAACAGCTAAACTAATAAGTACACTGTTTGGAACAACAACTGAAATAACAAGTACACTGTTTGGAGCAACGACTGAAATAACAAATAAACCGTTTGGGGCAACGACTGAAATAATAAAAACACTGGGACAACAATTAAAATAACATTTCATTTAGCAGATTACACCAACGTTTGTAAAAACAACTACATAAGTGATGAACAACAACTGAAATAACCAGTACGGGGTGTCGAACAAAGTCGCAGTTAGGTTGTATTTAGAAAATGCCCAGTTGTACATCTCAGGTTATCCACGATGAAAAAGTAATCGGTAACATAGTATTAGTTCTTATTTTAAAAGTTATTTAAAATAAAATCGGCAAATGTCATATGTTGGAATGGTAAAAAAACAATCGTTTAAAGTTTCGTTAAAGAATATACAAAAAAATGAAGAGTATATGATTTTGATACGTTGAAATCAATTTAAACATTATATGCACTAATGTTTTACCGATCTTACTATTACTCATTGTAATTGTGTAAAAAGTATACATTGTACGTTTGTTAAGTTTTCTATGAGGTTTTGGAATGAGGTACATGTACAAATTATGTAACTCGTATGTAAGTTATTAAAAGATCGGCTGTAACATAGTAGCGGTAATCAGTTACAATTAAACATGAATTGTCACAAATGTAAAATAATGTACTCTGTTAAGTGAATTTCAGTAAGCAAATGAGCCTTACCGACACTTTGACGTGTACTTTCAGATATCGCATAACGCATATCCAGGCCAGCAGACAGCCCAGACCGATGGTCACCGCCATCTTATCAAGCGTCTGAAGCTGCACAAAAGGTCCGTCATCCTAAAATATGCATTTAAAAAATGATTTGTCCATTTGTCCCTGCCTGTGTATTCCTATGGTTATCGCTACAATTTTGATTAGTTCATTTTCCCTAAGTATCAGATTTATCAATATTCTTGTATTCGTGTTTTCATTCATTTCTATTTCATTATTATCTTTTTAAAGATCTTTTTCTATTCAAATGAAACAAAATAAAAACCTTTGAATTATTTACGTTAGCGACGTTTTATTCAGCAAATAAAACCATACATGTTTTGTTTGAATCCAAAAACTTTCTTACCGGTTTTGAAAATTCATTGATGACATGGGAAGTCCCGAAAATGACAAAGATGTCTCCTGTAATCGACGGAATGATCCACCATCTCCCTAGGTACGACAAATCATGAAACCTCTTCCTGTTTCCATTGAGTTGTATCTGAAAATCAATTTAAAGACATTGCATATGATAGGCCTTAAAAATTTCGATATGAATGTGTAATAATATATACATAGCGTTTAAACTGTTATAATTGAATAGATCTTTTTCAAGTCAAAACAGTATTATTTATTAGTATAGGCAAAATGTATAGTGTGGTCTTACATTAACGCTTTTGTTTTGCTTATTACTTGTTCGACCTGTGTTTACCATACCAAAGTTGAATCTTTGTCGTCTTTTATTTTTTCTTTATATATATTACCATAATACTTATCGTATAATTATATAGTGTTCATAGTGATTTTGAATTGTACTGTAACTTTAAAGTATTCACACATACACCATCACGTAGGATAACGTAGGCGGCGATGATTCCGGCCACCATGCAAACATCAAACCCAAGATTCACTATAGCAAGGGCGAGTGACGCATTTGTCAGTTGTTCGGAAACACTCTTATACCATTGGTCATCTGAAACATAAATATTTACATTGCATAGGCAATTAAATAGGGATGGGGCATGTATTCATAATCGTATGATCGCAATGCTGCATCACCGGCGTAGTAATAACTGTGTGTCCTATTTTTATGCAAATCATATTTCGACATGTTAGTGCGCATCATGGAATTGCCAGTTTTACCATTGCGCTAAATATCGCATGAACGCAACCAAAATTAAATTCAATCCTTAATTTATTTCTGGTATGATTAAAAACCGTGCTTTGTGGTATGAACGATATCTACTTTGTTGTTGTTTTAATTCTTGCGGTTTTGAATCGATACCCATATTAACATTTTTAATAATTGTTCTATGAATACTACTCGTAGTAAAGCAACTTCCATACTAATGTAATTAAAGATGTCAAATGTTCCATCACGGATATACTCACGGTCGAAATTACAAAATAAACAGATAAAATGTGAGGCGCTGTTTTTTTACTTAAACAGCCTTAACAGTTGGGAGAATAGTTGTAATATTTTAATGTAAGATAGCACATTTATATTTTCACTCGTGGCTTAAATAAAATACAATCTTACATTAATCAATCCAAACTTTGAAGTCTTCGTATTTTAGAAGAACTATTCAGGGCTAGAATTACTTGTCTTTTGTTATATTATATCCCACCATCGTATAAAATGGTATACGGATAGAATGCTGTATAACAAAGAAAAAGTACAACAAATATTCAACATCATGAACATTTTTCCAACAACATATGGTTAAAAATACATTTCTGGGCTTTGTTTAATTCATCATGCAAATATTTTTTGTGTTATATCAGCAACATATGCCCTACTCTGTGCATTGATTCCCATCTCTGTGCATTCCACTTGTCTAGTTTGTGTTACCAATTTCACATCTACCTGTCCGTCATGGTCAATGTCGTTAAAATAGACCTAAAATATAATTACACAGATGCTGTTTTTATAATCAATATCAATAAAACATTTACAAGAGGGCTATGATGGCACTATGCTGCTCACCTGGGCCCGTATTGACAAAGCTCCTTAGGGAAAACTCTTAATTTCTGGAATTAATACAATTCCTTAACTCCCTGGCTCTATCATGTGTAGGTATTTTTTACATTATCATGTTTTAAACTTTAAAAACATTGCTTAAATGTTTAGTACTTTACCAGTGTGTAAACGAAAATAACTGGGTGTAAAATTGAATATCATATGTGATATTTTCAAGTTAGTACAACTTAAGATAATATTTCCCTAAGGAGCTTTGTGAATACTAGTACTAGCTCTGATCATTTACTCTCAATGCCATAAACCTGAGACTTTACAATGTGTACATGTAGGACAAACTATAACCACAAAATATTCGATGTTTTGATGTCAATATACTGAAATAGTAACTAGCATAATTTACGGTGTCATGGCCACCGGAACAATTACATTATCATACATACGTGATGGCGTCTTGATGTACTTTTTGGCCAAACTGGACGTATTTAGACACCAGTGAGTTTAGTTAAAGATGTTACTATTATCACACTATGACAAAGTCTTTCATTGTGGTGGCCTATTGCTTAACTTAAAACGTATTTGTCTCTGATTAGCTGTAAATACATAATATAGTAAAAAAAGTACACAAGATATATTTACGTTTCCAACAAATTATTCCTTACATAAAACCAGAACCGATAATTAAGATAAAAAAGTATGTAAAATAAAAATAAATGGCTGGTTGAAGCTCGTCCAAGTTACAGTCAAATTTATTTTTAAGCAGCACGCCCCATCACCGGGCTGGTGGACCCGAAACGAATGCAAGACGGCGCTGATGTTGACCATCAGGATGCTGAAAGCATAAAATGTGTTAGTTACGAGCAAAATACTATATAACAAGAGCTGTTTGTAAAACAGGTATGCCCCATTTAGGTACAGAGCAATCTCTGTATAAAATTGCAAGAATATCATTTTTTCAACTATTGGTCACTTTGACCATGACCTTTGACCATATTACTCCATAAGCAATAGGGATCTACTTGTATTCATAACCTACCTACCTACCTACCAAGTTCGAAGAAGCTCAGCCAAAGTGTTCTGTAGTTTATTGCCCGGACAAGGTTTGTTCTACCGACAGACAGACGGACCGACGAACGGACGGACCGAGAATTGCAAAGAAATACACCCCCTCTTCGGAGAGGGGATGGCATAATAATGGTAAACCGTGCAGCACTCACTCCCATGTTTATCGCTTTGAACGGATTTTACATGACTTTGCCTATACTTTATCAAGGTAATAATGGTATGCCTGTTTGAATTGTTAATTAATTTAAGACTTGTTTTTTTTTCGATATAATTCAACATACGAGTAAATTGACGAATTTAATTTGAACTTCAATAAAGTTCCAGGCAACATTATATTATTTAAAGCATACTTGTTCAAGATATCAGAGGCGTTCTTGCGTGCCAGGTCCTTCATGACGTCATAACTATAGACTGGTTGCCCCTGGACACTTGTATTTGTTAAACCATACAAAGGTTCAAATTGCAATTCTGTAACAAATAATTAACGTGTGGCATACAGAATAATAAAAAGGGGCTAAATATTAACAAAAATATTCGATTCTTCTAATAAATCAGATTAAAGTGACGAGCTTTATATCATGGCAATTTTTTTATGTTTAATAACCGAATCACTTGGGTACATCGAACAGAATTATTTATCCGAACACATTTTAAACAATTTATATATTTCCTCAGCATAATAGTAACATAGCATTCAAAATACCTAATGGTAAACCTATGCACTACACTAGGTTTATGGTTAGGGTTAGGTTTCAAGTGTAAACAACAGTTACCTATGTTACACATCGAAATAGTCAACAAATGAATGTTCTTGGGAGAATACTGACCTATGTAGTTCGTGATGTTAGTTTCGTGGAAATATGTGAACATGAGACTTATATTGTCCGAAGGAATTCTGCGAAATGTTCCCGTAGCTGTGTATTCGGCATTGTAGTACTGGAAACGTAACAGGGCAAAGGAGTAATGCATTAGTTGCATTTTTATTTACATGTATCATTTGTGTGATACGTACATGAGTGTTTTAATGAATGGCTTGTACATTCTGTAGAAAACATTGGATTATATATGTGTCATATTTTGATGAAACGTATCAAAATACACGTGTGTGTCTATACTATTTTGCTATTAAATTAACACGCATTTGAAATATATTAAATAAGTATCAGATCTTGTAGGCCAAACTCAAGCGCTATCATGCCATTATGTATGTTTTATAGGCCTTAGATGACATTATGATTGTCAGTGAATGTGCTTTGTTATCAACTGGCAAACTGTTATATAAATTAATTGAAAATAGACTAAACATATTGAAACAACACCCGTTGTTTGAAATCAAACTACCTGAGCCACAGAGAAGTTGATTCTGCTTTTAAGGTCTTCTATGTCATAGGCGGCAAAGGCCCCAATGGATGGTGGATATGGAAGCGTTTCATAACCTATAACACATGTACCCAAAGTCTTATCCCAAAAACACTGCAAGATGCATTTTGCATGGCAATATATTGCCACATGACCACATCAATCAGACTTGTGTATGCAATGTCCAATTCAATTAAAAAACATTCGAAATTATAAAACAGTAAAATGTCTACTAATATCAATGCAAAATACATAAAGCGGAATAGCATAGACCTGGATTTTATTTCAGAGTTCAACATGAAATAACCGTTTATTTTAATTGATGTGTTTCTTAAATTGTCCAAATTGTTCATAGTATAATTATTACGTTGTGATCATGTATGTTTTACAATATGTTGCAATATAATTCAGTACTATAGCATTGCAATATATTGCATTTTTCATATTATTGCAGCCCTATATTGCCATTTATTACAACGGCATTTTGACAAGTTGTACATAATCGCGTCTCATTCAAGCAGAAAGGTTTTCCCTGCATGTCCTTTCGCAACATAAGCAACAGTGCGCATTTTCCAAACCTACTGTTTTACTACAAAACTAGTAGTTTATTGCAGAATGCTGAATCTAGATCTACTGGCAAGGTTTCCCTGCATGTTATGTCTCTAGATTGAGACGGTAGGAATTTTGCAACCCTGCCTTTTTATTAAAATAGTTCATTAGTTTGTTACAGAAAGTTGCAACTACAGGCGTCCCAGTGGAGCAGCAAAGTTTCTACTGCCTGTGGTCTCGCTAGAAGGAGATTTTAACCCTATCCTTCTTTACAATAGTCAGTTAAATAATTGTGCACCTACTGGCGTGGGGATTCTGCAACACTACCTGTTCATTTAAAAAGTCCATTATATAAAGTGGCACCTACTGGCGTCCCAGTGTAGCAGCAAGGTGTGTCTCAGGGCGGTCTGTCCGTGCACCACGACCTTGCTGAGGCGGGCCCGGCACTCACCAACCTTGAATACCTGGGTCATACAAGCCACAATTTCAACATTGTGTACATTTTTGTTTAAAGATACTAGCCATCTATTCATAGAGGACTTGTTCTACTCATTGCTTTAGCAGTTACCATGTACATCACAATTTATATGGTCACAAGTACTATTATTTAAAGATTCTCCAACTCCTGTTTGAAGATTTCTTCCACTTACCACCCTACTAGTAACCACGTGCATCAATCACAATGGCTTGTGTGAGCTTAAATATTGCAGTCCGCACAGGCTAATCCAGGTCGACACTTTCCGCCTACAGTGGTTTTATGTTTACAAGAGACTTTCTTGTAACAGAAAATGCCATAAAAGCGGAAAGTGCCGTTCTGGAGTAGCTTTGCGGACGACACTTTACGCACATGCATTAAACACGGGTTTCCAACGACACGCATTTTTGTTCATTTTAATCGTTAGACTACATGTACTTACAAGAATGGTTATCAGTGCGAGTTTAGTGACGTACGCCACCAGCAGTAAGCAATGTGGCAGACTTATCCATATGGAGCTGTTGTTGAATTTCAGCGGTGAATATATCAACAAACGAACGAAGAACTTGAGCCAACAATGCTGGCGACTGTTGGCCCCGTCAGCCGCTGGAACATCTGGTGGCGCTAACAGTATAACAAAAACGAATGTTGTTAAATTAACATGGATACATATATTTATGTAAATTGAACGCATTGTTCATACATGAAATAACACAGCATGCACGACAATTAGATGTAATTTAATACAACAAGAGCATTATAAAAATATTATTTGAAAACAAGACCTAGGAAAATAGTAGTATTTACTGTTACAAATATTTACAGAAAGATCCAACATATTTGTACCTAGTACATAATATATACACATTTTAACGTGTTTGCGAGACATTTGCAACATTTCTGCAATAACATGATTATTTTATATTGCTATGTAGAAATTACACACACATTGAAAACGCATATTATACAGGGTGATTTAAAGTTGAAGTTGTACAAGATTATATATCACCCAACATGTCAGAGTATGTTAAAATTTAATGTCCTACAAAACAATTACGTATTTTTCAATGTATATTTATCTACATAAGACACAAATGTAAGTTCAAATTTGCCAATACCTCAAATTCAATACACATATTTTAAATATTTTATCTACAAATTATGGTGATCAAAACGTGTTACCGTGGGGCTCAAATGACACACTATCTTCGTTTTCCTGGGGCCCGTCAGTATTTACTGAAGCGTCCTGCAGGTTGAAACATTATTTATTCCACTTGGCTTTAAAAGAGTTTTATTGGCTTAACAGCTAGTAATTAACGACTTTTAAACTTTATTTTTGGCTCATTATAAGCTGGTATCTTCTAAGTTTTTTTTCAACCGATAAGAGGATTCTAAATTTTATATTGACATATAAATGTCAAAACATAGTAAGATATATTTATCGAGAAGTCTGATAGGCCACACAAAAGTACCATAAATATGTGAGAGAATAACACAAGTAACACTTAAGCTTACTTTCAGTTTAAGCAAACATCATTATGATTTCATGCAATATAGAAAAGCACCCCAGTATACATTATAGAACCAGTCAAATGAACGTGTATCGCCGAGTATTGATACGAGAACAAATAGTTTGCCTACCTAATGCTAGTAGACTAGCACATGAAATATACCATTACCACCTGATTTTAAAACATGGTTCTCGTTAATTAATTTTTTTGTACACATCATTAGAATCATTATCTAGATAAACGTTTGGCATAGCCACGAAACGTAATACAAACAAATACTGTAACATCATTTTATTTCGCGATGGTCTAATTTTCAAGTATTTCGCCGTCCAAACTGAGCGCGAATATAAGACTCCTCGTAAATTTTCTTTTCGCATGTTTATTAGAAATTATATGCGTGAAAATGAAACATGCGCGAATTTAAGACCACGCGAATTAACTGTTTTTCAACAATGCGCGAAATTCAGACACCGCGAAATTAAATGATTTTACAGTATATGAGCTTCTTGTATCCTTTGACCAAACAGGCAACAACAATTACCACGCCTTTTAGTTAACATGTACTTTGTATCGCATACCACAAGTATCTTTTCATCCTGCCATACAGGTATTATTTGTTCATGCATTATCAATTTGATTTAAATCTGTTTTCGTAGAAATGTAGAACAGCTTCAATTATACATATTTAATGTATTAACAAGTTAACAGATAGATGCACAGAGTACTTGCCTTTAATATTAACCAACATTTTAACAAGCATGGTCTAATCTTCTCAATTTCAACTTCAAGACCGATCAACCGTGAATAAAATTTATATGCAGACGTGTATACATGTTAACTGTTTTAGTGTACGCATCACTATGTCAGTAATAGAAATGTATTCTTTACCAAACTCACGAATAACAAAGCTAAAACTAACCATGCCTGTCAGAAGTGGATGTTGTTCTGCGTCTTTTGCCGCACTCGCCATATTTATTAGTTTAATTAAAAGACACTCGCGATGGCAGAATATACAAATAAAAGATATCACGTGAAATTATTTTAGGGAAAATACCTGTTTCCCCATTTAAACCGAAAGTATTCTAATGGACAATGCTCTCGGCACTTAGATATAACCACAAACACTTAATAGCGCCACTAACAAGAAGTATGCATCCAATAATTCCGAAATATGTGAACAATTAAGAATAAGTAAAACTCTATTTCACGTTCATTCATGTTAACGTGTTCGTAAAACAAACCACATTCACAACTGCTTTGCGAGTGTGTTTTCTGATGTATACAAAGTTAACTTCCTGCTTGTTATATGCATGTGGCCGATGTAAGTTAATTCGTTGCTATTGGGTTTCTTGTCATTTGCACTTGCAGCGAAAAACAAAAATAAAGATTGAATGGCGTTGCCAAGAGTGTCTATTTCCAGTGAAGACAGACGTTCAAGCGGTCGCTTGTTAATCCACAAATGAATATCGTTCAAGTGCAGTTACGTATAATACAATGTCCACTAAGGCTAAAAGTCAACAAATGAACAACCTGCAGTTATAACACAGTGCCCACCAAGGCTGAAAGTCCACAAATGAACATCCTGCAGTTATGACACAGTGTCCACCAAGGCTGAAAGTCCACAAATGAACATGTGCAGTTATGACACAGTGTCCACCAAGGCTGAAAGTCCACAAATGAACATCGTGCAGTTATGACAAAGTGTCAACCAAGGCTGAAAGTCCACAAATGAACACCCTGCAGTTATGACACAGTGTCCACCAAGGCTGAAAGTCCACAAATGAACATCGTGCAGTTATGACAGTGTCCACCAAGGCTGAAAGTCCACAAATGAACACACTGCAGTTATGACACAGTGTCAATCAAGGCTGAAAGTCCGCAAATGAACATCCTGCAGTTATGACACAGTGTCCACCAAGGCTGAAAGTCCACAAATGAACACCCTGCAATTATGACACAGTGTCCACTAAGGCTGAAAGTCCACAAATGAACATCCTGCAGTTATGACACAGTGTCGACCAAGGCTGAACGTCCACAAATGAACATCCTGCAGTTATGACACAGTAACCACCAAGGCTGAAAGTCCACAAATGAACATCCTGCAGTTATGACACAAAGTGTCCACCGAGGCTGAAAGTCCACAAATGAACACACTGCAGTTATGACACAGTGTCCACTAAGGCTGATGGTCCACAAATGAACATCCTGCAGTTATGACACAGTGTCCACCAAGGCTGAAAGTCAACAAATGAACATACTGCAGTTATGACAACATGTCCACCCAGGCTGAAAGTCCACAAATGAACACCCTGCAGTTATGACAGTGTCCACTAAGGCTGACGGTCCACAAATGAACATCCTGCAGTTATGACACAGTGTCCACCAAGGCTGAAAGTCCACAAATGAACACCCTGCAATTATGACACAGTGTCCACTAAGGCTGAAAGTCCACAAATGAACATCCTGCAGTTATGACACAGTGTCCACTAAGGCTGACGGTCCACAAATGAACATCCTGCAGTTATGACACAGTGTCCACTAAGGCTGAAGGTCAACAAATGAACATCCTGCAGTTATGACACAATGTTTACCAAGGCTGAAAGTCCACAAATGAACATCCTGCAGTTATGACACAATGTCCACTAAGGCTGATGGTCCACAAATGAACACCCTGCAGTTATGACACAGTGTCCAGTAAGGCTAAAAGTCAACAAATAAACACCCTACAGTTATGACACAGTGTCCACTAAGGCTGAAAGTCCACAAATGAACATTCTGCAGTTATGACACAATGTCCAACAAGACTGAAAGTCCACAAATGGACATTCTGCAGTTACGACACAATGTCCACCAAAACTGAAAGTCCACAAATGAATACCCTGCAGTTATGATACAGTGTCCACTAAGGCTGAAATTCCACAAATGAACACCCTGCAGTTATGACACAGTGTCCACCAAGGCTGAAAGGCCACAAATGAACATACTGCTGTTATGACACAGTGTCCACCAAGGCTGAAAGTCCACATATGAACATCCTGCAGTTATGACCCAGTGTCCACTAAGGCTGAAAGTCCACAAATGAACATCCTGCAGTTATGACACAATGTCCTCCAAGGCTGACGGTCCACAAATGAACACCCTGTAGTTATGACACATTGTCCACTAAGGCTGAATGTCCACAAATGAACATCCTGCAGTTATGACACAATGTCCAACAAGGCTGAAAGTCCACAAATGAACATCTTGCAGTTATGACACAGTGTCCACCAAGGCTGAAAGTCCACAATTGAACATCCTACAGTTATGACACAGTGTCCACCAAGTCTGAAAATCCACAAATGAACACCCTGCAGTTATGACACAGTGTCCACTAAGGCTGAAAGTCCACAAATGAACATCCTGCAGTTATGACACAGTGTCCACCAAGGCTGAAAGTCCACAAATGAACACCCTGCAGTTATGACACAATGTCCACCAAGGCTGAAAGTCCACAAATGAACATCCTGCAGTTATGAAACAATGTCCACCAAGGCTGAAAGTCCACAAATGAACATCCTTCAGTTATGACCCAGTGTCCACTAAGACTGAAAGTCCAAAAATGACCATCTTGCAGTTATGACACAATGTCCACCAAGGCTGAGTCCACAAATGAACATCCTGCAGTTATGACACAGTGTCCACCAAGGCTGAAAGTCCACAAATGAACACCCTGCAGTTATGACACAATGTCCACCAAGGCTGAAAGTCCACAAATGAACATCCTGCAGTTATGAAACAATGTCCACCAAGGCTGAAAGTCCACAAATGAACATCCTGCAGTTATGACACAATGTCCACCAAGGCTGAGTCCACAAATGAACATCCTTCAGTTATGACACAGTGTCCACTAAGGCTGAAAGTCCACAAATGAACATCCTTCAGTTATGACACAGTGTCCACTAAGGCTGAAAGTCCACAATTGAACATCCTTCAGTTATGACACAGTGTCCACTAAGACTGAAAGTCCAAAAATGACCATCTTGCAGTTATGACACAATGTCCACTAAGGCTTATGGTCCACAAATGAACATCTTACAAATGCAGTTATGACACAATGTCTACTAAGGCTGATGGTCCACAAATGAACATCTTACAAGTGCAGTTACGACATAATGTTCACTAAGTCGGAAACTCCACAAATGAGCATCATTCAAGCGCAGTTACGACACAATGTCCACTACGTCGGAAAGTGCACGAACGAAAGTGCACATCGTCCAAGTTCAGTTATGACACAATGACCTTATGTCTGAAAGTCCACAAATGAACATCGTCCAAGTGCAGTTATAACACAATGTCCACTAAGTCGGAAAGTCCATAAATGAACATCTTGCAAGTGCAGTTATAACACAATGTCCACTAATTTTGAAAGTCCACAAATGAACATCTTGCAAGTGTAGTTATAACACAATGTCCACTAAGTCAGAAAGTCCACAAACGAATATCTTGCAAGTGCAGTTATAACACACAATGTCCACTAATTTTGAAGTCCACAAATGAACATCTTGCTAGTGTAGTTATAACACAATGTCCACTAAGTCGGAAAGTCCACAAACGAATATCTTGCAAGTGCAGTTATAACACAATGTCCACTAATTTTGAAAGTCCATAAATGAACATCTTGCAAGTGCAGTTATAACACAATGTCCACTAATTTTGAAAGTCCACAAATGAACATCTTGCAAGTGTAGTTATAACACAATGTCCACTAAGTCAGAAAGTCCACAAACGAATATCTTGCAAGTGCAGTTATAACACAATGTCCACTAATTTTGAAGTCCACAAATGAACATCTTGCTAGTGTAGTTATAACACAATGTCCACTAAGTCGGAAAGTCCACAAACGAATATCTTGCAAGTGCAGTTATAACACAATGTCCACTAATTTTGAAAGTCCATAAATGAACATCTTGCAAGTGCAGTTATAACACACTGTCCACTAATTTTGAAAGTCCACAAATGAACATCTTACAAGTGCAGTTATAACACACTGTCCACTAATTTTGAAAGTCCACAAATGAACATCATGCAAGTGCAGCATCACACAATGTGTTTAGTATCAGTGACCTTGACCTTGACCCCACCAACCCCATATGGAGTCCCAGGCCAGGTCTCAATATAAGGTATCTATGTATTACGTTTCAGTAAAATAGCGTTCTCAAGTTATTAGGCGGAAACCGTTTTTCTATTTTTAGTAAGTGACCTTGATCCCACCCACCCTATATGCAATCCCAAGCGAAGTCTCGCTATAAGGTAGCTATGTATGAATTTTCATTACAATAGCTCAATTCGTTCTCGATTAAGAGAGCAGAAATTAAAAATACGCCCACCCGAAGACATACCCCAATCTAATAACCAAAATTTTTCTTCGAAAATTTGGTTAATAATATATACGTCAGTAACACGAATCCTGCATGGAATCTCACAATTGTCACAATGCATGATGTCTGTTTAAAGGGACTATGTCAATGAAAAGGGCCTCAAGGAGGCAATTTCTTTAAAAAATCATAAATTTACATTTTAATACTGTAAACACTCGATTATGTGAAATTATTATAGGACATAAAACATAGAATGGACATGAAATATTTATTTTTTCACATAAAACTGTGTATTTGGTGGTGTTAGAGTATGTTTGTTATATTCTGTAAATAACTATGGTATTTCAGAATAATCCATAACACTTTCAGTAAATCTGATTGTGTCTTTGATCGTTTGTATTATATTAAAAAACTGTGTTCATGCACGCATGGACACAGTCCTATGTTTTTGTGAAAATTTTGTAAATGCATACAAGTATGCAGTTTTGTAGTAAAATCTATTTTACCAATGCAATTATACATGCAAGTGTATATTACACTAATAACTCTGCAAAATTTTAAAATTGCAAATGTTTAACTGCATATTAAACATTGGTATTATAAAATAATTTATTCTATGTTTGATGTCTTATTCTCACTTCACATAATAGTGTGTTTGTACTATAATCACGGTTAAAATCAGGTATATATTATGGGGAAATAGTGTAGGCATTCTGAAATAAAAATCAATTTATGATATGTATTGTGTTCATTTGGCCCTTTTCATGTTTACGTTTTTCCTCCCAATTGCGAGTATTATGGATTACCATAGCTTACACACTTTATGCACAAAGCACAATAGTGCAGTTGGTTACAGTGCTGCCTACTGTCATTTCTTCATATGACACATTAGTTGTGAGTTCGATACCCACTTGGGGTTTTATTTTTTTCAAAATTTTGTTTTTTGGTTTTTATTAAATATCTCATTCATTCTTTATTTAATGTTTATGTGTTATTATAGTGCATATCTATAATCCCATATTATTTACATTGCAACAGGAAACCAATTTTTCGTTGATATAGTCCCTTTTAAAGGTTTCGTCGTAAAAACACCACAGGTATCTTACTTACTTGATAAATAGGATGTATTGCTTTCTTACATTTAGCAAGGCAGACAACTCATGTATGGCATACATGTACATACATTTTAATTTCATAGATAAGAATCTGTAAGATCAGTAAGATTACATGAATAATTTCCGAACCACCAACGCAACGCATTGATCATTCCAAGGACCCCAGTTTTTATCAAATATGTGTATAGTGTCTGTTTCGTATTGTATAATGTTTGTACCCGTAATTATATGAGAGCAATTGATCACTTCAATACAGACATGGATTAGTTTCGATTTGTTCATAGTTTCTCTACTGATGATGCAGCTGGAATGTATGTGGCGCGTCGTAAGAAAACCGGTCTTAATGCGTGTGCGTAGTGTCATCCCGGATTAGCCTGTGCAGTCCGCACAGGCTAATCCAGGACGGCACTTTCCGCCTACAGTGAATTTATGTTTAGAAGAGACTTCCTTGGAACAGAAAATACCATACAAGCGGAAAGTGCCATCCCGGATTAGCCTGTGCAGACTGCACAGGCTAATCCGGGACGACACTTTACGCACATGCATTAAGTCCGGTTTTCCAGGCTTATTGCATCTGCGTAGTGTCATTCTGAATCAGCCTGTGCAGTCCTCACAGGCTTATCCAGGACGGCACTTTCTGCCTACAGTCACGTGCGTGGATTTATGTTTGGAAGAGACTTCCTTGAAACAGCAAATACCATCAAAGCGGGACTGCACAGGCATTAAGCCCAGGTTTCCCACGGCACGCCTCATTTATTATATTTGGCATTTGTCGCCTAGCAGTTATGAAACTAGAATAACCATTATCCCCTAGTTCACTTGTGAAAATATTAAAGATCATGACACAACGAGTGAAGAATGAAAATATAACAAAACATAAATAAAGCTAACATTAAATTTATTATGGATTAATTGGATAAGCAAATAACAGTGGTTATAGCTGTGTAAGTAACTAATAACAGTTATTTACTGTTTCCCTATTATAAACACTACAATTCTAACAAAATACTTAAACAAAATAAGCACTGTTAAATTGAACATTTAAATAAATGTAAAAAAAAAGAAGTGTATAACATTGCAAAACACACAAAATGCACAGCTGTTACGTGAACAATCGCTATAACGAGCAGTACACTTTCCCACGATATTGTAAAATGACTTCCTGCAACACTTTCAACAACAAATGCATTGAAAAGAACTTTACGATAAGTATTGTCACAGCACAACTAGGAGACATTAAGGAATGAACATAAATTACTTAAATTGACTACAGGCAAAAACCTCAAGACAAACACTGATTCTCAGTTGATTTTGGAAAAAGATTTTTAGTCAGTTAGGGTTAGTTTAAGATATTTCCATAGCAACATAAAGTTATATTTTAACAACTGTACAAAAATATAATTTATATATATGCATTAATATTAAAAAATGAAAGAGATATTCGAAAGTGTATATAACAAACTGTCATAAATACTGCTTCAATGCACCAGTGCTTGCAAAAATATGCACAAATAAGATCATTGTTTGTATTTGTGTGCATGTTCATGATCCTAATTCAACCATTGTTGTTTGTTTTAAATTACATCCTGAAACAAATTTATTGCAAACTAATTGATGTAGGTTTTAACATGAATTACATTTTCTTGTGCTTGTCAGAGTTACTGGCATTTTTTTTCTAAAACAAGAAATATGGAAATTCCACGAAAACCAATTTATTTTAATGAAATGCATTAAAGTCAGCAGATCAATAAAATTTGAAGTAAGTGACCTTGACATTGACCCTACCCACCCCATATGCAATGACCAAGCAAGGTCTCGATATAAGGTATCTATGCATCAAGTTTCATAAAAATATGTAATGCATTCTCAAGTTATTGATCGGAAATCGTTTTTCTATTTTTAGTAACAGTGACCTTGACCCCACCCACCCCATACGCAATCCCAAGCAAGGTCTTGATATATCTATGTATAAAGTTTCATTAAAATATCTTAATGCATTCTCAAGTTATTGAAAAGAAACGTGCGTCCAGTAGTAAATAAGATACTAATGTGTTATCATTGGGTCCCAATCTAACAATATCGCTGAGTGTAAATATCTCCGTGTCACAAGTTCACTCCCTCAAGCTGTTCCCGTACATAGAAGGCTGTTCCCGTACATAAAAGGCTGTGCCCCTACATAGGGGGGGCCTGTTGCTGAGGGGTTGGTCGAGGGACCAGTCCCCTCATTTTATAGTAGTGTGTAACCTGCTGGGGTACCTCTGCCAGAACGTGACGTGCCAGCTCCACTGCTGAAGTCTGAAAATATGTGAGTTTCGATTTGAATATACATGTATGCATACAGTTTAGGTCTACATAAGGTTTGCACCTAATTTTTTGTTTTACATATTATATACTTTGTACAATGTTATTGTTATTAATTATAATAAAATAATTTATGCCTGCTTATTTATAATTGCATATGTTTCTATTAATCGATTATTAATATACATGTTGTATAAAAACTATTTTTATTAGTATTATCAATTCAACATTAAAATTATGAATATATATATATATATATATTATATAATATATATATCTCTGCAAATTTCCTATGAAAAACGAACCAAAACAAATGTTTTTGTCTTTTTAACGATCCCATCAATAAAGTGTTGCTACTCGAAAAATATATTAGAGAAAAATAGGAATTAGATTCTATCCTGTTTAAACAGGTGTGCATATATCATCCCTTGAAATCCAGGCACTATCGGCCTTCTCTGTACATGTGCTTGCACATGTGCGGACGACACCTTCTGGCTCCCAAGTGACAATATTTATGCGAACTAACATTGATATGCCCCTTTAAAATAACAATTTTCATAAAAGATGGAACATTTGGCTTTGGATAAAACAGTGAGAGATTACAAAATAATTGAGTTATGAAAAACATGATAATGTTGAACAAAGCAAGCAGAAGCTGTTAGTACCCACTGTTTCAAATAGATCAATGTTCTAATTCCGACATGCAGGTAAAGGCATTTACAACCTGCAACTAAACATGTATTATCCTTAAAATCTAAACTCTTTTAAAAGATGCACATTTTATATAGGTTAATAAAAAAAAAAGAAAATTAATAATTAATACTACTTATGTATATTCATGATTAACACAAATTACAGGATAAAACATAATAAAAAAGGTTTCACAAGTAGATCATTTACATGTATTGTAATAAATATGGATATGTTTTGTTAGCAAGCAAATACTTCTTTGCGTGATTGAGGCCTTAATATAATGGTACAGACTGTGTTTATTTCCTGGTTATGTTACGCCCGATTACGTTGTAATTCCATACTTATACAAACCGCAGGGATCACTTACAACTGGGTCACTTACTCTCCGGAAGTCCCGGAAAGGTACAAACTGCACAATATCTCGCTGTATAGGCCTTCCACTCGGGTCTTTCAACACACCGTCGTCACCATCAAGCACGTTCATCTGAGAGAAATCTGCGTTTCCTACGCCAACGATGATGATCGACATCGGGAGACCGGAGGCGTAGACAATTGCCTTTCGGGTCTCGTCAAAATCAGTGAGCACTCCATCAGTTAGGAGAAGAAGAACGAAGTAAGCCTGAAAGATGATTCTGATCTTAAGACTAACTACAGATGATTTTGATTTTAAGTACTTGAATGTGTGTACTGATACCTTGTTCAGAAAGTGTAATATTTTAAGCTATTCATTTTATATTTCAAGCTCAAGCCAATTAAGCAACTAAACAGAATCTGAAGTCTGCAGTGAAATCTCGACTAAAGACATAATGAACTACAGTTGACTGACAGCTATTTATTATTATTTTATGTAATTTGTGTACCCCCTGCTAATGTTCTACACCAAGATCTGACTCAAAAACAAATTCCAAAACAGTGACTTATGGTTAACAAAGTATATCCAAAACCTTGGTCAATGAAGCCAAATGGTATTCCAAAACCTATGCCAATGATTAACTAAGGAATTAAAGAAGACCTGAGATACAGGAACATTTTGTAACCTTTAATAACATACATGAGCCCCTTTTGCTCCCTCCTCTTTCTGAGCAGCATCTGCAAACCTTGCCACATGGTAGATGATAGGGGCCGCATTGGTGGGGCCCCATAACTGGACCCTTGTGATACAGTTCTGGTACGCCTCCAGAATTCCATGTATTCCTGTGTGAACATGGAGATATAGTCATGTCACAAATGTTTTTAAAGAGTTCTCTGGAATAAAATATACAAGTGCTATTAATAAAGTCAAATAATTCTTGTGTGTGATTTAGTAATGTGTTAAATTAAATTACTATTATTATAATATTGTACAGAATACTGAAATATTATAGAACAATATTCAACATACATGAACATATTTATTACCAACATAATTTACAATTTGCTGCATTTTTTTTGTTGTTGCTGTTGTTCTTACATTATGAATTAACCAAATATATAGCATTAATAGTTAACAAAAGGAGCTCATAGTAAACAATGAAAGGTTCATAGTTAATTTCTGATATAAAAAGCTTTTATTTTTTATTGAAAAAATAGCTTCACAGAAGCAGGTACTAACACTGGGCAGGTTAACAGGGTTGAAGTTTATTTTAATCTAAATAAAACATATATAACCCACCTGCACAGTATGGGTTTGGAGGGTTAAAGTTTTTTGTAAACAGGTAAATATAATACTCACTGCACTGTGCCACAGTATGGGTTTTGAGGGTTGAAGTTAATTAGAATACTCACCTGCACAATATGGGTTTTGAGGGTTGAAGTTTATTAGAATACTCACTTGCACAGCATGGGTTTTGAGAGTTGAAGTTTATTATAATACCCACCTGCACTGTATGGGTTTTGAGAGTTGAAGTTTATAAGAATACCCACCTGCACAGTATGTGTTTTGAGGGTTGAAGTTTATTAGAATACCCACCTGCACAATATGGGTTTTGAGGGTTGAAGTTTATTAGAATACTCACCTGCACAGTATGGGTTTTGAGGGTTGAAGTTTATTAGAATACTCACCTGCACAGTATGGGTTTTGAGGGTTAAAGTTCATAGCAAACTCATGAGAAACCTGACCGTCAGGCAACTTGGCACCAAACCCTAAAGCTGGAAACATCTTGTCACTGAAATATATACAGTTGACAGTTGATGCAATTTGATGAAATAAGTTATACTAAATACACTCAATATTTTTTCACATACAAATTCTAAGGCTACCCCATAAAACACCCAAACACTATTTACTTGTATTCAAGCATTGTTCAACAGTATTGCAATCCTTTTGATTAAGCAATATCCAATCAAACAGCTTATCTTTATGCTTTGTCTCCCATGTCAAATATGCCATTTACAGAATATACAGCAATAATTAACAAGACAAAAGAACCTTAACCACAAAGGCATTAAACTATGGCAAGTGGTGAAAAGTACTGATAAGATTAATTGTCAACAGTCAGTTTCAAACTTTTCAAATAATTATGCAGCTACAATTTTTTGTCTAAGATGATAGTTTCAAACTTTAAAAGCAGACTTGAGTTAAGCTAATATCAAATGTATGAGAAACTCCTCAGCAGATCAGCTGTCCAGCTATTGCAGTGGTTGGTACATTCGCTTCTCACTGAGGTGATCTAGGTTCATCCTACAAGACAAGAGGTCTTCCCCAGTCCGTTTTAGTGCCCCGACCCGGGGTGCTTTAATTTTAACTTCAACATGTCCGGGGCGCCTAAAAATAGTGGTGCGCTTGTAAACATTCACATGGGGCACATGTATTTTATCAATAAATTAGCTGAGTTGACTGCAGCAGATGTGTTGACTGCAGCAGACAGACAATTCCTGCTGTGAAAGCTAATCTATTACGTTTTTCACTCAAGAAACACCCTCACTCAAAAAAGTCGGCGAATGATCAAAACGAGTGTCAATTTGCTGAAAATTTGAACTATTTACGTTATTCTTAAGCCGCAATCAATAACCGTGAAGCACCGCCCTGTAGGCTGATTTTCATCATGCAGTAAAATCAATATGAGCCAATAGAAATTCTCAGTTTATTAGCTTTGGAACGACATTATGATTGACCAAAATTTGCACAACAGGCATGTATCCACAGACAAGCATCCTTATAAGTGTGTCAATGCGTATTATCGAACTTAAAAGTAAATGCGCTTTGCTCATCCCTTTCGTATTTTATAATATCCACACTTATTTATTTGATAAAAAAAAATAAACTACAAAAAATCAGTCTGAAATATGCGATACGTCTGCTACCACGACGTAACGTACCAATCATGTGCTTTACTAAATACAGGTCTTTAACACTTGACGCGCATAGGCACGAGCACGAGGAAATTTTCCTGCCATTTTTGCAAGAACAAAGCATGTATAATATACACGTATTTTAATCAAGATCATTCAATTCACCAATTATCTAATCAGTACTATGTTCAACAGTTGTAACAATTAAAACAGTGTTAAAGCACTAAACACATGCCAATACGAACACAATTAATCGAATAAAAAGGCTCCATAAGTAGATCGAGTTTAACCTAAAGATTTGAGAAGGATGAGAATAGTGGGTTTGGGCATGACGTCACTGCGTGAATGTGATGCGCACTGGACATAAACATCCGGAAAAATAATTTCTTTCAGTTTCGCAACAACAATGATGCATTTGATTTTAAAAGGCTCCAGGTATACTGGTCAAATGATGATGTTTCATTTATTTAATTTTGTTTAAACGTTTACAAAAAAATGAAAACGTCTTAGCCTTAATTTTAAGAGCTAAAATGCACCAGATAACACCATTTGACACATGCCGCAAAAAAAAATCCATGTTGGGAGGGCATACCCCTCCCTAACCCAACCGTTTTGGGCCCGGGCGCCTGAAAAAATCCTGGGGAAGGCCCTGTTGTTTTGGAATTATACATGTAGCTGGGAATTGTAGTATATTCAAAATTCATCCCAAATTTTGCCTCGTCTCTTTAATTAGGTAGGGGCAATGGGAGATACCATGGGTTCACACATAATTCGGCTAAGGTCACGGAAGGACCTTATTAACTATGAAATACATAAAATGTAACACACTGATTGAGACAAGGAAAAGAAGACTTGAGTTAAGCTCATAGCAACTGAATAAGAAACAATGCACCAGATTGTCTGTGTGGCTATTGCAGCAGTTGGCAAACTCAATTTTCACTTAGGGTGTCCCAGATTCAACCCATGTTGATTAACAAGAAACGTGGAATTCCACGAAAATTAAATTTTTCGAACAAAATGCATAAAAGTCAGCACTAGGGGTGTCACGATATTTTAACTCCATATTGCAATATTTTTTAATTTATCACAATATTTATTGCAATATATTGCCACCATTGTTGTATGTAGCTGATATGCTTATGACTGATCACAGCACTATCAACATGGCACTATTTCATAGGGCAGTTTTCATCGTCACTTGCTGATGCTGATGACAGTCGCAACAACAGCAAAATATAATTAGCAAGTAGTAAAACAATACAAATATGCATAGCAGTCTCAAAGTCTGTCATCTCTACATACTGTATCTATAATAATATTATTATGTAAAGTGGTATTTACACGTACTGGTACTTCAGTCATGGTGTTTAGTAAAGCATATAGGTTGACACAGAGTACTTGTATATGTTTCGTGCTTAAACTTAGTTTAACTATTTCATTTAAAACTTATTTGATTCTGAACAAATTCATCAGGTTAATGTTAACTGCATGTGAATGAACATTTTAAGGCAATACATGTGTACAAAACATAAATGTACAGTTAGTAGTTGCCAGTACATTCTTTTAAGGTCAGGCTTTTAATGTAAACCCTACACAACTATCAACTGTTAGATTGTTTCAATTGTCTATCATTAACAATAAGTGTGCTTCAATTAATTATAAAATTCTGTAACCACTGAATGTTTAAAAATGAAAGGACACAAAAGATCACATAAATTGTGCAATATACCTGCATGGACAATTATATTGCAATATTTTATTGCAGAATCAAATGCTGCAATATACCAATATATCCGTATATTGTGACACTCCTAGTCAGCACAATAATGAAAGAAAGTTCTGGGTGCAAGTAGAAGGTCATACACCTATGTCTAGGAAATAGTGATCTTGATCTCGTAATCCAAAGCGAGGTCTCAATATCTACATATGAACTTTCATTAAAAATCTAAATTCGTTTTCAAGTTACTGAGTGGAAACATTTTTATTTTTTTTTGTAATGATGATCTTGACCATGACCCCACTAACCCCATATGCAATTGCAAGCAAGGTCTAGATATAAGGTATCAACATATAAATGTTCATTAAAATATCTCAATTCATTCTCTAGGTATTGAGCGGAAACTGTATGTTTATTTTTAGTAATCGTGACCTTGACCCACTCACCCTATATGCAATCACAAGCGAGGTCTAGATATAAGGTATCTACATATAAAGTTTCATTAAAATATCTCAATGTGTTCTCAATTTATTGAGCAAACCATTTTTCTTTATTTAGCAACGGTGACCTTGACCCTGACCCCACCAACCCCATATGCAATCCCAATCTACATATAAAGTTTCATTAAAATATCTCAATGTGTTCTCAATTTATTGAGCAAACCATTTTTCTTTTTTTAGTAACGGTGACCTTGACCACCCACCCCATATGCAATCCCAAGCGAGGTCTAGATAAAAGGTATGTAGGTATGAAGTTTCATTAAAATATCTCAATGCATTCTCAAGTTATTGAGCAGAAACCGTTTTTCTATTTTTAGTAACGGTGGCCTTGACCTTGACCCCACACACCCCATATGCAATCCCAAGCGAGGTCTCGATATAAGGTATCTATGTATGAAGTTTCATTAAATATCCCAATACGTTCTCAAGTTATTGAGTGGAAACCGTTTTTCTATTTTTGGTAAGGGTGACCTTGACCTTGACCCCACCCACCCCATATGCAATCCCACACCAGGTCTCGATATAAGGTATCTATGTAGGAAGTTTCTTTAAATATCTCGATGCGTTCTCAAGTTATTGAGCGGAAACCGTTTTTCTATTTTTAGTATCAGTGACCTTGACCCACCACCCCATATGTAATCCCAAGCGAGGTCTTGATATAAGGTATCTATTTATGAAGTTTCATTAAAAAATCTCGATGCATTCAAGTTATTGAGCGGATACCGTTTTTCTATTTTTAGAAACGGTGACCTTGACCGTGACCCTACCCACCCCATATGCAATCCCAAGAGAGGTCTCTATATAAGGCATCTATGTATGAAGTTTCAGTTAAAAATCTCAATGCGTTCTAAAGTTATTGAGAGGATACCGTTTTTCTATTTTTAGTAACAGTGACCTTAACCTTGACCCCACCCAACCCATTTGCAATCCCAAGCAAGGTCTCGATATAAGGTATCTATGTATAAAGTTTCATTACAATAGCTCAATCCGTTCTCAAGTTAGAGAGCGGAAATGACAAGTTGACACCGCCACCCCATACGCCCGCCCGCCCACCCCCAACGACATACCCCAATAAAATCTAATAACCGCAATTTTTCTTACATAGCACAGCAGACGACATATATGTTATTATCCTGGCAGATGGAGACAAGGAGAGGCAGAATTAAGCTCATAGTAACTGAATACTAAACAGCACAGCCGACGACAAACAAGAAATAAACAATGCAGCAGACCCTAAATTACATCACAGCAGACGAATAACAAGAAACATCACAGCTGATGACAAACAAGAAACAACCCAGCAGACGACAAACAACGAACAACACAGCAGACGACAAACAAGAATCATCACAGCTGAGACGACGTACGTGTCATAGTCCTGGCAGATGGCGCCCACAGCCAGTATAGCCTGCTGGTACTGGTTTGGCTGGTACGGGTTAATGTAGTGAAGGGACTGGGGCTGTCTGGGCTCACCATTGGAGCCCGTAAAATCAACACCCACCTGAGAAACAAGGCTTGGACAATTAAAATTGATTTTAATTATAAATAGTTTGAGTAGAAATGATTAATTACAATATTACGACAAAACATATTTTTAAAGTTACTGATTAGAATGGTATACAGTACAATTCAAAAAAAAGAGGGCCATCATGGCCCAAGGTGTTCACCTGAGAACTGGTACAGATGAAGACCATACTGTTGTGACAGGCTTGAAAATTAAGATATATGAACAATACGCAAAGGGGGATAGGATCAATTTGATTTCAAACATCAGTTAGTGCAATGGGCTAACTAAAGTACGAGTTGGGTAGTGGACGTGCGGTGTTTTTGCTAATGGTTCTCAAATCATTTTTCTCGATATTCTTTCTTACCTGACCCTTTTTCATTAAATCAGTGACAATTCTGGAAAATGCAGAAACACTAGATTTTTATGTCTATATGTTGAAAAAAAAGGCGCGGTTGGAAATTATGTGGATTCACTCCAAGTGCTTGCACAAACTATATCTGATCTGATGCTGATTGTAATGACTGAAGTAATTACACAGCAATATTTTGCGTACTGTATAATGGTTTTATATTTTACTACTACCTTTGGTTCACGTAACACAATAAAATTGAATCATAACTCCACAAAATTATGCAGGCAGGTATGGTCTAGTTTGGTTCAAGTGTTTAAAAATGTGGATGTATGGCAATATTTCTTTTCATTAATCAATTTATTTTTTTAAGTGGTATTCTCAGGATATAGCTGTAATACAGAATGACACACATACTGTAAAATTGATCTGCATTCCTCCATAGATATACTCAAGGAAGGAAGCAACTTTCTGCACCTAAAAATAAGAAAAATTTTACAAAAATGACAAAAAAACAACATTCATTTCAGATCGATAGAAAATTGTGACTGTATTTCAGATATAAATTTTCACTGAGTTGTATCATAATCTTTTTAATAGACAACATATTTATTTGCAATATAATTTTATCATGTTACATTGTTGAAAATATAAGGAACATAAATTCATTATAATACCAGGGGTATAATTTCTAAAATTACTGGTACATTAAAGAATAAAAATGAATGTTGATATATTAGTACGGTTAAAAAGATATCATGTTTAAAATATGCATATTTACCTTAAACGAATCAACACCGACATATCCGGAGTTTTCGTATTTCTTCTTTTTTGCTTTCTTCTCCGCATTCACACATGGAAACTGAAAGATATAAAGAATATGCTCACATGATTTTATGCAGAACTTAAATATGGAAATGATACGTTACTTTACAATCAGTGTGTATATAAATAGAGCAAATTGGGTATATTTTAAACACTTTTCAACAATTAACTTCATGTAAACAGAACACCTTGTTTGATATACCCAAATTGGGCTCGTTACTGCAAGAGCACTATTGGTTAGGTATATAATGCATACTCAGTCCTTTCTAAGATTTGGGTATTAAGATATACTTTACTGATGTTTCTGCAGACTTAAAGCATAAATAACAAATGTTCTTATTTCTGACAGTTATATTTAATACTCAACATTCTCAAGTCTGAAGCTACATGACTGTAATCATCTTGCATAGTTGCAAAGTAATAATACACAATGAACTAACAAAATTATCAAACGGCCATAACTTAGGCCAAACTGTGAAACCTCAGTTATGTTTGACAAATTGTCATCAGAAATTTCAACAACATATAGGACTGAAGACTGACATACAATGGTAATACCCACAACCGCAACTACATAGAGGACATTCTAACTAGAGACTTTCACAGCAATGTTGTTATTTCAATAGGAGTTGGTATAACTGAATATAGTTGCCGCCTTGACATATTGTGACTGTCAGTTTAATTTCAAGTGATCTTTCTCAAAGACAGAACTGGTTCTACGAAGGAAACTAACTCAAATGACTTAAAAATCCGTAGGCTTTCAATATAGGCCTATACTGGTACTAATGGTCTTATTTTCACAGTATTATTAAAAGGATTGTAAACTTGTAATACAAATAACCTGGCAGAAAAGATTATCTATTTATTCATACTGGTTTTTAAATATTTGCTGGATTTAACAGCTTGTTGATCAATAACGTGTCAACAAACATCACAAGTAATGTCAATATTCATGACCTAGTACTTGTGATGTCTTGTACATGTATACACATACTCAGAAAGCAAACATAATGAGAAACTGCTTAGTGAAAATCAATTACCCTATTTTGATTTCATCCAAATACCTCTGTCTTACTGAAGAGGGCAATAGGGCATCAAAAGGTTACACAATGAATATTTTGTCCAGTACTGCCATCACTATGTTTTCCTTACTCTTTGTATTTGATGAAAAATATGGACCTCTCAGAGACCCACTCTTGAGGTCACGGCATTGAAGTCTCAATCCTGAAGTTTCAATATGAACGTTTCAGTCCTATTGGAAGCCCAATACTGAAGTCTGTCCTAAAGTTTTAATCCTGAAGCCTCTCTTTTAATATCATGAAACCCGACGTTTTAAATTTTATGGCCCCAATATTCAAGTATAAATGTTGACGGCCTTAAAGAGTAATACTTAAATATTGGTCCTAAAGCATTACTCATAAATCATGAAAAGGACTAATTCTCAAGTATAAAACTTCAGGCCCCAAATCTTCAAGGTCCAATCATCAAGCCACAATCGGGACACAACAGTACTTCAAACACTGGTAAGTGAAGTGGTAGTGAGAATGCAGAATGTGATGTATAGGATTTGTATGGGTGTAACACATGTTTGGGATGATGACCTTATAAACTGCATAAATTGACAGGGTAACACTGTAATGATAGTCATTAACAGCACTGCTAGTTTCAGTGAAGGCAGGGTGGGGATCAGAATAACTTTATACAAAGCTAAGGGATACAGTGTAACAATTTATTTGTATTAATGTTATAAACCGGTAGCATAGACAAAGTCCAATGTATCCTGAACAAGCTTGGTGACCTCAATTTTTACGACTGTTTTTGTTTCAGTATACAATGATGCATGTATGTGCAATTTGTAAAGAAAATATGTCTTTGGAAAGAAATTTTGAAATGTTTATTTTATTAGAATATAAGACATTGATAAATAAACATATTTTTAACAATTCAATACTTCAACTGGGAAGAAATCTAATGTAACAGTAACTTTATTTTACTTGTGTACAACACATGTTTTGAAAGTGCCTCTGTCATAGAAACACAAATATTAGGAGTTTGGGTGTAACATTATAAGATTAGGTTCACTATTGCACTGCAAAGGTCAAATACCTCGGCAAATACTAGCCTACCCCCACATTTATGAGTGCAAAATGTTTGTTTTTAATTGTAACCTTAACACAAAATACATGTACTTCTTGGGTTTTGTTTACAGGGCATACTATCTAAAACTTAAATTAAGTATTTTAACATTTTGAAATATATTCGAAATATATTTTTGTCTGACAAATTAATATATTACACAGTTAGTATCAAATGGCCAGGAAGTGTATTGTATCAAATGGCCAGGAAGGGTATTGTATCAAATGGCCAGGAAGTGTATTGTATCAAATGGCCAGGAAGTGTATTGTGTCAAATGGCCTGGAAGTGTATTGTGTCAAATGGCCCGGAAGTGTATTGTGTCAAATGGCCCGGAAGTGTATTGTGTCAAATGGCCCGGAAGTGTATTGTGTCAAATGGCCAGGAAGTGTATTGTGTCTAATGGCCAGGAAGTGTATTGTGTCTAATGGCCAGGAAGTGTATTGTGTCAAATGGACAGGAAGAGTATCGTGTCAAATGGCCAGGAAGTGTATTGTGTCAAATTGCCAGGAAGTGTATTGTGTCTAATGGCTAGGAAGTGTATTGTGTCTAATGGCCAGGAAGTGTATTGTGTCAAATGGCCAGGAAGTGTATTGTGTCTAAAGGCCAGGAAGTGTATTGTGTCTAAAACTAATGTACTGAGCTGTAATATTATTACAAATTGTCTCCTTTTTTATTCACCAACTTTAAGCAAATGTTCCTGGGTTGGTTTGTTTGTTTTTTGTTGTTATTTTTGTTGCAATAAATTGAAAATGAATGACAGACAATTGATATATCTTCAAATTTATAATTTTCTTTTCATATTTTTTAGCCAAATTTGTGATATCTTTCATTACAATTTATGGAATACAATCAGAATCATTGTCATAACTAGTTCCTGTCTATACAACCCTTTAAATAATTCAATATTCATGTTACAACAATCCAGAGGCTTTTACTCTTTAAAAATCAATCACAAAACATTCAATGAATAAAAGAAGTAGAAGAATTGTTCTATTTAAATCATGAATGCATTTTGCCCCAACAGCCAGAATTCATTAATTCAATCAAGCAGGTGCATGTATTCTCCTGGTCAAGAAAACAAAACTCCATTTCTACAAAAGTGTGATCATGCATACAGAGCTACCATTGCTCTACATTTGAATAGTATTATACTGGTACAAGTGATTCAAATGAAATTGAAATAAATCACATGAATGCTTTTGTTTTGTGAATTATATTATACATAGTGAACCCATTTATGTTTGTCAAAAATGCTGATGCTATGGTTCAACAGCAAAGAATCAGATCTTGTTAAGCAACATCTCATAGGAGTTTCACTAAAACTGCTTTATGAATGTACCTACTATGGCTAAAATACTAGCAATATGTACTTTTCATAGTTTAAATTTTAAACCCAACTTCCCGCTACTTTTTTCCTAGCTTGCCATATAAAGTATTATAGATCTAAGACCAAGCAACTTTCAAAACTTGTAATAGAAATTTTTAAAACCATGTTTTTTTTATTAAATATTATAAAAAATTCATAGAGGATATATGTTACAAAAATGAATTATTATAACTAAATGTAGTATCGTTTTAAACTCATTACTAAGGCCACATGTCCGTATGACGGGTATCCGGAAAAAAAGTAGCGTCCTTGCCACGTCTTAAACGGTTGTTTTCCATACATAAAAACCACCAATGAACACATGTGGTCTCAATCGATACTTAGTTATCTGCCTGAAGAGGGGGTGATGAAAATACCAAAGCTACAAACCGCAGGGATCTTATCAAATTGCCCTTAAAACAATACTGCATTATGTATGTACCGACTATGGCTAAAATACTAGCAATATGTACTTTTCATAGTTCATACAGGTGTTTTATATTTCAACAACATTATGTTAGTAAAAGTGGATCACATAAATACTTTGTTTTGCAAATCAAAATATACTTAACCCAGCTAAATTTGTCAGACTTTTACAATTTGTACATGCACATTCCACTGTACACTTGACCACATTTGCAATGGTTCTGTTTTATCTTGTCCATAAAGTCTTCAAAATAACCCACAAGGATGGCATATTATTTTATTTATTTTTTTCTTGCCAAAAATGTGAAAAAATGCCTTTAACAATTATGACCTACTGACATTGTCAACAACTCTGAAACTTACAAATGCATTGACAAAAAAATACTATTTTTATTATTTGCATTAAGTTTGATATAAATGGTGTCTATTATGTGCAAATGAGCATTTGCTTCAGAAACTTTGTCATTATCATTGCTATTTCCTCCCAATAAACTATAAAAATACACCAACTAATATAAATTCACATGAAGTCATATAATGTAATTTTTACACCTAAAAATCCTTGTCGTTTCCAAATATTTCTAAGTAAATTTGGTCATGATGATATTCCATTGTTTCTACTATAATGGGCAAAGCTTTCCAACAATTTATTATGAAGACTGCCTTTAAAAAGTTTAAGCACAACTTGTCATCGTTTTACAAGATACAAACTGACTGAATTACCCATCACCTGATATGAGGTCAGCTCTAATGTACCGGCTTATAGCTCAATTACAAGTTATAATTTTCACATTGATCATCCAGTTGACATCTTCACCATGCAAACACATTTATAGGCCTTTCCCAAAACTAGGTGATCTATCTCCCTTGGAAATTACCTCCCGTTATTGCGAATTCACATCCGCAAATTTTAAACCCAACTTCCCGCTACTTTTTCCCTAGCTTGCCATATAAAGTATTATAGATCTAAGACCAAGCAACTTTCAAAACTTGTAATGGAAATTTTTAAAACCATATGTTTTTTTATTACATATTATAAAAAATTCATAGAGGATATATGTTACAAAAATTAATTATTATAACTAAATGTAGTATCGTTTTAAACTCATTACTAAGGCCAAATGTCCGTATGACGGGTATCCGGAAAAAAAAGTAGCGTCCTTGCCACGTCTTAAACGGTTGTTTTCCATACATAAAAACCACCAATGAACACATGTTGTCTCAATCGATACTTAGTTATCTGTCTGAAGAGGGGGTGATGAAAATACCAAAGCTACAAACCGCAGGGATCTTATCAAATTGCCCTTAAAACAATACCGCTAATCCGATGCAACTGCGTAATGCATTGATGATAAAGATCAAGATGCAGAGACAATTAACATGTCACACTTGTTTGTGTCTCAAATTAAAGTTTATCTCATATTTTAAAAAGTTGCTGTCTCCGTTGTTGTTCTTTGCCTATCACCCTATGAAATTTCGCCACCTTATTGAACAGAACAGAACAGAATTAAAAGCATTAAAAACTTTTTCGAATAAATAAATTGGTTTACATTAAAGAGTGAAATAATATACCACAGCACTTAATTTTAAATTATGAAGAATTGTAAGGTGGTGTACATTTAAGAGCTCAACCTGTGTTGTTTTTCTCTTAAACATACAGGAATTAGCTGCTACGAGAATAAAACTTTGTTTACCACGATTTTGACAGAAATGAAGAAATAATCTCTTTAATGCTACATCAATTAAAACATTTAATGAGGAGTAAGATCATCTTTAGTTATTGTTATATTGTGTTAACGGTAATAAAAAATATAGTTGTTTTGTTACATTATTTTTCAAGATTATAACGACACACGTTCAAGCACCTTATAATATTTAGCACACAACAAGAATATCTGCAACGAAAAAAGCTTTAAAGTTAAACACAAATGTGCATGGAATTTAAATATCAAGTTGCTGTCAAAAACATCGGAATTACCTGTACGCTCAAACTTTCTGTGATGATACCTTATTTTCGTAATTTTAGTCGCCAGAAGAATGTTAGCTTAGAGTTACATAGCAAAGTCATTTTACTAAAAACTGCTTGATTTATTTATTTAATTTAATAATGCTAATTTAATACAGGATTAAGACATAGGTTGTTTAGATACTGAAATCGCTATTTTTGTGTTTTACTGCATAATAACCGTTAAACGTACTGTGTAGTTTGTTTGTCAATCTTCAAAGAGTAGACAACTATATTGTTAAAAATTAAAAAAATATTTAAATTAAATTGATAAATAAAGTACATGATGTATATTATATGTGTATGTTGATATTTGTAAATTCATGTTTACAACATCAACACAATTTTATGATTGAAAATCTAATATATTGTATGTTTTCTGGTTCATATGAATACGCTTATCCCGCCTTATTATCAATAAAAATCGCTGGAAGTGAACAGGGGACATCACTAGTTTTGGGAAAGGCCTATAGGTACTATTTAAAATTAGATATGCAGCCACAATTTAAGTAGCCATTTCCAGTTTTATGGGTCATGATTTTGTATACCTGAGCCTAGCGTCAGTTGCTATACACAAGTTCCTGAAGCCAGATGGGTTTTTTTGATAACAGAGCTGGGTCATGAGTGATTTCTGATCCATTTAGCACAAGTGTTTAATAAACATTCAGTGTGCTGACTTAATGCTGAAAGGTTCAGAAAAAGTGAGAGTTTTAAAAAGGTGAATAACTTTACACAGGTATTTCATTACTGTTTAAAATAGGGTGATTAACTGGACGCAAGTATTAAATGTCTTTTTAATTAATTTTTTTTTCTTACATATTCTTCAGTAGTAATGAAAGGTAATTGTTATATCCTTTTTATGTGACCTAAATGAAAATTTTTGTGAAAATGAGTTCTGATTCATGAGAGAAATAATGTTTACCTTGTTGTTTTTTAATATTTATAAATATACAACTTTTAATAATAGATAAAGTTATTTGATTTCATAAAAGTATTCAACTTAATATGTTATGTGCTGTATATATCAAACTATGGTTAGCTTTGAGAGTTTATATTTGATTATTATTATGCCATGACTCTATTTTAAATTTTAAATGATAACTATAAATCATATTGCCATGATGCTTTTTCTATATTCTTTTAAAGGGACTTTGTCAACGACAAATTGGCATCCTATTGCACTATAAATTATATTATTTGATAGAAATGCGCTTTACAAAGACATGTGCATTAAGTAAATAAGAAATACTATAATACACAATAAGATATTTGATACAAACAAATACGCAAAAAAGTCTGAAAAAAATTAAAACCCCAAACGGTTATCGAACTCACGACTTCTGAAGAAATGACATTAGACAGCGCTTTTACCAACTGTGCTATCTAGGCTGGTAAAGTGTCGTGTGTAAACTATGGTTATACAAAATGCTCACAATTTTGTAAACAGGAAAAGGGCCAAACAAACAAAACCCGTGTTATAAATTGATTTTTATCTCAAAATGCGTACAATCTTTTCCCATTATATCTACCCTGTTTTAACCGTTATTATATGCCAGTATTAATATCGAAATTTCTGATTTTTTAAAGAGAGGCCCTTTTCGATGATATAGTCCCTTTAATTGCCATTATTTTGATTTTTATCTGTGATATTTTATAGTTTATTCAACATTTCACATTTGTAAGGACCACAATGGAAATAAAGAGTTTCCTTTAACTCTTTTTTGTGTTATCCTTAACATATAATGTTGAATTGCATAGGCATTTTAATCCGTACAAACTTTTATTTGTTTGCATGCGTGTTGTGATGTTTTATGCCATGTGATAATGAATTTTATGTTGAAATAAATCTATCTATCTATCTATTTTCTGTCTTTCTGAATTCAATAAAATACCATGGCAACTGAGTGTACTTCATTATTCTGGGTCAAACATCTGCCAAAGGATCTGAAAAATTCTATGTGCACAAACAATCAATAAAATTCTGTGGTGAATTATTGGCATAATAATAAGGGGAACTGCTAAATCTGCAACAGAATTGCATGCCAATTCTTATTTTGATAAACAGCTAAACTTGAGTACTGAAGTGTGAAAAGAATTTCATTAGTGTCAGATATCTTTTGTTAATATTTTGAACAGGTAAAACCATGCAGTCACCTTAGCACACATAATCATTTGTCTTTCTACTTTCCATTCTAAATAAATTTTAAATTCAAAAATAACTAGTTAATATTTTTTACATAAGCTCAGGTCGAATGTCATGCATGTATAGATGACTATATAAAATATGAATTCTCCTGTCAATTTCAAATATTTGTTGAACTGGCTCATAATTGTAGGTATAGGAGGGATTTACAACTATGTCACTGATATCTGTTATGTGTACTACATGTGCACACTTTCCTGGAAGGCACCTGTTAACTGGGGCTACTTCTGATAAGATATTTGCTGTAAAATTAACAGAAAATGATATACCTGGATTTAAGTTTTGCTCAGGCCCCCCCCCCCCAAAAAAAAAGACCCGTTTCTGGTCTCCGGACCGACCCTTTACTTTTGCTGCCGACCCTACATATTTTTGGTCCAAAAATAATACAGACTGAAAAAGACTGTTACCGTGTACAACACAAACCATTCTCCCATCATAATTTTTTTTTTTTAAATAATAATAAAATCCGTAACTACCGAGCCTTATTTTTTGGGGCAGGAGACCAGAAACTGAAGTATTTTTATTTTTTTTTGCCTCATCTGAAATATCTGAGCATTCTGTTGTTAAACTACATAGAGTGCTTAGGTTTAAAATCATCTTAAGAATTTGCTCTATTTGATTGTTTGGCTAAGATATGCATTTTCTTAGTTGTTCTCTAACCAAGTTCCTAATTTAAGAAAACATTATGTATATAAATGGAATTGAGGAGTTGAAAATTAAAACATAGACATATGATTTGGTCTAATAAATGGATTTGAAAGTTATGACTTTTAACATAAATATGACAGTTAAATCATTAACTTACTATGATCTAGACTCTATTCATTTTTCTCTGACAATGCTAGAAATGTTTCAGTTTTTTCTCTTAGTATTTTTTTAAGTATCATACTATCTAAGGATTTATCTAAGAATAATGTTGGTACTTTTATTTGGACAGCTTTGCACCCGTCTTAAAATTTAAAAATTGTCTAAGACATGAATAATTAAGATTTCATTTGAAATTTTAATTAAAAACTTATAACCATGATTAATTGGTAAACATACACTTGCATGCAATTCAAATATTTCAGGCGGATAGTTTGTATTTATTATTTTGTACACTTTCATCAATTTATTTAACTGAATATTCTAATACAGAACCTTAAAAAGATTTACTGACAAATTTTCCAATTTGTTTTAAAAATGTCCAAAATTTTCTTATCAGAAAAAAATATGCCTTCCAATATATTTAAAATGTTCCTTTAAATGTTGTTTTATTGCAATTTACATATTTTATAACCATATATTAGATACAATGTTTATTATGTTATTTGTTAACCAATTCAATGACATATAAAATGTATTCTTAAACAAGTGTTTTTTTTATTTTCTTAGATAAATGTTATCTATTTAAAAAAACAAACTATTTTAGATAAAAACTTAATGAATTAAAAGGTAATTAACCTAACTTAAAGTAAGATATGGTAATTTCTAAGAAAGTTTCAGAACATCGATCTTCTACAAATAACATAATTTATACATTACACTTATATTGTTTTAGAAAATTCTATTTAATAATGTAATTTTCTAAGACAATATACCAGTAAGTGTATAAAATTGTTACCGGGTATTTGTAGAAGATCCGTTGAACACTGTCTAACATTTTTAAGATAAAAAACAAACTTATTCTTAGATTTTTCTTGGACATTTTAACTGTTACAATAGTAAGAGTAAAAAAAAAAAATTCTTAAATTTCAAGACACTATTGTTGATGAAATCTTATAAAACGTAATTCTTACCCAAATCTGTAACAAATCTATAGTGAAACAAAGGCAGGTCCTACAAAGTTTGTCGACCAGTAACCCTTGCTACGGTCAGTTCTTATCAGTGAATCTATTTTTAGCATATTGGCTGATTGTAAATCCCTCCTATAGACCATGCAGGTAATGTGATGCAGGCTAGCTTGAAAACTGTGTAAATATGGACAGGAGTCAACACCACCCTGCCCTGAATCATTTATAACCTGAAGACCTGTACTCTTATCTAAAACTGACCATTGAATTTCAATGATAGTAAAGTTTAGCCATGGCAGAAATTTAAAGAGGATGATAACGATCCAATCAATGTATGATCAAATTGATTTGAAAGTAAGAAAGCAATCTAAACTGTTGTATGGAATTTATAATTAATATCAAAGTCATAAATTTGTCTGACATTAATGATTGTACAGTAATATCTGGCATGTCATGTGACAAGAATTTGAATGCCAACAGAAAAATCTAGACTTTTCATGTTTTCATCTATTTGCAGGTACATTGTACATACTTGTAGTGTGAGGAAACAGACACCATTTTGCTGCCATCATTTTGTTGGACGTAAATTACCAGGTATCAGTATCGAGTGGATCTTAAAACTCTGATCTAAAGCAGTAACCGAGCTGCCAAGCCAAGAGGATTTCCCTGTGCCTAAAAATAGAACACCTAACAGTGCATCATGGGAAGTGGTGAGGGTCAAGGTCGTGGAGGCGGTCTCTGCCCAGGATTACTGTGGGGATTTCTATGGTTTCTGATCCTGATTTTCCTCGGATGGCCAATAGGGTTTTTCGTGGCCTGGTGGTACATTTTCCTGCTGCCATTTTCTGCATGCATCGAGCCACTCAAGGGCGTCTGTGAATCATTACTCAAGATTGTACAACTACCACTGACATGTGCCGAAAACATGGTGGCGATGAAACCCCTATGTGGATAATGAAATAGCGAATTAACTTTAAAATCTCTGGTATATACATCTAAAGTGACTTGTATTAAACAAGGGAATGTTGACTCAACGATTTCTGTCTATACCATTATCGTCCAGTACAGACCTTTGCTTATTTGTTATATAAATATACATAACAATCACTATTTATGCATGTTTGCTAAATTATATTAAATAATTATGTAAAACAAATGATAGCAAGTGTATGTATAGTTATTACAATAATGTTCAAGCACAGAATTAATAAGTTTCATTTCATATACATATTATTTTTATATATGGTGATCAGCTCAAAACTTTCTGTAACAGCTTTTTCTTCGTATACTATCGTTTACTTGAATTTAAAACAGTTGACATATCTGGACATACCATATAATCCCTAATGTGTAATGTTATTATGAAAGGTTAGCAATTGTGTATTAGAATTTAAATGTATGTTTATTTTATATCAAACATATACATACCAAAGTTATACTCTAGTATTATTGTTTGCCTTCAATTCAGTGTCTTATTTTGATTTAGTGAGTAAACATGTAAAAGCTTTTCATTGTTAGTTTTATTTATTTTCAAACAACAGTAAAATTTGTTATCCAATTAATTTGGAAGAAATAAATCTAAAAACAAGTTTAACTACTTTTGATTCTGAGACATTAGCCCCTCGGACAATATCCCCTCCTAAAAATATGCTAACGCAGACATTAGCCCCTTCCAAGTCCTACAATAGCCAGTATATGAAGCCATATTAGGAGTCACAATTGCGTGAAATCAAAGATGATATATTGTTCAAAGTTTCAAGTGAATAACTTACGTAGTTTTGAAGTTACAAGACTTTTGAATACAAACTTTAACACAGTTCAGACGCAGATGCAGGCGCCACCGGGACGGAGGGGTGAGCAGGAAAGCTCATCTATTCTTCGAATAGTCGAGCTAAAACTGACAACAAATGAGATGGAAGAACAGACATGGATCAACTTAAAAGATTATAAAATATTATCTGACATGTTCATGTAATTCTAATTACTGTGTATTTAAATTCTCGTCAATAAGTTGTCACTCTAATCAAGTATTGGGATCGTATTGTTCTTGCCAACTTACATAAAACGTTGTGTATCACATCTTAACAAAGACTGTACACTAGCCCAATAACTAGAATGATTTATACTTGAAGTTGGAACATACATTAATTGCATTATTTTTTATTTTTATGAGTCGTCACTACATGACTTGTATGCAGTGTTCGAGATTTAACATGAACACGATGTCTGAGATTTCTAACAGAGCAAACCCAGTATTCTTTGGGAATGTACAACAAACATGTATTCACAAACTGATTCATATTAACTTTATGATAAAATGATATTTATCGACCTTACCATTCTGTACATGCAGTTCCGTTTCTATTCAAAGTTCTAAACCCTTTATGCTACATTGCAATTGAAACTGTAGTGACTGGAAACCAGACATATTTATGAAGTCAAGCAGTAAACAAACAAACTGTATCTATGGCTGACATCATCTATTATCGATAGTCAACGCCCCGTCTCCTATCTCCAACCTCATTCATGCAAGGTAACTGTTGATAAAATTGTTGAGTGGTTTGAATTTTCAACCTGATTAATCTTACTTTCACAGCACATATAACTGTCATGCATTAGTACGCATGTGCATGATAAAGCATTTCTGGATGAAATATGGTAAATCTCTGCACAGAACTTTATAACAAACATAGAAATCAGCTGACAGTCATTCCCCCACCCCCAAAAAAACATTTCATGGTGTGATTGTATACAGCGTGATGGTATGCTGCTGTCCAATTTGAAGGGTTTCCTTGACAGCTCACTCTATTACTGTATGCAAAGGAATTGTACATCCTGTTTTGAGTTTAACACATTGCACTTTTACATGCTTATACACAGCACTATTGCATGCCAGCCCTAATAGCATTTAAATTATCATTATCAATACAACATATTTACTTTGGTTACTTTTTTTACATAATATAATGACAAATATCATGATATATATTGTTTTTGTATGTTTGTTTATTTGTATTTTTTGCCGTTTTTAACAGTATTTCGGTCATATTACGGCGGTCAGTTAACCTCACACTTTTCCTGGGCAAGCTTAGCCGATCACATATCTATGCCAGTAACTGACAACTGCCCTACTTGAATCAGAGGTAGGGGGAGAATGGCCGTAGAAACAATTTCATGACCAATCCCCACACAAGTTATGTGGCCGGGCTGGGGCTAGAACTCACGATCCCCGGATTGACAGTCCAGCGCTCAACCAACTGAGCTAGACGGGCCCGATATGTATTGTATCGTGGCCACTGTGCCGTAATGCGAGTATGAGTGAGTATGAGCCAAATACACCAGGGCTTCTCATGGCTCAAAAGGTTCTTTAGCCAAATTTGCCTTGCTACAGCACATTCTTCTAATTTTGTCTGTTTTATGAGTATGAAGAAAAGTTGCAGCCAAACAGAATTGTCGTTAGCCAAATGTGTTAATCTGAAGCCATTGGCTATTTATGGCGAATGGCAGAGTAAGCCCTGTACACCCCTAGCAAATGTTATGTAGTTAGGCTTACAGGCTGTCACTCTGATTATGTCCTCCATAACCTCGACAAACAATCATCTTCAATTGCATTCTAGCGTGGGTTGTACTAAAAATAGCTCTCTATTGTTCCTACGCAAATAACATAATACTAGGTTCATGATAATAAAATACAACCTGTGTAGATAACGTCAAATTACAAAATATATTTGCTAATGTTAAAAGGTAATTTAATTTTAAATTTAAGGTACAATATTGATTTTCAGTATTAAAACTGAAACCAGCACAAGTGTTTTTCTTCTGGTTTTGCCAATTTATAACAAATATTGTAAACTTCATTCTTCAAATCAAGACAAACAAATATCATAAGGATGTTAAATAAATAAAGTTTAATGTTCTAGTTGATATCAATCTAATGCATTAACACAAAACACTATGAGGAAATATGGACGACTGAAAGAAGGTCGAGTGAACTGAGATAATACATGTATCTTTTTTATTTTCAGATATTTGTAGAATAGATTCTACAAAATGTAAATGTCCATCATAATTTATTTTTTTAAGATTTCAACTGAAGTCTTATTGTTTTTGAACACAATATTAACCTGAGGTAAGAACAGTGACACACTAAAAACCACTTAATTTTTTTGGCTGAAAACTTACTTTCTTTATAAACAACAAACATTAAACTGCTGGCATAGTGATATTGAAGGTTTATTATTGATTTTTTTAGATTCTCCACACCAAGGCTTTGTTCAGCACAGAGCAAGAATATTTAAATAATGGCTTTATTATTAAGCATACAGCCGATAGGTTTTAACAAGCCCTCAGGTAGATGGGTCAAGTTGGAAACTATGTAAATGAACATTGCTTTTATTGCTGAAGTTGTGTATTGAACAAACATTACCTCAAATTTTATAAGGTTTGTTCTATAATTTGGCTTATTGACAAAGGGGATGTAAGTAATTTAATGCTAATTTTCAATTGCCAATAGTCAAACAATCACAGTTGCACATATTTTATTTAATCTCTATTAAATATACACTTTGAAACTAAACAAATTAAGACAATAAATAGATACATGTTCAAAATTATGTTTTTTATAAGTATCTAAACATGGTAGTTGACATACATTGTAGATTGTTGCCATCTTCTCATCTGTAATCATATTAGGCATGTCGTGGGAAACCTGGGTTTAATGCATGTGCGTAAAGTGTCGTCCTTAATTAGCATCCAGGACGGGACTTTCCGCTTATATGGTATTTTCTGTTTCAAGGAAGTCTCTTCTAAACATAAATCCACTGTAGGCGGAAAGTGCCGTCCTGGATTAGCCTGTGTGGATTGCACAGGCTGATCCGGGACGACACTTTACGCACATGCATTAAGCCCAGTTTTCCCACGACACACCTCATATTGCGTACACCAGAATACAATGTTTGGTACATTTACAGGACCATACAACAATGGGACAATCAAACACGATCTAGTTGAGGTTGTTTCTGTTTGTTTCAGAAACACATTGGTGTAATCTACACTGGGAAACCCATACTGGTGTGCTGATAGAGCAATAAACAATAAACTGATGTACTTTTTAATTCACAGTCCTTTATAAGTATTGAGCTTGAGGAACATCAGTGTTTGCAGCAACACTGCCAACAAGTCAAGAGGATTTCCATGTTTTTAACAATAGAATACCTAACAGTGCATCAACGGAAGTGGTGAGGGTGAAGGTCGTGGAGGCGGTCTCTGCCCATGAGTACTGTGGGGATTTCTACGGTTTCTGATACTGATATTCCACGGATGGCCTATAGGATTTTTCGTGGCCTGGTGGTACATTTTCCTGCTGCCATTTTCTGTGTGCATCGAGCCAGTCAAGAGTGTGTGTGAGTTTTTGTTACGAATAGTGCAACTGCCTCTGACATGTGTGAAAAACATGGTGGCCATGAAACCCCTATGTGGATATATCTACAATTTAGATACTTATAAATCCACTTAACTATTTATTTGTTTGCTATGTTAAATTATGCATATTTTGTCGTGTTAGCACTGAAATTTGTCTAAACACTGAATGTATAGTGTTTAATCTAGAAGGGCAGAGAGGCATGGCATTTTCTGTTAGATGATTTTTTAAGTCAAACTATTGACACATTTTAATGTTCCAATATTATTCCTTCTTATTAAGTTACATTATGGAAAAGATCAGAACAAATATATATTTATTATCATAAGTATTTCCAACGGGCAATCAAACATGACACCTGTCAAACTAAAACCATTTATGGGCATCATGCTTATTCATGGTAAAATATATATACCCTGGTACTATTTTTATTTTTCATGTTTTTTGATTATAGGAAATATGTTTATTTTCACCGTTATGGTTTATATGTTGTTGCTGCTGCTGATGACATTGCTACTTATCCTTTGACTAATTATAAAAAGCTAGTCAAGATTAAAAAATTAGAAAACAAAGATTGAAATTCGGTCTGAAATGATTTATCCGAGTATATTTGTCCGAAATTATAGCTAGTTGTGCAATTCGTTTTTTTCATGGATTTTGGTTTATGACTGGAAGAAATATTGTAATCAACAAACAGAGAAACCAACACCGGCAAAACCATAACCTCTTCGATGGAGGTAATTATACCAATAACTAAGCAAGAGACCAACCTCTTTGCCGCTTTGTGACTCTATCAACTGTTGCACGGTGGCTGTGAATCCCCCAATGAGGTCATGTGACCCATCTGAGCCCCAGTCATAGACATCAAACTTTAACACAGTAAAGAACTTTACACATATCATTATCACAATGGCTTGTTATCCAGTCTTAGACTTCAAATTGTAAGACAATACATTATTTTGCACATTACACTATCAGGTTCAGCTCGGACAAAATTAACCTTCCACTGAACTTTATGGATGAATATATTACAAATCCGTTACAATAAATATATATTAGGTTTTTTACTGGAATCAAATTAAATCAATGTAAAAGTATTCTGCTGAAAAAACACTTTTGGTGAAATACATGCACAAACAAAAACCAAGTATAAATATAGGAATTAATTCAAAATCATAATTATGCTAAATGAGTTTATAAGTGTCACGTTAAAGTTTCCAAGCAATAGGATATTTACCGGTATGTAGATACATAAAAACTACAGGGTAATAACTACCTTAATGGACCGCGTCTTGTCTCCACCACACAAGGACTGAAGAGGGAGCTGGAATGGACGCCATCTTGGATTCAGGTTATTTTTCACTACCTGCAACAGACAAATAAATCAGAAAATGCAGGCCTTGAAATTTTTTTCCAGAGCCACTCGCCCTGTAGGGCGAGTAGGCCTCACAGTCCACTCACCCTGCTGTTTTATCTGCTCGCCCTGCATTTTTTTATATTGAAAATCATTATTTATGATAATATTCAACCAGGACATTTTTCTTAAATTAAACTTTCATCTGACTTTGTCAAATTATAACAAACAAACATCTGTTAGTCAAAAAATGTATTTATTTTGACAAAATTACAATTCAATCATCACTTTCAGAGTCTGCGCTGGATGAAACCTCCACGACAGCTGGCTTCTTTGGTCGAGGCCCCGTTAGTTTGTGACCAGAGGTGTGTCTAGTTCCTTTAGCAGAATCCAACCACTTGCGAATGGCTGGTCCTGGTTGAAACTCTTTCAGTTTTGGGCCATCACAGTTGATTCTGACCAATGATGCCAGGGAATCATATTGAAGACTGGTTCTCTTATCAGTCTTTATCAAGTTCATTCTACTGAAACCTCGTTCACACTCTGCTGTGCTTGGTGATATGGTCAGCATGATTTTCACAAGAGCAGAAATGTTCTTAATGTGGGCGGTGTCTTTACTTTTCAACAGGTTTTCATACCCTTCTTGAACTGATTCAAAGTTTTTTCTTTTCATGTATAATTTCAGATCCAGCCATTCATCGCTGGCATTTTCTTTTTCTTCATCAGACAGCAGCCTTGGTGGAAATAAGTGAAGAAGTTTGTCAATTTCTTCATCACCATAATTTTGGAACTCCTGTCTGTGTGCTTCATCATTTTCTGGCCAGTTTTGGAAGTTGAATACACTGAACAAGGAATGTGGTTCCCCAGCGATGTGTTTTATGAACCTTTCGTCTAGGAAGTCTTCAGTGGATGTCAAGAGGTTGTTCAGTTCATCACTGATTATTGCTGATGTGTCTTGCTGCTTCCCCCTCTTCTGTGGCTGAGTAATTTCAATGCCTCTGAACTGACAACTCTGCTTTTCTCGCAGAAATTGTCTCAGCTTCTTACCTCGTTTTGATTTCATTCTGTTTAGTTTCTGTTTCAGTTCATTTACTCTTGAAGAAACTTGAGAAATGAGACAATGTTTCTCTTGGAAAACCTTTGAGACATCACTTAGTACCTCTGTCCAATCTAGCATGAAGTGGAGGAATGTCAGGTATCTTTCTGTTGTCAGATGTTTCAAGTAGTTTTTGGCCTTATGAGCATTTTCATCTGATCCAGAGGCAATTTCCTGGAGATGAATAACTGTCACTTCATAGTTTTCCAGGAGAGCCTTGAGGGCTCGATTTTGACTTGCTAACCATCTTATTTGCTTTACTCCACCATAATGCTTTAGTTCTATATCTAGGTTTACGGTAATTTCATACAACTCACGTCTGCGCTTTGGTGAATAATAGTACAATTTGAAAATGCCCTTCAAAACCATTTCAAAATCATCCAGATAGGGGCAGCCTTTCTTTGCATCACACACCGCAAGTTCAAGATTGTGGGCTACACAGTGCACAATAGTCAAGTATTTACTACAGTCTCCTCCATTCACCTTTTCATTCAAAGTGTCAATCAATAGCTTCACTGCCCCACCCTTATGTCCAAGATTCACTGCAGCCCCGTCTGTGTTTATACCAACAAGTTTATTAGCTAACACATATGCGTTCACTCCTACTGTTTCAAGCCCCTGTAGAATCCCATCTTTCACACCTTCAGCATGCCCATGCTTAAGCTGTACAATATCGGCCAATTTAGTTTGCAGTTTGCCATCTGAGTCAACATATCTGACATACACAAGTTCTTGTTCCCTGATACCCTTATCTGTTGATCCATCTGAAAGAACGCTAACATATCTTGTGGATTTCAAATCATTTGCCACTTCATCTTTCATAACATCAGCACAACAAACACAAAATTCTTTACAAGCTTTGTTATTTCTATAGTTCTCACTCACTGTAACATTGTTTTTTTCTAGCAAATTCAGTAATTCTGGGTACTTCAAGAAAGATTCATTTTCTGTAGCTACAAAATAAGCTGTATTGAACAGTGCCTCATACATTGGGAAGTTCAACTCCTCAGCTTTTTTGAAACTTTTAGCGATGGGTGTCTGGTCTGGCTCACCTAATACTTTCTCCTTGTCCACACAAAGCTTGTGTTTCACACTTTTGGCATGGAACTTCAATGTTTCTTTCCTAAAATTCTTGGTGACGCCTTTCACAAGTGAAGACTCTTGGTCAGAATGTTCTGGAAATTGTCTACACACTTTACAAAACATGGTACTTCCATCCTCGGTGAAGTCGACCCATTCATATTCATCCCTCCAATCATCATGAACACTTCTCTTCCTTTTGGTCTTGTCATACCTGAAATGGATTCAGAATACAGAAAACATTATATAAAATTGCCTGTAAAAACCATCACACATGAAAATAATTGACATGTAACAAAGTCAGTTTGACATGCAAATACAGTGAATGAATCAGACAGTTTATTTAAATGAGACTTTCTACTAAAAATCTTGCTACAAATTTCAGACATATGCAAAAATTTGACATAGGTTCCCCTGCACATAGCTATTGTTTACTTTCCCTCATGCCTTACCAGGACCATATGAAAGATGTGGGGGAAGACAGAGAATAGAAAGAGGTTGGGTAATGTGCATTATTTATTAGCAACACAAAGCACAACTAAACCTCTCTCTTTTACTAACCCTACATAGTGACACTAAACTACAAAACAAATAAATGACATCACCTCATTTTTTATTTGGACCCCAGGAACAAAATGATCGGACTATTGTTTTTTTACTTAGGGGGATGGCAGGGTTTCCTTACGTTTTCTGTGACTCTTTCCTCTTCTCAAGTCTTTCCAGTTCTCGTTTAGACAGCATTTCTTTTTCTTTCTTTTCTCTGTCACCACCACCTTGCAAATACTTAAAAATCGCCCCTTTTTCCATTTTGATTTTACGTTTCAACGGTTTGGAAATTTTCAGACGACTTTTAACTGAAAGACACGCTTGATTGACAAATGATGTTGGTAAATTTTGGCTACTCGGTTGATCATGAATTATTCCCTTGTATTAACAATTAAACCAACTATGTACAAATTCAGTTGATTGATACAAACATACACAAATTGAATTCTTCACAGAAAGACCTATCTAAACGGTCTTTTTCACTGTATAAATACTATAATAATCGATTAGATTTAAAGCAGTGTCATCCACAAATCGAGCGCATTCCGCGCAACCGAATTCGACAATTATTTTACTGTGCCCGTGACGTCATTGAAATTGTCAAAACGAAAGTGCAGTTTCTTTGTGTACAGTATTTTGTTCATTCGACAACTCTTTTACGATTTCTATCGGTGTAGCAGGAGTTTTGGCATTGGATTAATATTTCGGAACCGGGAAAAAGTACTCGCCCGGCCGGTCGAGTATTTAACAAACTTTACTCGCCCGACCTTCAACTTCACTCGCAAATTCAAGCGGACGAGTGGATTTTTCAAGGCCTGAAATGTGCTTGTAATTTATCAATAGTGTACAGTGTGAATTATTGGCATTATTTAAGACTTTATTTATGATTTCTCGTGAACAGTATCAAAATTATTCTGCTCCAGTACAAACAATCAAGGGCGACAACCTTACAGATACAAACAAGACACTGTGTTTGATAAACACACGTGACTCCAGTTAGAGCTGGACAGCCCATTTGAATTATTCTAAGTCCAAATTAGGTCAACGTCAAAGTATGGTTGGGTGATATGGGTGGATTGGGAATGGTCATAAACAACAACTGTGTTAGTGTCCAAGTGCTGTAGTAAGCAGTACTGGTGCTAGACGAAAACAGTAAAATCTAGTTAACCAATAAATAGCCCATTTGAATTATTCTAAGTCCAAATGAGGTAAAGTTCAAGGTCAAAGTGAGGTTGGGTGATATTGGTGGATTGGGAACGGTCATAAGTAACACTGTGTAAATATCCAAGTGTTGTAGTAAGCGGTGTTGGTGCTAAACAAAATGGTAAAATCTAGTTAACCAAGAAATGGCACTTTTGAATTATTCTAAGCCCAAATTAGGTCAAGGCCAAGGTCAAAGTGAGGTTGGGTGATATGGGTGGATAGGGAATGGTCATAAGCAACAACTGTGTAAGCATCCAGGTGTTGTAGTAAGCAGTGTTGGTGCTAGAAGAAACGGTACAATCTACTAAACCTTGTCACGGACAGACGGACGGACGAAAGGACAATCACTATATGCCTCCCGCATGAAGGTGCAGGGGGCATTAAAAAAAAAAAAGTGCAATGTGTTGTAGATTCATGAAACTAGTTCTGTTTGTATCATAACAATATAATGTGTCTCGTACCAAAGCACAGACCAACGGACCATCACAATCACGTATCTTAAATGTTAAGAGTTCTCTTTTGTTTAAATTTTTGTCATGACTAAGATATTGCTCAAAAATAACTTCCCTCCTGTGCATTTAAAAAAAAAACACACTGTGAATACATATTTAAAAATAATACAAGCCCCTTGCACAATACCAACAATAACAGTGATGTTCTTCCTTCATGGACAGGATCCCGTAAAAAGACCAATTCCGAATCCAAAGTAATACGAATTTGGATTAAAACTTCCAAAATCTGAGGTTACAAAAGCCCAAATACACTTGAAATGGGACTTAAGGTTGTAGGCCATGACATGAATGCATGTTTATGCAGAAAAAAAAAAAGTTTTCAACTACTCTGGTACTAGTTAATTTATTAGTGAATACAATTTCCTTGATCATTCTTACCAAATATCAAGATTTCACAATGCAAAAATTCCCAATCTGATGGGTACCAAACCCATTCCCAAATCTGTGAAAACAGCTCACTGTATACAGTAAAAGTGTTCCTACAACGCTGTATTTACCTCAGTTCTGTGTACCACCTGCCAACCTCCATCGGACGTCTGCTTCAGAATCTCCAGGTACGGATCAGACTTGCCAAGGAAGTCCTGGAATGGTCAACAGCTCAAATAAAATAACAAAACGTTCACCACCACATTTTGTTTGTTTGTTTGTTTTGGATTTTTCGCCGTATTCAACAATATTTCAGTCATATAACGGCGGTCAGTTAACCTACGCACACTTTTCCTAGGTAGGCTGGTTTACCAGTACTAAGTGCACATACTTATGCCAGTAACATTAAATCTTTATAATTTAACATTGGTGTGTGGACATAGTGCTACAAAATACACGTAACTCACAAATGTGAATCCCTAGATCTGCTGGACATTTTAGAATCAAAACCTTCTTCTTCAGATTTTGGTCATTCTTAAGAACTAAATCTGTTTTTAAATTCTGGTCATTTTTAGCTCAACTAGTTGAAAAATAGGTGAGCTTTCCTACTCGCCCTGGCATCGATGTCAACATCTGAACTTAAAGTTTTTATTCAAAAGTCTTGTTACTTTGAAAGTACTTAAGTGATTCACTGGAAACTTGGAATATACCTTTGTCATCAACTCCAGCATCAGATGCAACATTCCCCATCACTCTGTTTGGTAATTTTGACAGAGTTATGCCAGTTTCACACATACTGTGTGGTTAATGTTTTATTCAAAAGTCATAAAACTTCCAACTACATATATTATTCACTTGAAACTTGGAATATAATATACATGTAGTCATCAACTTTAGCCTCCAGTATAATAATTGCCACAACTCTGCTTCATATTTTGACAGATTTATTCCCCATCCACTTAAAAAAAATATGCACCAACTGAAATACTTCGTATAGACGAGCATGCCATCCACTGATGGGTAAATCTTGGTTATTTTAAAGAACAAAAGCACTATCAGCAGATGCTGGTCATTTTAAGAAGTAATTACCTTGTTCTCCAGATTCCTAGCAAAGAACGTGCACATGGCCACCTCGCCACCTTCTTTGATCTCTTCTGAGCGGATCTGGAACCAAAACAGTGATTAACTTTTAACAGCAAGATCAACTAAGCATTTGATTTTTCTGGGCTGCTATTTCAGCATATCTGTGATCTACTGGTTACGCAGTGGCTTTAGACCACAGCTTAGTTGCATGTTTGCGCCAACAATTCCTATACTGATTTACCTGTAGTTTGCTTAAGATTTTTAACAAATAGTGCAGTGCACTTCTTCATGAAAAGTACAAAAGCCATGATTTCACGTCCCAAATGGGCTGTCTACTTTCTTGAAATTGTCCCAATTACCTATTATTTAAGTTAAAACATGGTCAAATACATTTGCAAGTTCTTAGTTGTGTCTCGACTGCCAAGAGATTACCTGGCAACGGTAACTTTCAATGAATCAACACATACTAAAGTTGGGTTGGGCCATACTTTCTGCATCTACTTGTATAAATACATGCAGCAGTGAGTTTATCCAAATTTCTGTTTGACTGTTGCTATGTCTTGTCCTTTTTCTGTCTAGCCTCGCATGTATATGTATATAGCATGAAAAACAAAACGTGGGATTGTTTTATTTCATTGAAATGCAGTAAATACTTCCTTGATGTAACTGTCGAGTGAAACACCATTTACTCTTCCTTCTTGACTCAGGCAAACAAACTTTTAAGGTAAATTGTGAGGACACAGTGCAGAAATACAATTGTTCAAGAAATTAAACATTTCTGTATTGACAAGCCCAGAGGGGCAGCAGAGAGGGGTGTGGGGGAGGGGGTGGGGGAGGGAAAGGAGCAGGTAGAGCAAAATTATTAAAAATCACTCACAATGATTTTGCTTTCTCCAATCGGTTTTCCTTTTTTGTCCTCAAGCGGCTTCATCAATGGACGACCTGCTACTATCTGGTACCGGCAATTTCAGAAAATATAAAAAGTAAAATTTAATATAATTGATAATCAATTAAACTACTGTAAAAAAATTTACTTCTTGGCTACTGATTTAACTACAATAAAATTATTAATGTACATTTAGCCTTAAAATGTAATGGCAACATATCCAAAGGAATTTTGTGATATCTTTCATTCTTTACAAAGGAGCTTTATAAAATATGTGCCCAGCCAGGCTCCATACAAGGTTTGAACATCGAATAGTGAACTAAAGCGCTATGTACAAAAATACTACTGGGGCGTATTCACAAAGATCCTTAGGGGAAAATTAAGTAAATTACTTAAGTTTATAAAAATTTAAAGTCTCTGGTTGTTTCATGTATATGTAATTTTACGTTATTTTTTAAACTAGTAAATAGTGCTTAAATTTTTTGTATTTTGCCCTTTTTAAACCGAAATTATTGGATTTCACATAAGAAAATTTGATCTAAAATTTTGACTTAAGTACAACTTAAGATAAGATTTCCTTTAGATCCTTTGTGAATACCAGCCAAGGTATTTTATGATTTATAACTACTAGTACTTCACCTGTCCAAGTGAGCATTCAATCTGCCCCAGGAAATCATCGTCCCCCAGCTGTGGGCTGCTGTTGTCAAGGTCATACACCGCGACCTTGACCTTCTGAACCTGTTCAAACATGTAGTCCACTGTGAAACACTTGGCGAAGTCAGGATCTAAACAGTTCTGCACATTCTCTGTGCGCCCAGCCTGTAATTTGAAAGAAATTAAATAATGGTGGTTATTTTACAAAAACATGTTACTGATCTACGTCATCCTTTGGTATTAATAGGTCAAGGTAAAGAATCACTTAACCTTACAAATCATGGGTTAATTTTAAAACACATTTCAAAGCTGGCAAAACACTGTTTAAATTTTTTATAAAAACACTGTACCATTCAAGGTCAACTGCACTAGCAAATCCAGGGCCCCCCCCCCACAAAACTCCCCGACCATACATCACTAGCGGATCCAGGGCGCCCCCCCCCCTAAAACTCCCCGACCATACATCACTAGCGGATCCAGGGCGCCCCCCCCCCCAAAACTCCCCGACCATACATCGCTAGCGGATCCAGGGCGCCCCCCCCCCATAAACTCCCCCACCATACATCACTAGCGGTTCCAGGGCGCACCCCCCCCCCTAAAACTCCCCGACCATACATATATGGGCATATGTAAAACGGTCAAAACTGGCTTTGCTCGCTCATTTTTTAAAGATACTCATAAACTTCTGTCAAACATACCCGGCCTGGCCTGACCCATACTATTCCTTACATACACCATAGCACCGGAGCCAAAGTTCAGAGAAAACGTTAAACTATAGACAATTGGTATATATACCTTTATTTGTGGATGACATTGTTTTCTTTTATAAATTCATATATTATATAAAGCTGTCAGATGCAATACACCGTTAGCACACAATACCGCCTATAAGACATTGATACTTTTCGAATAAATAAGATATAAAGTCAAAATTATGTCAAATCAATGACTACGTTCGAGTTTAAACAGTTTTGTCTCCATAAATAGTTCCCAAAAATCGTAATCGACAACCTTTTTATTCAATGTCCCATTAGCAAACACACCAAATTTCATATTGTTTTATGCATTTATAAGAAAGATATAACGTGATCAAGTAGAGTAGTTTCCACAACATTTCTCCAATTCCTGGCAATTTAATAATTTCCTGACACCATGTCAGCGAAATTGACACAAAGTTGGCATTACTTGCCTTAATAGTTCACAAGGCAATAATACGAGTATCTTTCACAATATTTTGCGTAAAAAATGTCCGTCTGTCTGTCCGTTACTTTGTTTCTATCAAATTATTGTGATTATGATGATGATGATAATGATGATGATGGTGATGATGTGCAAAGATTTATTATATATTTTTGATACGGACCTGTAGCTGATCACTGCATACCCACAGACAAGGGTTATAAATGCACGATCAAAGGTTCACGCCCCCCACCCAACCCGAAATCCTGGATCCGCCCCTGAACTGAATCATAATCTAACTTTTGTTACCCTAACCATTCAGCCATCAGGGCTCAGTCTGCCATTCCCCAAATTACACGTTCTGCTACAAATCTGAACCTTTTGATAAAGAAAATTCTGAAATGCTACAAATTTGGTTCCATAAAGCTTAATAAAAACCGTTAGGATTTTGAATAGTAAGATCAATTTGGCTTAAGAAATATTTACGATAGTCAGACAGAGCGAGTATATTTTACGATAGTCAGACAGAGCGAGTATATTTTACGATAGTCAGACACAGTGAGTAAAAGACTGCATATCGAACCTCGACCCATGATCCCCCAATCTCCATGAAAAGGACAGCACATGGGTCGGACTTGGACATTGTGTCTTTGTTCTTCAGCTTCCTGCACGAGATTCTCAGCTCCACCTTCGACATGGGGCCCTGAGCTGCCATTGTGGTCTGCTAAAGGTAACATTATTTTAGTCAAACACTTGATTTTAATTGCATTTAATTAAGTACACTTTGATGCAATTGCCATTTTAAATTATATGTTCACATAAATTAACCAGGAACCTGTTAAAACAATGTATAAAACTAATTCAAGAAAACTTAATAATCTATGAACCAGCCCCTTAGTACAGAGAACTACAATTGTAAAACTGTAAAACCCTGTGACCAAGAACACTGATGCACTGTTGAACTTTGCCATTATCAATGGTGAAAATTTGATATTTTCTGGTTTATTATAGGTTACCTTCTTGAAGATGCATTATTTGTGGTGTAATGTGATAAATTGTAGCTTATTGTGACTAGTTGAACCTCTTGAATGATGAATACTTATATGAACTAAGGTTGTAATGATTTGCTCTCCCTATGGTACAGTACCTTTTGACTTGTGTGGTATGGTGGCCACGATAAAATACTGTATCACAAGACATTTCGGTCATGAAAAGATCGAGTAACAATAAATAAAACATCACCTTAGTATTTCAAGGGCTAATCTGCTTCTTTAACACATGTCAGATAGGCTATTGTAGACCTAAAATTACTTATTGATAATTATAACAATATTCCATTGCAAATAAAATGTGGTTAGTATACAGATTTATAAGAGCATGTACTACACATTACAATATGCAAAACACTCAAGCAACACATATGCATTACACAAAATTTATAATTCTTGCAATTTTAATTGATGTCTATTCATAAACAAGAGGGCCCTGAAGGCCCTAGGGCGCTCACCTGAGACCTTGTAACCCAATTAGAATTTGCATCTCCGAGGTGTGGCTTATTTTTATCCCAGGGGCATAATTTGAACAATCTGAACAAACCTCTGGGCCTTGCGGTTTCAGGTTAAGCTTTTTAAAGTCATTCTGCTATTTAAGTCTATATAAACCATGTGACCCCTTGGGGTATGGCCAGATTTGACCCCAGGGGCATAATTTGAACAATCTTTGGAGAGGACCACTATGCAATGTTCGTTATACATATTGGAAAGCTGTGGGCCTTGCCGTTTCAGAGGAGAGGATTTTTAAAGTCATTTTGATATTTAAGTCTATATAAACCGTGTGACCCCCAGGGCGTGACCAGTTTTGACCCCAGGGACATAATTTGAACAATATTTGTAAAGGACCATATATACATACCAAATATGAAACCTCTAGGCCTTGCAGTTTCACAGGATTATAATTTTTAAGTCATTTTGCTATATAAGTTTATATAAACCATGTGACCCCTGAGGTGTGGTCAGTTTTGACCCATGGGGCATAATTTGAACAACCTTTGTAGAGGACCACTATAGGATGTTACATACTAAATACGAAACCTCTGGGCCTTGCAGTTTCAGGACAAAATTTTTAAAGTCATTTTGCTATTTAAGTGTATATAAATCAATTGACCCCCAGAGCGTGGCTAGTTTTGAACCTAGGGGCATAAATTGAATAATATTTGTAACGGACCACTATACGATGTTACATACCAAATATGAAACCTCTGGGCCTTGCGGTTTAAGAGAAGAAGATTTTAAAATACATTTTGCTATTTAAGTCTATATAAACCATGTGACGCCCAGGGCGTGGCCAGTTTTGACCACAGTGGCATTATTTGAACAATCTTTGTAGAGCACCACTATAGGATGTTACATACCAAATATGAAACCTCTGGGCCTTGCGGTTTAAGAGAAGATTTTAAAAGACATTTTGCTATTTAAGTCTATATAAACCATGTGACCCCCAGGGCGTGGCCAGTTTTGACCCCAGGGGCATAATTTGAACAACCTTTGTAGAGGACCACTATAGAATGTTACATACCAAATATGAAACCTCTGGGCCTTGTGGTTTCAGAGGAGAAGATTTTTAAGGTCATATTGCTATATATTGTATATAAACAATGTGACCCCCGGGCATGGCCAGTTTTGACCCCAGGGGTATAATTTGAACAATCTTTGTAGAGGACCACTCTAGAATGTTACATACCAAATATGAAACCTCTGGGCCTTGCGGTTTCAGAGGAGAAGATTTTAAAAGTCATTTTGCTATATATTCTATATAAACCATGTGACCCCAGGGGCGTGGCCAGTTTTGACCCCAGGGGCATAATTTGAACAATCTTTGTAAAGGACCACTACAGGATGTTACATACCAAATATGAAACCTCTGGGCCTTGTGGTTTCAGAGGAGAAGATTTTTAAAGTCATTTAACTATATTTTCTATATAAACCATGTGACCCCCGGGGCGTGGACAGTTTTGACCCCAGGGGCATAATTTGAACAATCTTTGTAGGGGACCACTATAGGATGTTACATACGAAATATGAAACCTCCGGGCTTTGCGGTTTCAGAGAAGAAGATTTTTTAAGTTTACACTTTTAAAATCTATTTTTAGCTCTGGTGACCTACAAATGCAGCGGACCGTAATGATTTGAACAACTTTGAAAGAGGGTCACCCAATGATCATTCCTGTGAAGTTTGGTAAAAATCTGCCAAGTGGCTTTGGAGGAGATGTCGTTTGAATTAAAAGTTGACGACGGACGCACGCACGCACGCAAGACGGACAACGGGCAATCACAAAAGCTCACCTGTCACCATTAGCACTTTGTGCTCAGGTGAGCTAAAAACACATTTTTAAAATATATTTCTGAGCGACGTTTGTTTGTTTGCTTCAGGTTAACCGACATACTCTAAAAAAATGCCCCGACCCTAGAACATTTTCTTGGGTTTGTCAAATATATTTTTGTATTATTTACCTTTTTCAATAATTAAATGTGTTTTTGGATAAAAAAGTGTTTTGTTTTGATAGCATCCACTTAAAAAAAATATTTAAGGATATTGCTGGTATGTTTTGAATATTAATTCAGTTTTAGAATCTTCGAGTCGTCCATTTACTAAAGACAAAAATAATATTTAAAATCAAATAATAAATCCTGACCTACCTACGCTAATTTTTAGGGCAGGTAACCTGAAACAAGCATATTTTTTTACCTCTGACAGGAATGTCATTTTACTCCTTTATATATAATGTATTTTTCTTTTTGAAATCTGTTACAAAAAGTCTGGAAATTGTCAATTTGCCAATAGATCTGTGAATAGGTAAGAGTCCTTGCCCTGAGAAATTGATGGATGCTCCCCAATGCGCTTTGTCAAGCAATATAAATGCAATTAGAAAGGCAAAGATAGTAAAATTACTAAAAATCAACAGAAATGCATACTTCATACTATATTTCAGAAATTTTCAAAGTCCCATAACTCTAAGAAAATTCATTGAAGTGGAACGTCCTGCTAATATGCACAGCTCCTCTTGGCAATGAAGCTTCCCATGAAATGTCATTGAAATGTGGTCAATAGTTCCTGAGAAATATCCCGGACAAGAATTTATGCAGTATATACTAATTTCAGAATTTTTCAAAGTCCCATAACTCAGAGAAAAATCATTGAAGCGTAACATCCTAGCAGTATGCACACCTCCAAACTTTATAGTAATGAAGCTTACCATAGTTGTGTTGAATTCAGGCCAGTAGTTGCTGAGAAATAGCACGGACTAAAGTCAAGAATAGTGCACTATATACTGATTTCAAAAATCGTCAAAGTCCCATAATTCTAAGAAAAATCATTGAAGCGAAACATCCTGGTAGTATGCACACCTGCTTTCGGTAATGAAGCTTCCCATAAAGTTTGGTTGAATTCCAGCAAGTAGTTGCTGAGAAATAGCCCGGACAAGAAAGTGCAGAATTGTGCACTATATACTGATTTCAGAACTCTTCCAAGTCCCATAACTCTAAGAAAAATCATTGATAGTATGCACACCTCCTTTTGGTAAGAAAGCTCACCATGAAGTTTCATTGAATTCTGGCCAGAATTAAGTTGCTGAGAAATTACCACCGGACAAGAAAGTCAAGAATAGTGCACTATATACTAATTTCAGAAATATTCAAAGTCCCATAACTCTGAGAAAAATCACTGAAGCGGAACGTCCTGATAATTATTAATATGCACACCTCCTCTTCATAATGAACCTCCAATGAAGTTTCGTTGAATTCCAGCCAGTTGTTGCTGATATACTCCGGACAAGAACCTCGACAGTGGGCCAGAAGGACGGACGGACAAAGCAGCGACTATATACTCCTCCAAATTTTTTCGGGAAGCATAAAAAGGTAGGGTAAGGATTGAGTGTTTTTTTTAAGTCTAGCCACAAAAGCGAAACAAATCATAAACACTAAACCAGCAGTATTATTCATCAGTGATTTTTTTGGCTATTTTTACTGCGGAATAAAGGCAGTTACCCCTTGCCAATAAACTTCCACTTTTTCCCTAAAATGACCAAATTTTTCCCCAAAAATAAGAAAAAAATTCCCATCAAGCTGGGTTGGTATTTCAATAAACAATTGACAACTTTTATTGCTTTTTGACACTCAATATTAGGTTGCAAACAGACCAAAAATCAGTAACTGAGACACTAATACAACAGTAATGGTACAACCATAAATAACTCGCACCCAAGTTTCTAAGCAAAAAACAAGATTCTGCGTTTGATAAACACACATGCCCCTGGTTGGTGCTGGGTAGCCAATTTCTTAGTGCAAATTAGGTCAAGGTCAAAGTGAGGTTGGGTGATATGGGTGGATTGGGAACGGTTGTAAGTAAGAACTGTGTAAATATAAATGTAAAGTGTTGTAGTAAGCGGTGTTGGTGCTAGACGAAACAGTAAAATCTAGTTAACCAGGAAATGGCACTTTTGAATTATTATAAGTCCAAATTAGGTCAAGGTCAAAGTATGGTTGGGTGATATGGGTAGATAGGGAATGGTCATAAGCAACAACTGTGTAAGTATCCAAGTGTTGTAGTAAGCGATGTTGGTGCTAGACGAAATGGTAAAATCTACTTAACCTTGTCACGGACGGAAGGACGGAAAGACAGAAGGGCGGACAGAGCGATCACTATATGCCTCCTGCATCAAGATGCCGGGGGCATAAAAAGACTTGCCATGTATAAAAACGTACTATTTTCCCCATTTTTAGAAATCACGCTAAAATTCTCCTAGTTCAAAGGCACAGGTAGTTGTGAAAATTGCAAAAAAATCACTGTTCATCCATGAAAAAATCCAGATTACTCTTTAATAATATAAAGCGCCTTTTCGAGACAGATTATTGGGTTGCCTGAAACACAGACCTTTTAAGCTCGACTATTCGAAGAATAGGTGAGCTTTCCTCCTACCCCCGACGTCGGCGTCCACGTCTGAATTTGGTTAAAGTTTTTATTCAAAAGTCTTCTAACTTCAAAACTTTACTTGAAACTTGAAATATACCTTCGTCATCAACTCCAGTGTCCTGATTCTAGTATCAGGGGCAACATTACCCATAACTCTGTTTTGTATTTTGACAGAGTTATGCCCCTTTTTTACATGGAATTTCTGGTTAAAGTTTATATTCAAAAGTTGTGTAACTTCAAAACTATGTAAGTTGTTCACTTGAAACTTGGAACTAACCTTTGTCATTAACTCCAGTATCAGGGGCAACATTACCCTTAACTCTGTTTTGTATTTTGACAAAGTTGGCCCACTTTTTACATATACTTTGTGGTTAAAGTTTTTGTTCCAAAAATTTATAAACTATACAAGGCTTCACTTAAAAGTTTTGTATTTTAACAAATTTATGCCCCTTCCACTAACCAAAATATGTACCAACTCAAATACTTCGAATAGTCGAGCGCGCTGTCCTCTGACAGCTCTTGTTTGTTTTGGCCTCAGTATTATGTTCCATAGATATTTGTATGATGACACGTTCATTTTGGATGCCTGAGCAACTTAAACCTACACACTTTTGTATTTTTAAATGAATCTCGCTCAAACAACCATTTAAACCATGTAAACTTTAATTGATATTCTGCTACGCTGTAGAAGTGTTACATCATTGTATTGGTAAATTGCCATGGAAGCCTCATTTTTATTGGTTGAAGATGAAAAACAGTTTTAAAATATTGGCAAACTGTAAATAAATGTAGTAGATTTAAACACAATTTTAAATCAGAATTTCATGCATGTTTTGTAGGTAAATTTTGGTACATTTAAAGCTGCGTTTGGTTGTTTTTCAATGTAAAGTACTTTGATATGTAACTTCAGTGTCTTTGTTTTACCTTTTACAGCAAAAGTGGGATATTTTGTTTTTAGAAAAGCATTATTATATGTTTATATTCTACTTTGTTATACAACATTAATGAATTGTTTTGCTACAAATGCTGACTTAGATTATGCACTAACCTGATTTGATGAAAAAATTGCTGGGATTGTTTACTAAAATACCTCTATCATAGTGATTCTTTTTTTCTAAATAAAGCTTACACTCTGAGGGAATTTTAAGGTAAAGTAAATTGCAGCAAATTTAGCCTTATATTAAAGTAACATTCAATTTGTTGCATGTCTTGTAAAAATATGACTTAAAATTGTTCAATTTGAAAAAAAATGCACACATAAATAAAAACAATATTCAATAATTGTTAACAATTTGAAACATAAAAGAATAAATATTAAAACTTATACCGCAAAATCAATATATTGTATACAAAGGAAATTGTTTCGATCCCACCGACTTACTCTTTGTTTTATTTGTTTGGATTTTCGCTGTTTTTAACAATATTTCAGTCATATCAAGTCGGTTAACCTACTCACACTTTTCCTGGGCAAGCTTAGCCGATCTAAGCGCTTTACCAGTACTAAGTGCACATAGCTATGCCAGTAACTGCCAACTGTCTTACTTGAATCAGAGGTAGGGTGGAGAATGCCGTAGAAATAATTTCCTGACCAACCCCCACACAAAATATATGGCCAGGCTGGGGTTGGAACTTACGATCCCTGGATCAACAGTCAAGCGCTCTACCAACTGAGCTAGCCGGACCTGGCCACCACCAACTTACAATATTAGTATAGACTATTATATTAGTATAGTAAGTGTGCGGCACCAAATAATTGCATGTGATTATATAGGACAGGGGCGTAGCTTGGGTTCAAAAAATGTATAGGCACAATAGGCGGAGTCTACAAAATGACGCTGCAAGCGATAATTTGGCCAGGAGTGTTTATACTTGTATGTGGTTACAAATAACTAACTTCAGCTAAACCCCAATTCTACACAATAATTGTAAAATAAGCATAGCCTCAGGGTACCAATTCTCAAACGATTTTTATTATTAATATAACTTATTCACATGTGAATCATTGAAACTAAAATATGTTGTCGTTTTAAGCAAGTCTAATCTACATATATTGTATTGGCAAACTTCCAACTTCACAGCCTCTTTTTCAGTAGCACATCTGCAGACGAAATTTTATTCACTACACAAAGTTTAAGTATGTGACCGGGAAATGTCATGTTTCCTTTAGTAAAATCATTCTTTGTCACAAAAGTAGTATTGGTTTTAAGATTTAAACACTTGGAACAAACCTGTCATTCAACATTTAGGCCTTTTACTTTGTTTACAACTGTCAAAATGACGTATTTATCACAATAATGCTGTTAAAGCGCTCTACAGTCTACTTAGATTTGATTAGGTTACACACAACTTAGTTATTTTTATTTCATTTTGGTTACATACAATTACCAGTATTTGTATTGGTCATTGAATAATGAAAGCATTTCATGGACGAACACAGTCAAACACAACATGTTTGAGTCTCTTTTATTCATTTTTTATCTACAAATCGTATTAGTTAGAAAAAAAACTCTGTCAATATGTGATCAGTATGATGTCAAGTAGTGTGATATAATTATATTTATTTGTTGTATGAAATATTCTGCATTATCTGTTGTTCATGTAAAAAAAAATCATCAATAGTAATACTGCACTTCATTTACGATGTAAATAAATTGATTTTACCTGTTACATGTGTGTTCAAACTTTGTGTTTGACCCGAACAAATGAACGTTTGACAATTGGTTCCAAACCATTTCGAAATGTTAACATAGGTGACTCGATTTGAAAAACGGTAAGGTGGTGTTATCAACTGATATTTTTCGCACATTTTTGTAGTTTTAGAAAGAGTAATGTTTTGTCTGATATGCTAATGTAAATATTTTCGAAGAACTTAAAACAATGTTATATACTGAACCAAACTTACAAAAAAATGTTTGAGAATTGGTACCCCGAGGCTATGTTTCATGAAATTTATTTCATATTGACATAATCGACTTGTTAAACAATAAAGTATCAACACAACCAAGAAAGATCCCCTCACCCCCAACCCCACTTTTGTTTTTATTGCATTTTTTTTGCATATTTAAATTTTTCAGCTCTGAAAAAAATGTATAGGCAAGTCCATATAGTGCCTAAAGGAAGCTACGCCCCTGTAGGATGTCATGATATCTTACAAGTTACATGTATAACAGTTAGGCGTCATTCACCAAATAAGAGACTGTCTCCTGAACGGGGGATGGTCTCCTATGAGGGTGACATTTGACAAATTTTGCGTAATACATAGGGTCCCCAATTGGGAGACAGTCCCCCATAAACGAGACGAAAACGATTGATATAACAGTGACATTTTTAGACCAAACCTGCGCATTTTATGACGCATTGGCGCATTTTCTTTCGAAGTTCGTCTGCCGGGAAAAAGAAAAAAAACTAGAGATGTCCGCGTGTACAGGTGAGTTCATCGCGTAACTTTTCGCCTGCAACCGCTTGAAGTTGCTTATTCCAACTAATTTTCATACTGGTTGATATTTTAATAATATTACACCATGATGATCAATCCATTCGTGAGATGAAGCGGAATCTTTTAGTGTGATGCATGCTGTCAATCGGCGCCATTCTGTTGACGCCGGGTACTGTAGAAAACATTTATGGAACGAATTCTGTTCATCGGTATCGTCTCCCGATTGGGTGAATTAACGTTGTATTTTTGTGTAAGATAATTGATATTTTAAAAAAAACATATAGAACATAAATCATATAATGAACAAATATAAAGAATGATTTATATATAAAATCCTTGTATTTCAGAAAATCAAGAATCGTCTGATCAGACATATTCAGTAGATCCATACATTGCTACAGTAGAGCATCAGTATGCTGTTGAGGTGTGTTTGTAAAAACAGTTACAGAACTGTAAAACAAAACTTTAAAAAAAAAATCCCATTAAACTTGTTTCCTCTCGTGGTGTAATAACCACATGTATATTTGATCGGGTCACATCAAATATAAATTATGTTATGAATATAGATCTATTTAAACTGGTTTCCACACATTATTTTCGAAATATGGTATGAAAATTTATAATTAATACTATAAAGTATATACAGTATGCAAATATGAGTAAATATAAATAGTACAAGGTTAAACTTTATATTTTTAAGACAATTCTCTAAACAAAAATGGCACTATCCCATACATTTATTTGTTTAAAAAAGGGTTCAAGTTCTGACATACATCCTGAGATGGACATTGGGGCAGAGGTCACAACAGGGAATAATAGTAGGCTTCCAGAGGCTGTTATCATAGAGGAACAGTCAGGGGTATTATTATATTTGATATTGAACTGCTTAAAAGTTTCTAATTGTCATCGCTGCATGGTGGCATACAGTAGAAATGAACTTAAACACTTTTGTGTATCCCCAAAACATTTAGGGGACAAAAACAATGGCCAAAAAGTGGAACAACAGTAAAATCAATCTTCAAGTTAAAACCAGTATTGCCAAACAATATTAATATATTTTTTAATCAATATATCAATTATGAACAGTAAAAATTTTATTCGAGCATTAATTAACATCTAAAATGAAATGTAGAAGAGAAAAAAAAATAGACATAGCCCCTAAATGTCATTTTCTTTACTTTCCAGTCTGCAAGTCATCATCAAGGACCAATTCTTGAAAACTTCATTACAGACAAAAGAGCAAGACAAAAATCTTTGTCAAAACGGTTGAAAACCTTTCAGAAATCGGTAACATATAAAGCTAAACTTAGTCAGCATCGTATCGTGAAGTTTAGTCTTTATTTTATGTTTTGGAATAAAAAAGAATTTGATAACAATAAATATAGGATTTATCATGTAATCAATCTTTGCCAATTTGTTATCATTTTAGTAACTACTTGAAAATATAAGAAAACATACATTGGTGCTTCAATCGATGATGTAATATAAAAACATGTATTAAAGTTTGTTCAGTTTAAATACACACCAAACTACAATGTCATTAAATTTTCCAAATATAACAAATAAGATTTACATTATTTAAATTGTTCCTTTGTTTAAATGTGTTTTTGCTGAATTTTGTTAAGGCGCAGCTCCTGCACTCAAAGTGTGCTGCTACAGTGTCGTACAAAATTATCACGGAGTCAGGCCGCATCATTATTGGGGCGCATCCACAAAGTGCTTCAAGGACTGTTGGGTTGCAGGTTGGTGGGGATTGCAGACCGCAAAGGAAGGTTCCTGTTGGATCACCACGGAAATCTCCAGCAACATTATTAAAAGCAAAAGCAATTAATAATTTGCCAGGGAAAAAAACTGTCACTCAAAGTGTTTCTAAAAAGCAAATCAACAAATGTTCCATTTGCAAAATTATTGCACTGCTTTACAAACAGGCCCTTTGTCACCTTGTCTGCCATTTGACTTTCATCAGTACCTGCAATAAAAAATGAAACTGATTTTAAGAGTTATAAAATGTATTCAGACAAACATATAATAGCATAATATAAGCATAATTCAAGGTAGTTTTTGCTACAGCACTACATAATGATGATTAAAAATGTGTAAATATTAGCATCATAGTATGACTACTAACACATTGTAAGTAATTGTATTTTATTATGCATTTACGCTTAATAATGATACATGACCAAACTAAATGGAAATAATTAAATGATTATAGGACCCGTAAGCAGGTTTTACTTTCTTTAATACCTACCAAGGGTTCCATATACAAAGTATTAACTTGTAACACTTATTTTATAAAACCAATTAATTATATTTAAAACTGCATTTTTAAGGGTGCCTTTTAAAAATAATTAAATAGCAGAAAAAATACAAAATTTTAAACAAGTAGTTGATTTTAGCCTATTTTAACTAATACCTTAAAGCTGGCAACTGTGTTCTGAGAATTGGAATGCCTCTTGTTTTTATCTCTTCAAGTGACAAAAGTTAAATTCCTGCAAGAATAATGGAAAATCGTATGTGGCTCCAAAGAGTAAAAGATTTTAGAATAAGCAAGGGTTGGGACAGAGATGGCATGGTACCAATAATGTTTCTTTCCACGGTAAATGGGTAAGTGTATATCACAATTCACATCATTATGCGTTTTGTACAAAAGGACTAATAACAGTGACTTTCATGAAATTTTTCTCATTGGCAATTACCAATACAACTTGAATATATAAACATGTTTACGTTTAACAAGGTTCTTGCAGTAAATATTATGATAGATGTCATAGATGTAACCAATTTCATGTTCAGATATCATCATTTTCGTTACAAACCAGAGACTGACCATCGCCTAGTGTGCATGAAAGAGACAACAAATGTTTATGACCCAAGGTCAATCATTGTGTTTGACTCTACCAATGGACGAAATGTTGGCCGTGTTCCTCGAGGACTAAATATCTTAATACATGGATGGATATCCGACCGCACTCTTGTACGGTCATCACTTTTCTGCACTGGCGAGTTTCAGCATGATGGCCCAGTTAGAGGGGGTGGACCAAAATTGATCTGTGCTTATTTGCTGGAATTTAATTCAGAAACGATAAACTTACCTGAGGTGTCCCGTCAACTTCATGACGAACTCCAAACTGACGAAATATATATGTAATGTACATGCAGTTTGGTTCTTCATTTGTTCTTAAACCAAATCAAAGAAAAATAAAACATGAAAACAACACCATGTGCACGTTTCACTCCATTGGGGGACAATTCAACATGGTTTCTTGGGGGACAATTCAACATGGTTTCTTTAATGTCTCCTGATTGAGGATATTTCTCAGTTGTAGGGTATTGTCTCCTATTTAGGGGGCATTATTTTCTTTTTGCAAATTGTCTTCTGATTGGGGGAATGTAAATCATTTGAAAGACAATCTCCCGATTGGGGAACTTATGTACAAAAAAAGGATTGAAATTTGTTTCTCTAACAATTTGTCCCTCGATAAACAGACAATTACCTGATAAGGAGACTGTCTCCTATTTGGTGAATGACGCCTAACTGTATAACTAGCCTGTTTTCCTGTCTATTCGGCCACTTAAGAATATAAACAACCGTATACGATTAACGAAAGTAATATAAACAATATAACACTAAATATTTAACGAAAAATATATCAGAAACACGATTAAATGTTAACTTTCACCGAAAGCGGCTTTTTTACAAATATTTACCTCGTTTAGCAGTCGACAGTTAGGAGTCTGGAACACTTTGGCGCTTCCTATCTATTCGGCCACTCTGATTGGTCAATCATTCGCGCGTGTAGAATGAGGTTCGCTGCAGCGGCGTGCTTAATTTTCATTACTGTTGTGTTTAGGCAGTTGTGTGGATAATTTTTTGTCTCTTTTGTAACAGTTTGAAAATAAATTCATTAACAAAACGTTTCTTTATTTAAAAAAAAAACACAACAAGTAAAAAGTCATTTTTTCAACACTATAAATTAAAATATGTTAACATTTTAACAGTAAAACAAACAATTATAGTATTTAGAATTTTAATGGCAGTGGTGGCAGAGGAATTCATCGCCGCGTCTCAGAACCCTTTTCTCGTGGCAGAAGGAAAGGTGAACCCAATGTCCACAAACGTCACACTGCCCCCAACTCAAGATTTTTAAGTGTGGGCGGTCGTTCATATTTGGCGGCTGGCGTTGCTCGCACACGCAGCACACGTCATCATCATCATTTTCCGAGTCGGACTCTTCATTAAGAGAGATGTGAAGACCGCTTGTTGACGGCAAGGGACTAGTAGGGATCTTCTTCTCCACGGTTTTCTTGGCTTTTTTGTGAGCAGTGGGCGGTGCGTTCTCTTTGTTTTGCTCCTGATAGGCCTCGATTTCGTCAACGTATTCTTGTCCCGTGACCTCGCGACCACTTGGGTTAGTTTTGCTCCGCTTTCTGCTCATTCTTCTGCAAACACAGCACGGTGCATCTGGAGTGTTTGTGTTTGTGGCAGCAACCTTATTGTTCAGATACTCCAGAACGGCATCATTCCCTCTTTGAATGGCGCTTGCTTTCTGCACTGGAGTTTCATCCCTAAATGCTTCGCACGGCACGAGTTTTTCTGGTAAGATGGCGTTGCGGTTGAACGGGAAAATCCCAGCTTTCTTAAATGCGGACAGTATGTTCAGGGGGCTGACAGACTTCAAGTAAGCTTTGCACGCAATGCTTGCTATCTCGTATTTGGTCACCACCTTCCCCATGTTGGCCTGCATGTAGGTAGCATATTCGGAGTAGTAATAGCGCTTGAACGGGCCGAAAACCGCAACATCGAGTGGCTGAAGAATATGCGACGTATGGGCAGGAAGCACAAACAAATGGATGTTCCAATCCTTGGCCCAACGAATCACCTCGGGCGACGTATGTGTGGTGTGGCCGTCATAAATAAGCAGCAATGTCGGAGCGGTTGACATACTTCAGAAAATGGGTCTCCATAAACTCCTTGAAGACGTCTGCCTTGGACCAACCAGTCTCCGACACCGTTGCCATAGATCCGGTTGTTGTACCTTTCATGAGGTCCTCGTTCATTCTTTTGCCTATGTAATGGTCATTATGTAATTTATTTTAGAGCTGATGTGTGTTAAATTACTATAATTATTTTTGTGTTGATTTTCATTCATCAAGAGATTTCTGATTCAATGATTACAACATTTAAATTTATGTTCTTGTTTAAATAATTTACTAACTATATTGCCATAATATTTTACGTTAATGACGGGACATACGTAGTTATTTGGTGGCGAATGTGCAAATAAACCTAAGTGACGTCCCTTGAATTGGCCGGAAGTTTGGTAAAAGTTTCATTGTTCATTGAGGTAAGTTAATTCTATTCCGGTATATTATTATGGTCCACGTTCATAATTGTTTCTACTTTTGCTTCAATAAATCAATGCAATGTACAAATAATCGTCATTACTCTATTTTACTGGCCTTATTCTAAAAGTTTTGAAAGACTATCAAAAACATGATTTGACGTATTTGAACAGTTTCATAAATCAAATAATCAATTCATTCATCTTCAAGTAGTAAAGTCATATGCCATCACATATAGTAGTGATGACATTGTAACACAAATCCAAATGGATTTTTTTGGCATGTTTATGAATAAAACTTCGATGCCATAACTTCCAATGTTTAATAGATGTACATCCTTAAGAAGTTCAATATATGTGTCACGAAAAACATAATCTGTTGCAGCGAGACAGGATATCACAGCAGGTATGATGCCACACCAGTAAACACCATGCCACTGTCACCACGGAAACGACCAACGGTTCGAGATGAGGCGGTTCAAACATCCACTGTAGGGTCGCCTACATCACTGATTGCCAAAAACCACTCCATTAAAGTTTTAAAAGGTACTAGTTTATTGTTTGTGATTTTCTTCGTTAAAAAGTATATAATGAACAGTTTTAAAAGTAATATTTTGAATAAATTGTATTTTGAATGTTTGATGTGTTCCATAATTCATTAGCTGTTCTTAAAATCTTAATCGTTCAACCTTTAGTAATAAAAAAATATATGTGAGGCATGTCGTGGGAAAACCGGGCGTAATGTGTGTGCGAAAAGTGTCGTCATGGATCAGCCAGTGCAGTCCGCTCAGGCTAATCGGGGACAACACTTTCCGTCTAAAGTGGATTTATGTCTAGAAGAGACTTTCTTGAAACAGAAAATACCCTGAAAGTGGAAAGTCAAAGTGTCCTGGATTTACCTGTGCGGACTACAAAATTTAACTGGTGGAAGCAGGATTCCATGTTCTTTGTATGCAAATATTTGAAATGAAATCTTTAAGGCACATACTTACAAAATTCTTTTATACCTTATAAATAGTTAGACCACCATAATAAAAATAAAAAATGGTTACCGCTCAATAGCTTGAGAACACAATCAGATATTTTAATGAAACTTCATGCATAGATATCTTATATCTAGACCTCGCTTGGGATTACATATGGGGTGGGTGGGATCAAGGTAGCCGTTACTTAACACAGACAAACAGTTTACTCTCAATAGTTTGAGAAGAAAATATGATTTTTAATGAAACTTAATAAATAGATACCTTATATCGAGACCTCGCTTGGAATTGCATATGGGGTTGGTGGGGTCAAGGTCAAGTTATCATTACTAAAACTTTTATTGATGTGCTGACTTTAATGTGTTTCAATCGAAAAATTAGGTTTTCGTGGAATTTGCATGTTTCTTGTTTTAGAAAAAAAATGCCATTAACTCTGACAAGCACAAGAAAAGTCGAGCGCGCTATCCTCTGACAGCTCTTGTTTTATCAAAGAAATAACTGTGCTGGCAATGCCTTATACTAGTAGTAGAGTAGTGATATACGTTGTGTATAGTATCTTCAAATATTATGGACTTGAAATGTGGAGATGTTTTCAAATCTAATGCAAAAGGCTCATGTACAAATTTCATGTGCGCAAAATGGCAAATTGAATCCTTTGATGTTATAGGACATTCTAACAAGCATTTTGTGCAGTGAGAATATCTGTAACAAATGAACATGTTAATCTTTATTTCAGTAATTTAGTTTTGTTCAATTGTATGCGTTCCTTGTATTTTTGATAGAGCTACCTGGTACTAAAAATTAAAATAAAATTACTGTGTGTTTTTTAACTAAATAAATGTCACTATAGCTCTTACTCGCAGTATCTAATTGTTTAAAATTGTTGCTGAAAGCTAACATCTTATGTTGCTGCTAAGAAATAAAAGAATTAGTATCATTTGTTCTGTTCTGAAAAGAAAACTTGCATATTGACATAATTTCCCTGTGAAAATATGCCTCATTCTTATTTCCAAGCTATTTTGTCATCGTGTAATGCTAACATGGGTATGTTTTTACAGGTTTAATGGAGCTAACAGTGGAGAATGTGGAGGAGGTGTTGTCAGCCGCAACTCACCTCCAGGTTTCGGATGCAGTAGAGCTGTACTCTCTGGGCTCGACATACAAGAAATCTGAACATTTCATGCTGAAGCATTTTGAACTGATGGCTAAATCGGGCCAGTACATGAAACTAAATCATAACCAGTTGTCTCAGCTGCTGGAGGACAACAGTCTTCGTATTTGCTCTGAGTATCACTTGTTTGAGTTAGTTCTGTGCTGGATGCAAGGTAAGAAAGAGAGAGAGCAGTATGTGGCTGAACTAATGCGGAACGTTCGGCTGCCATTGCTGTCGGGTGAGGAACTAGTAGAAAAAGTCAGCACCGTGCCACTGATGCGAGACAATAAAGAGTGTCACGAACTCCTCACTGAGGCTAAAGACTACCATATTGTGGTCAGCAAGCAGCCATTGCTGCAAACAAAAAGGACACAGGTTCGAGCCAGCGAGAAATACTTGGTAATGTGTCACAGAGAAAATCTTGAGTATTATAATCTTGAAAACATGCATCATGGTTTTCTGCGAGATGCTACCATACAGTTGTACCACCCAGCTGTTGTGGTGGTTGATAACTTCATGTATGCATGTGGAGGAAAGTATGACTTCAATGAAAATAACGAGATTGCAACTGCACGCTGTTTTAGGTATGATCCCAGGTTTGATAGCTGGTACGAGTTGACATCCATGAATGAAGCTAGAAAGGACTTTGTACTGCTTGCCTCTGAAGGCAAATTGTATGCAATAGCAGGACAGGATGAAAATCTAGTCATGTGTACAACCGAGGTGTTTGACATTGCCACAAATGAATGGGAAGTGAAGGCCTCTATGAACCACTCACTCTATGGCCATGCTGGTGCTGTGTACGATGGAAAACTGTATGTATCCGGTGGACAGAAATTTGATGGTTGTTGCAACGACCTTGAAATGTATGACCCTGCCGATGACATGTGGCTCAAACGCAGTCCTATGATGTCAGCTCGGTTAAACCATAACATGATCACAGTGAAAGACAGGATCTATTGCATGTGTGGCAACATTGAAGATAACATGGGCTTCCCAGTACCAGTAATTACTATAGAGTATTACATTCCCAGCAATGATCAGTGGACGGTCTGTCAGAAAACTTTGAATATCCGGGAAGCAGGCGCGTGTCTGATGGACGATAAAATCTACATTGTCGGAGGGCTAAACGGTGAGCATTACTTCTCAGACCTGGTCCAGTGTTACATTCCAGCGACGGAGAATCTGAGAATCGTTGAAAAATTTCCGACTAGGCTTCATGGGCGAGCCTGCTGTGTGCTGACACTGCCGCAGTATCTGTGAACATTTGATGTGTCAAACGCCTAGGCTTGTATTCAAATACATACAGAGGTCGCGGTGTTCGATCCCCACTCTGGGAGCGTTCTCAAGATCTCCCCCAAAGACACCAAGTACTGGTTCTACCCAGGAAACGGACCCGAGTGTCTCAATAAGCCTTAAGCTTTCGATGCAATCGAGCTAAAATAAATAGATTTAAACTAAATACATTTTTAAAATTACAAAATTCCCTAAGTCGGTGGTTGTTTCTAGTTTTTTTTCTGCTAAAGAATCGACAAGTGCTTTTAATTGTACCATATTTCACAAATAAAATATATATTCATCATAATTTGTTATTCAAAATATTCACTTATTACTTGTTAAAACTTTTAATAGGAGCTTTGCGAATACCGGACCAGGAGCTTGGCGCTAGACGTTTGGCAGGTTTGGGTTTAACATTGTGAATAAATGATTTCTGTAGTAAAGTATCTACCGGTATATAAGTGCTACCAATAGCCAAAATAGCATTAGCTATTAAAATGTATAACTGGCTACTAGAATTATTGAAAATATTTGAAAATGAAGCATATTTTCACTTTCTGCGGACTCGTTTTCTAAATAGCTGGTTATCTTTGCAAAATCACACATTTTGGCTTCTAGTTCAGATTTATTTCTTAGCACCAACCTAGAGTACGTTACCAAATCCATAAGATGTAACATTACTGTTTAATCTTGCCTAGAAACGAGATATTGTGTATCTTGTTGTAGGATGTTACATGATTCTGAAAAGAACACCTTGAAGTGTATGATTCAATGGTAAATTATATATGTCTTAACCTATCACTTGTACAATCACAAAGTGGTCTTTTACCTGATAATTTGATAAATTCATTTGGCATCGAAAACTAATAATTTTACACCAATTACATATGTTTTATGTTTATTCATTAACATCTCTAAATGCTATACAAATGTCTTCATATAAATGTTGCTATTTGAAAGCTAAATTGCTTCTTTTTTTTTTTTAAATATTCTAACAGTTCTTTTATAAGTTTAAACAATTAAGTTAGTATCATCTGCATGTCATTTGATCTAGGGCCATGGTTTGTTTTTGTTTTGATGTGGTTATGTTGCAATGGAATGGTTATGCTTTTTTTTTGTTTTATTTCCTTTATTCTTTATTCTCCTTTGGTGGACAAGTTTATTTAGCAATTTCACCTTTTTGTGTTCTTTCACTTTATTTATCACTTTTGATTCGTGGGCAGTTCATTCTGTTTGGTCGCCTATTAGTCACTTACCACACAGTTAGGGCTGGGACGAGGACCCTGATATCAGGCCCCACACAGTTAGGGCTGGAACGAGGACCCTGATATCAGGCCACACACAGTTAGGGCTGGGACGAGGACCCTGATATCAGGCCATACACAGTTAGGGCTGGGACGAGGACCCTGATATCAGGCCACACACCGTTAGGGCTTGGACGAGGACCCTGATATCAGGCCACAAACAGTTAGGGCTGGTACGAGGACCCTGATATCAGGCCACACACAGGGCTGGGACGAGGACCCTGATATCAGGCCATGCAATGCTACTGCCTGGGTATCAAATAATTATCTGGGTACTCTGTTAAAAATTATTTAACACTTAATATAGGTTTTGGAGGAGTTAACAAATACATTATATTTATGTTTTATAAATATTTAACACATTATTATGTAAGTATATCTGTACAACATTAAACACATTATTATAAAAATATATATGTACAACATAAATTATGACCAAACAGTTTCTTCCCAACGACAATGTATAGTCAACTCTTGATTCGATCAGTAACTAATTTAAAAGCCTGTAAAAATATGCTATTTGACTCGATAATACAGTTACTACGTTATATTGTGTTGGTGTTCAATGGAAACAACTATTATGGGTACCCTGGTGGTAAATTGTTGCTCGTGCCAGCCCAACACACAACACAGTTATGAGTTGTCTAAAACAATTATCACCCATCCAAGTGTTTCATTCACACATCAGTTTTGAAAAAAAAAATTATAGTTTATAAGTACTGTATTACTGAAGATACTGACTGGGTTTCTGTGGGATACCATGTATTGTGTGTAAGCTGGAATATAAACTGCTGTCTTGGAAAAAAAAAAGTTTGAAAATGTAATTTTATAAAATTAATGGATTGGTGCAGGCCTAATGTTTTGATCTGGTTTTCTGGCTATGTAGATGTATTTTATCATTCAATGTATGGTAAGCAGCACTATAACCTAGACATTTTATTCAGTAAACGTTATAGCACTTTGGTTCTGTTTGATTTCATAGCTGTACGTGTAGAACTTGATGAGTAAATTGAGGTTCCAAGGCAGTGCTTTTATTGGGGTATTGCTCGATAGATAATATGCCATTTGGTCATCAACATAGTTGTTGTTCGTATGTGAGATTATACATTCTTCTCTTACATGCAATTGTTGTTTGCCATTTTAATTGTAAACTTTGCTAATAATTATTGCTCTATTTTCTTTCTTTTCTCATCACTAAACAAGCAAACTTTTTCTAATAATTATTTCAAAATTTTCTTTCTTTTCTCAATTTGCCAATTATTTAAAGAACTATTTATTTACATAATCACAGTATGTGTCTTTTATCATGAATATTGGTGTAATGTAATGTTATTAATTTTATTTTCAGTAATAATACAGGCTTCTTATTTAATTTACAAGTAAAAAAACTCAGCATTGTTTTGAAAGAAATCTAATTTTAGCAAAAAGTGTGAGTTTCTCATTAATCACATTGATACTTATATTTGTTGAAATTATTGTAGAAACCAACATTCCTTACAGTCAGGAACCACAACTCCATGCAGCTATTGTTAGTATCCCAGATGCTTACCAGATGGTCTCCTGTTGTTGTTGTTATTTATTGCATGTTGTTTTGACGAATGCAAATAAATATTTGCAAATTTTATCTGCGTTTTTTTTAGATGCTTTGTGTAGGAATTTAGAATTAATAATATAATGGTTTGTACCACTGTTTTACAAGAAATCTTCATGTTATTTCAAAAACAGATTTCAGATACAGAGAAATTGTCAAGCGCAAAGTTTTGTTTTAAAGGTATGTGCAAGTATAAAGGTTTCAAATAAAGTTTACCAGTAAATGTAAATCGGGTTTTGGATATTTAAATAGTTGGTTGTCTGTCCGTCATGCTTTTCTGTCCGCTGCCATTTCTCAGTAACTTGCAGGTAGAATTTCATGAAACTTAAAATATATACCAACATAGTGTGGTGATGCACGTCAACTTTCACTTGGATCAGTCAATTTACTTCAGAGTTATTGCCCTTTATTCAATGACAAACACACTATTTTTTAGCTCACCTGAGCACAAAGTGCTCATGGTGAGCTTTTGTGATCGCCAGTTGTCCGTCGTGAGTGCGTGCGTGCGTCGTCATTTTTTCATTAAAACAACATATCCTCAACCGCTTGGCAGATTTTCACCAAACTTCTCAGGAATGATGCTTGGGTGGGTGAACCTCTTTCAAAGTTGTTCAAATCATTCCGGTCCGCTGCATATGTAGGTCACCAGAGCTAAAAATAGATTTTAAAAGTGTAAACTTAAAAAATATTCTTCTCTGAAACGGCAGGGCCAAGAGATTTCAAATTTGGTATGTAACATCCTATAGTGGCCCCCTACAAAGATTGTTCAAATTATGCCCCTGGGGTCAAAACGGGCCACGCCCTGGGGGTCACATGGTTTATATAGTATAGCAAAATGACTTTTAAAATCTTCTCCTCTGAAACTGCAAGGCCCAGAGTATCCATATTTGGTATGCAATATCCTTTAGTTGTCCTTTACAAAGATTGTTCAAATTATGCTCCTGGGGTCAAAACAGGCCACGCCCTGGGGGTCACATGGTTTATAAAGAATAAATAGCAAAATGACTTCAAAAATCTTCTCCTCTGAAACCACAAGACCCAGAGGTTTCATATTTGGTATGTAACATCCTATAGTGGTCCTCTACAAAGATTGTTCAAATTATGCCCCTGGGGTCAAAACTGACCACGCCCTGGGGTCACATGGTTTATATAAACTTGAATAGCAAAATGTCTTTAAAAATCTTCTCTGAAACCGCAAGGCCCAGAGGTTTCGTATTTGGTATTTAACATCCTATAGTGGTCCTCTAAAAAGATTGTTCAAATTATGCCCCATGGGTCAAAACAGACCACACCCCAGGGGTCACATGGTTAATATAGACTTAAATAGCAAAATAACTTCAAAATTCTTCTCCTCTGAAACTGCAAGGCCTAGAGGTTTCATATTTCGTATGTAACATTGTATAGTGGTCCTCTACAAATATTATTCAAATTATGCCCCAGGGGTCAAAACTGGGCACACCCGGGGGTGGGGGGTCACATGGTTTATGTAGACTTAAATAGCAAAATGACTTTAAAAATCTTCTCTATAACGGCAAGGGCCACAGCTTTCCTATATTTGGTGCGTAACATTGTATAGTGGTCCTCTCCAAAGATTGTTCAAATTATGCCCCTCCATTATGGAGCACTATGCAATGTTCGCCTTTGACTGATAAGCATTCGAAATGTGCATGATACATTGTCTAGTCATGTGGAGTAACAATTTGAAAAATATTAAAATACTTCCATGCATTTCGAAGTTACGGAGAGGAACAAAATGCACATATAAAACATTTGACCTCGAATTGTGACCTTGACCTTTCACCTACAAGCATAGGTCATGTACGTGACACATCATCTGGTCAAGAAGAGTAATTATTTGAAGTTATATTAAAATCCTCCTAGGCATTATGAAGTTATGGAGCAGAAATGAAATACAGGTATTTGAATTGTGACCTTGACTTTTGAAGGACAAACATGGTTCATGGGCGCGACATATCTTCTGGTATTGGGGAATAATAATCTGAAGTTATATTAAAATCCTTCCACCCATTACCAAATTATGGAGCAAAAAAACGAAATACAAGTATTTTGTATTTGACCTTGAACTGTGACCTTTGAAGGACAAGCATGGGTCATGTACGTGACACATCGTCTGGTCATGGAGAATAATTATCTCAAGTTATATTAAAATCGTTCCAGGCATTAAGAATTATGGAGCGGTAACAAATACAAGTATCTGACCTTTGACCTTGAATTATCACCTTGCTCTTTGACAGACACGCATGGGTCATGTACGCAACACATCGGCTGGTCATCGGGAATAATAATCTGAAGTTATATTAAAATCCATCCAGGCATTATGAAGTTATGGAGCAGAAACGAAATATGAGACATACTGATGTACCAACGTACAGACTAACACACACTATTCCTATACAGCCCCCACTTTTTCAACTAGAACTCCGCGAGCCAGATGTGTCGCCTAAAGGTATAATTTAAGTACGATATGAGCAATTATACCAAAAACCTAACTTGACCTTCCTTTTATGCCTACAAACACTTCCATAAAGTTTCATAAAGATTGAAAAAAAACTAAGTTATTGTCTGCACAAACCTTATTTGAACGATTTTTTTATAAAGGGGCATAACTCAAGTACGATAAGAGCAGTTATGCCGAAAATCGAACTTCAATTTCCATTTATGCCTACTAGCACTTCCATAAAGTTCAATAAAGATTGAACAAAAACTTTTAAAGTTATTAAAGCCTTATTTGAATGATTTTTTTTTTAAAGGGGCATAACTCAAGTACAATAAGAGCAATTAGGCCGAAAATGGAGCTTAACCTTCCTTTTATGCCTAACACTGCCATAAAGTTTCATAATAATAGCACAAAAACTTCTCAAGTTATTGTCTGCGCAAACTTAAGGGGAAGCAACCGCCAACGTCGCCACTGCCAAAATTAACCCCTATATGTCGCCTTTTCAGGCGACATAAAAAGTGTAAATATATAAATACGTACCAACACAATGTGGCGATGCACATCAAGTTTCACTTGGATCAATCAATTTTCTCCAGAGTTATTGTCCTTTATTCAATGAAAAATGCACTATTATTTTCATTACCAGTACTTAGAATTGTGTGTGAAATTTTAATAAAGTCCAATATATGTATATTGAATATCATTAAAGCTATTTATCTGACACTTGGAAGTCTTGGGAACGGTGACTCAGTACAAATTTGACAAGTGACACAACTGAGTGTTATTTTTGGTTTAAAAATTTTAGTTTAATTTTAATGAAATATCTTCAATACTGTTACAAGTATTGAACTAAAATATCTTTATGGTGATATTGTGCAGACGCATGACAAGTCCCATTACTGTAGCTAACATTATTACAGAATTTTTGCCCTTTTTTCACATAAAAACTTTGGAAAAAGTTCTGTTAAGTGGATATTTTTTCTATTAAAACTATTCAAGATATCGACTGTGCTGTCCTCCCAACAGCTCTTTTTTCGATTTGCTTTATTCTGCTTGGGATATAAAAGAAGCCTGATAATGCTCGTACACGTGCACAATACGCACAAAAATTTGGAAGATACGCAGAAAAAATAAAACTTGGGTGTACAATTTCGCAGAGAAGTTGGCTGTACATTTATGCACATTTTCACCCAATTTCACGCCAAATACATCAAATTTCAAAGACTTAAAGACAGAAGATTGTAGATTTGACAGGTCTGCCTATCTGTTCATTTGTATTATAAAGTCAAAAAATGTTCAGAAGTGTTTTTGTAACATTACTGTTATCAAATGGTGTTACTACATAATTAAGGATTATTATAATGATACTAAGGTTTTTTTTACACATTGCAATAATTTGTTTCCACTTATCCTACATAGTGTACATTTAGCCCCATAAATTCTGGAGAATACATTTACTCCCAAATTTTCAGAAGTACGCATACATTTACGCCCAGTACAAAAGCACTGATATAAATTCATCAAATTTGCTTGTTTTGTGTGGTTTTGTTGTGGATATGTTACACATTTTCAGCAATTAAACATAAAGTGAAAGCTACATTGGTATTGAATATTTAAAAAGTATCATATTAGATCCATCGTTTACCAGTAGTTGCAAATTTTACCTTCAAACGTGCATTCAAATTATATAATAAAATTAAAAATTTCTGAAAATAAGCCTCAACATTTATTAAAAAATAAATACAATTCTTCACATTAACAATAAATAATAACATACATATAAAATACAATTGCACACTTGTACATAAATGTAATGTAATGTATATGACTTAGAAAAATAAGCTAGCAACAATTAATATATAGACAAGCAAAAATATTTCTATATAATATAAATAAAAATATTAACGTTTGCTCAGTACCATAAATGTATGCTTTAAGAGTGCATAAATAAATAAAAAGATTTCTATAAATTCAACGAGGTTTGATGCTTCTCTGTAGCAAGTTTTGAAGCTCCAGACCGAGATTCCACGCGGCTCTGCCACGTCGGCCATCTTGTTGCTGGGAACCATCAGGAAAGGAACACTTTTCCAGCAGGGTAGACAACTCTGGCTGAATTTGGGCTGGTGGATTGTGCAGAATACCAGTGGGAAATGCTGAGGTGTACCCATGGAGTACGTCCTTACAGATTGCCTGAAATGAATGAATTGCAGAAATTGTAGATAGTCCTAGGGAAATATCTAGGATCCAAAAAGAACAGAGTGCTGCTCACAGGAGCAGGAGGAAAAATGGGTCAGTTCTTTGAAAACTTTCTAATTTGGCAAATCCAAGGTTTTTATTATAAAAGTACTGCTTCTAATTAAAGTTTTTAAACATGGTATATTCATTTGCCAATAACACTTTGCAAATATACATTAAATTTAAAAAATATTCAACACTGATGTGTTGACCAGCTAGTTTGGTCTGGAACTTTCCCAGTTATGTTCATTACTGCAGAATCAACATTTAAATAATTGTACTATTTTCCAGACAGTAGTTTGGAGAAACAATATCAAAAACCTTGTAGTACTTTTAGTTATTACAACATAAAATTAATATTGTTTTTTGTAAAACAAATCATGGCTTCTAAATATCTACAAAAGTTAAAATACAATCCGAAAAAATATTTAAATAAATCCTATTTCATTATGATGCTAATTTAAAACAAAAGCGAACATTTTCAAAATGCCATCTTCATGTTCATTGTGTATGGAACAGTGGTATAATAAATTTTATAGAAAAATTAAAACCTGTAGATTATTGTTGGCTCGTTCCAAGATGCACTTCCCTGTTTGAATGTTACAAGTTCCAAGGCAGTCAAAAAATGCACATTGTTCATCACTAGAACATTTGCTATAGTTGAACTGTCGTCGTAAATCCGAGTCAAACAAGGCACAGTCCGAGTCAATGATTGTGACATCTCCGTTAGAACGAAGCCCAAAATTATTCGGTTTCACATCGCACATGTGTAAGGTTTCATGCAAGCCTTCATCCATAACTTTCAGTAGATCAATTAGCTTCATTGCAACAAGCGCCCGTTCATTCCAATCACCACCTGTATGCATGACGAACGGCTGCTCAAACTTTTTTAATGTTTCTGTAAATTCAACAACATAAGCTGGTCCACATGTACCCAAAATCTTTGGCAAAAAATTGTGATCTTGCAATAATTTTGACAATAAGTACTCTTGTTGTTCAATGAGTGACAATACACTGTAAACTGCCCCTCTTAATGATGTTTCCTTTGGAAAATGACTTTGAGACAAAAATTCATTCAAATCATATCCCCATGTATACAAGAGGATATCCCGAACATGTGACATATCTACCAAAAAATTATTCCAATAGCTATTGCGGACAGTCTCCCTTGTTCTATTTATGTAGGTCTCTATTTCAAGTTCACTATGAAAATTTTCATTTACGGATTTTTCTATATTCTCTAACTTGTCCTTCATTTTAAGCACCAGTTTAACATCGCCTACAGAATCAGCGCCTTCCTGAAGCAAGCTTGTTATCTCTACACTGTTAACTCCATGAAGAGGCATAACACCTCCACAATTTCGGCACTCCATCCTGAGTGCAAATTTCCCACCCTTGTAGTTGAGACATGATGTATACTGGATAAACTGAGTGTCACACAGCATTGGACAAAAGGATCCTGCCAGCTCTCCGCTGTGGTGCAAGTTACACTGAAAGAGAAATTACAATAATTTAACAATGCTTTAGCTTTACATGATTTGAACAAATACATGGCAAAAAATTGGTTTAAAATTTAACGATGACATTATTAAGTTACATTAACAAGTTAACCTAAGAGAACACAAAAATATTAGCAAAATTTGCTTCATTTTTTTTTAAATAAACAAGTCAGGCAAACAACAATTTAAACATAGTTACTGAATAACATTATATTACAGATACAAGGTACTATATATTTTCCGGTGTGCAAACTAAAGCTTAATAAAAGTCAGGGCTTTCATTAACTTGTGAAAACTGGAAGTTTGAACTTTCTGGCCTCTGATTTTGGAAGTTTTGCTGATAATATTTGGAAGTTCTGACAGTATTGTGCGACATAAATATGTACGTTACAATTTTCACACCATATATCACTGCTCTTGGTACAGCTATTATTGTACTTCAGTCATGTTTTTCACTTCATGTCTTTGTTTTGCAGACCTATTGCAAACATTGAATTATGATCAATGCTTGCACTTAGGTGAACATTTTGCAAGTCCTCACTTCCAGGTGTTGGATATTGGAAGTTTTAAGCATTCTTTTTGACTTTTTGATACTTCCATGTCTGCAATTATGGAAGTCCTGTGACAAAAACTGAGAGTAAAGTCAGCAGAAAGTGTGAAACATGTCGGTCAGACATATTTTAAAACACATAATTTTTATTTTATATAATTTTGACTGATTTTAATAAATTATGGATGTATTACTGAAAGAATAAGCTGTATGTATCATGTTTAATCAAATCATTGCATTTTCATCCTTAATTTAACAGTGTAAGTCAAGTTTTGAACATGTGGTATACAGCTTACAAATTTTATTGTCTGACAGCTGGTTTGTAGGTTTCGCGTAGTCTGAATGTGGTAATAGTTGTGTTATAGTATATTATATTCAATTGTTATAAGTGTTCTATTCATAATGTGACTTACAGAAAAACACATTCAAAATTCCAAAGCATTACATTACAAAATTTCATTAAAGTATGACTGTTCTTTGTGGTTATAAATTGTAATCGTGTATTTTTACAAGAATAATGCTAACTATAATAATTTTCTACTGTTGTTTAGTTTACCAAATCCTTCAAGACTGTTTTTGATTCTTCATCTGTACAGTCCATCTCAACCATGATGTAGTGTACAAATTTTATGACAACTAAACCAAGCACCATAGTTACGATGCAGCAAGCTTTGCAACAGCACTTCCATGACAACCGGAATCTTCTGCTTAACCTTCTGCATGCAACCATTATTTCATGATGACCTGAAGAGAAACAATAGATCTACATACTAAAATATGGATGGAAACCATACAATATTACATTTAATTACAAACAAAAGCTGTCTCAGCACAGTGCGCTCGACTATTCAAACCGCTTTGTCAGATTTATGGGTCTTTGACAGAACCAAAAAGGGCCATAATTCTGCTAAGATGCTGGTCATAGTTATGGGCCTTGGCCAGTGACCTTATATAATGACCCTGAAGACACATGTTGAATTGAATATATGTAGTAGATATAGAGATATGAAGTTGTTGCATGCAAACTAACCTGAATTTCTAAGTAAACAAGGGGCATAATTCTGCTAGATTGCAGGTGAGAGTTTTTGCCTTGTCAGCAACCTAACATAATGACCCCGAAGACATGTTAGAAGTTTCAATTTAATATCTGTAGTAATTACAGTGATACGCATTTGCACGCAAACTTTAACCAGAGCATTACACTGATGCCGACTAACGGGTGAGTAGCATAGCTCAAACTATTCGGTAAATAGTCTACCTGAAAATGTACATGTATATACATGTAGTTCACTTCTGTCATTTAGAGCAACACAATATTTTTGCTTAATATACATATAACATCAATGCATTGTATGTAGGGAAAGATCTAGGATCAAAAAAGGTACAGGGTGCAGCTTAAAACGAGCAGGGGGTAAAGCCGGACCAGTTTGTTGACATTTCATAATAAATTGCTGAATCCAGGGTTTTTATGAGTCTAATACTTTTAATTAAGTTTTTAAAGCATAGTCTATTCACTTGTCATTGATTGTTTACAAAAATATATTACATTTCAAAAGATATTCAACATTCCTGTGTTGACCAGCCCAGAGGGGCAGCAGGGGGGAACCAAAACGGAGCAGGGTGCAGCACCCTGCTATTTCCCTCTAGATCTTTCCCTATGTATGTAATGCTATAAATAATAGTAATTTCATTTTTTATATGTACAAGTCACACATCACCTTTGTCTTAATGTATGGATTTTTGTTCCAGCATCATTGTTTGATCTGATGTTAAATGATAGTTTAACTAATATTAAATCTAGAATTATATGTTGGGGTTCTGTATAAGTATACAGTGATTTTTTTTTCTTATTTAAAAGGGTCTGGTAAATTAAAAGAAACCATTCCTAATGTCAAATATGGTTTATTGGAATGAAAAATGCCATTGTGAGGTTTTTCGGCATAGCTGTCTAACCCAACTTTTTACCTTTATTAATATCCGATCAAATGTTGCGAAAATGTCCCACCAGTAGTCCCAAATGAATAAATCCTTATACTGAATTGGCTAATATGAAAATATTTGTACTACATTGGTCAAAATGGGTGCAATACACAAACACTGTAGAGGATAGATTCCCATCAAATAATAATACACTGTTCCTGTTAAAATACAGTTATCATATTTATAATACTTTTAAAATATATTGTAATAGCAGTTTATATATAACAGAGCAATAAATTTGTCGTAATACAACATATCGTCAATAAATCAATACAACATTCAATTTCCCGTTCTATATTCGTACACTTAAAATAGCCACATGAACGCTATGGCATATTGACATTAAACTTGGGAATGAATTTATCCTGGACTTTACGGTCAGGGTCCGGTCAGTCTGTCAGGGTCCGGTCAGTCTGTCTTCTCTTGAAAGCCCAAAAGGGCTATCAGCCTTCTTTGCACAAATGCTGTCAGCTGATGACACCTTCTGGCTTTCAAGGGCAAGAAACTCAACAAAGTCATTGTTGCTGGAATAATAATTCTTTACAAGACAACGAGATATCTAGCCAGCCATAAATATTTTTTTTTTTCTTGAATTCTGAACATTTTAATGCGTGTGCATACTTCGACGTTACCCGTTGTCCGAACTTGGCACATCCGAATTACATCTACTTAGTCCATTTTGTATTTTCAATTTCAAAAAGATAGTATAAACAAAACTAAACGTAATAACAGTTCTAAATTAAAAAATAAAGCAATATGAACAAAAACAATGTCCAACAGTATATATTGTTCAGTGAATGAATAACAGTCCTGTATGCAAATGAAAACTATGTGTTTTGTTGTTGTTATCGGCTCATTAGCAATTAAGGTTACACATCACTAGTATTATCTCATAAAGAGCTATAATTTGGCAACTAAAAATGATTTATTCGTTGATAAGTTAATTAAATGTTCCCTTTTCATAATGGGGGCTACAGAATATGTTTGTTCTTGGCACATTTTTGTGTTTAAACAGTTGTCGTCCAGTTACCGATATTTCCTAATTGACTAATCTCTACTAAATTGAACTTACACTTATAGATTTGATTGTACGAGGATCCTAGTAAAGGTCGTTAGTGTTTATTCCAAGACAATTTTACCTTTCAATGGTTGGGAACAATCGGATGAATTGTTAATGTCGAGAAAGGTGCCAAATCGTGTGGGTCCATGGCCCCTAACACGCTGCAAATACAATAGTTTCGTGGATAACTATTGTGTAGTTTTCAAAATATAATGCAAAAACTCGTATAGGAACTTTTCTGCTCAAAATTGCCTACTACAGACCCTATGGAGCATAGGTTTTTGCATGTTATTTCAAGAACTATAATATGTATCTCCACGAAACTTTGCAGTCCATTAGGAGCCATTTGGCCGAGGCTGCCTGCACGAGGTCGGCTTCCTCTTGGCATCATTTAAGCATAATTCTTTAAAAAAAATATCACTGATAAGAATTAAACTTCAAATAACCGTGATGGTGTGGATATAAAGTGCTGACTTCAAGATGCAAACGTATGACGTCTGTTTATAAAAAGTGTTTAAATATCTTCAGTGTCTGCGAGTATCACGTGAGTTGGTCGGTTGGTCCCGCTTTGTGTGAATAGCAAAACTTGTTCATAGTTTTGTCTTTTTTTAAATTCTTATTTAGTGATGAAGATGCTGCTGCTGATGATGATGATGATAATGTTAAGCGTGATGATGATGATTATTATGATGATTATTATAATGATGATGAGAATGAGGATGATGACGATGATGATAAGATCCTATTCTACACAGGTGTGAGAAATGATTTGTGAAAAATATGTTCCCACAGACCAACCCAGAGTGGCAGCATTGTAGACCAAAAAGGAACTGAAACCCTGCTACGTGTATTTCACTCTGAAACATTCTAGTCAATGTGTACAAGATATCTTTTCGCATAAATTGTTTTTTGTTATTTTTAATGGCTGTTTACGTACGGTGTATTGTACTAGATGGGTCTACTAATGACAGGCAAATATTTAATGTAATTGTATTATTGAACGTCTGTCATGTACGCCAATGTCAACCGTCAAGGTATACGTATGCTTAATTGCGACTAATATAATCATTTCGTTACGTAACGTGTTGTCCAGTAAGACATATCCAGTCAAAACCAGAAAAACACGTAGTACGGAATCCGGTTAGTGCCATATGAAATATCATGCCTCTTACGGCAAGGACGAGACACAAGAATTGCGCGAAACACGAAGCGAGACACGATATTCCCGCGAGACACGAAGCGAGGCGCGATATTGTAACACGAGATATATCGCACTGTCGCAGTAGCCCATACCACGATATCTCGTGGCAAAATATCGTGTATCGCTTCGTGTTTTGCGCAATTCTCGTGTCTCGCTTCGTGTCTCGCGCTAAAATATCGTGCCTCGCTTCGTGTCTCGCGCAATTCTCGTGCCTCGCGTTCAAAGGTCGAGACACGAGATGCGAAGCGAGACACGAAGCGATACACGATATTCAGGCGAGACACGAAGCGAGGCACGATATTATACCGTTCAAATATCGCCCGAATATCGAGTATCGCGGTAGATTTTCAAACCAAGATACTCGAACACGAAGCGAGACGCGAGAATCCGGCGATATGCGAAACGAGGCACGATATTGTATCGTTCAAATATCGCTTGAATATCGAGTCTCGCGTCTACCGGTGCACCGGGAATTTATCACGTTAAAGTTGTTTGATATTATTTTGTAAAAATATGATGATGATGATAATGTTGTTGTTGATGATGATGATGATAATGATAATAATGATAAGTAACACCGAAGTTGAGTTGACACCAAAGTGCGTTGCTACATAGGACAATAGGGAAATGCACCTATCTGCTTTATTGCATGATGCAACCCCACGTCGTGTTGACCTACTTTCAGTGTGTGTAATTTAATTTGAAAAAGGCCTCTAGTACACAACTATTTAACAACGCAACAGAAGTAATTGCAGCCGCAGTTTCCTCAAGACGGATGGGCGGACGGACGGACAGACAGACAAAAAAACAGTCTGACAGAGAGACAGACCGTTACTTCTACAGCAACAGGCTTTTCATAAATGAGCATAAATAAAACGTAGTCATCATTATAGTTCAAACAGAAACAGTTATCAAATCGAGTAGAAATAGCCACAAAGCAGCAGTATCATCCAGGCGAATGGGTGGACTGATGGACAAAGAGGCTGACAAACAGACAGACAAACAGGCAGGCAGACAGACAGACAGTGGGCCGTCATGGACTGGGCCGTCAACGACTTGGGCCGTCCTGACTTGCATTCGTTCGTTAAGAAAAAGAGTGTTTCCCTGCTTTGCTTCCCTGCTTTCAAACCGCGAGACTCGATATTCGGGCGATATTTGAACGATACAATATCGTGCCTCGCTTCGTGTGTCGCCCGATTCTCGTGTCTCGCTTCGTGTTTCGAGTATCGTGGTTTGAAAATCTACCGCGATACTCGAGATTGGGGCGATATTTGAACGATATAATATCGTGCCTCGCTTCGTGTCTCGCCTGAAACATCGTGTATCGCTTCGTGCCTCGACCTTTGAACGCGAGGCACGAGAATTGCGCGAGACACGAAGCGAGGCACGATATTTTACCGCGAGACACGAAGCGAGACACGAGAATTGCGCGAAACACGAAGCGAGACACGACATTTTGCCGCGAGATAACGTGGTATGGGCTACTGCGACAGTGCGAGATCTCGTGTTACAATATCGTGCCTCGCTTCGTGTCTCGCGGGAATATCGTGTCTCGCTTCGTGTTTCGCGTAATTCTCGTTTCTCGCCCTTGCCGTAAGAGGCACGATATTTCATATGGAACAAACCGGATTCCGTAGTTTAACGAGTAAATTCCAACGCAATCACCTATACCTCGACGCTAATGAATATACTAGTGGTATAAACTAGCTAATAACAACATATAGGCTAATTAAAATCACATGTGTCTGTGTTCGTATCATGAAAGACACATTCAAGATATGATTTAATTTTTCATGAAAATCCCGATGTTTTAACAAATTTTCATAATATAAGCATACATTGTAACCCATTATTGTTATTTCAATCCTAGTTCTTTTATGTTATTTCGTTTCATTGATTATTTGCATGGCCACAACGTGTTAGCTATGAAAGTCTTGAACAGTCAAAACATAATATGCACTTTATTACTTATTTGTTGCTAGTCATATGACAAATGAAATAAAAATACGTTTTAGTACATGCAAATATGAACCGCGTTTTATGGGTCCTTTCAAATAATTATATTACAGCTGGGGCGTATCGGCGGTAGGTCTACAATAACATTAACAAAAATAAAGTTCATTTACGGAAAATGAATATTGAAGTATTGTTAAATACGATGGCATTGTTTCTATAAACTATTGACATAAATGACATATGTGTATACTTTTAATATATTATCAGTGGTTTTTTGATGTCACTCTATTCAGAAACATTTGTAGTGATTCATATCGCCAAAAATAATATGCAAAAGTAAAGTAAAGATACCATACTGCAACTTTCAATCTTTTTCAAAATTCAGTCTTGTATCCATATATAACTTGTATAGCTATATATTGTAACAACCTTTAAAATTATGTCCGTACAATTTACGGAGGCTTTTAAACGTGTGTTTTAAAACAAATTATCGGTATATAGCTTTAGGTGGTTCTATGAATATAAAAATGAACGCATGTCATCGAAAGTAAAAGTTCATTTTATTTATATTTTTAATTTATTTATGTTAAAATGTATTTAAAATAATAGAATCATGTTGGACAGTGATTGACCGCTTTAAATAAATTTATTATTTAAAGGTACACAGTATGCATATCGGTATACATTGTTCGATTATTTTTGTGTTATTATATAATAGCTATCGAGTCAGAACAGTCAACAATTACTCGTGTTGTCATGTATACGTCTCGTTAGGATGATTTATGTTACGGGTCTCGCCATCTTCAATTATTGCCGCTAATTGGCGAACGTCTAGAGAACCGCGACGTATATAAAGACAACCGCGTTTCGCAATTTGGGAAATAACGTCTGAAACACGATCGGAGTGCTTGGCTAAAATAATTTGCTTTCTATACAAGGTAAGTTCGTTTAAACTGTTTTTGCGTTCTCGTTTATTTTATAGTAACTTTTCTCAACATATGACATATGTTTCGAATGTTACCCAATTGTAGATATAAACGAAGAATAAGATGTAGTGAACATGCACGTGTTTATGCTCAAACTATTTACGAACGTGCTAATAGTTTGTTTCAATATTTTGGGCAATTTTAGATGTGCACATTTGCAGTGAAATCAAAGCTCTTATTGTGCGGTATCCGCTTGCACGAATATACCTGATGCTGTTATTTATGGTTTCAGAACCACTGACACAATGCTGAAGTTTGAGAGCCTCGTTCTCGTCTGCTTATTGTTGGTGGCGCTGGTGTTGGCACTGAGCCAGGCAACGCCCTACTTCCGGTACCCGGTGTACCGACCAGCACCATACATATACTCACCAGTGCCGGGACCCATGTTCTCCGGTTAGTGTGTCTTAATAAAATCGGTTCCCAAAATAAGAAAGATCGTTTAATTTGAGTGTGCTTGCCTAGTTTTTACCAATCTTATTAAAAATTAACGCCTTAAGGCTTAAATACACTATGCATAAAGAAGAGCATCCGCTTTAGTCAGATTGTTCAATACCTTTTTGCTTTCAATGTTCGAGTCCGATACATAAGTTGATGTTTAAATATCATGGAGACTCCGAGCATACGTGTAGCAATGTTGTTGTTTATCTGTGACTAATGGTAAGAATTTATATATCAGTTGCATACTTATTTGATTATGCCATTATTACAAAAATATTCAAGTTCGAGAACTGGGTGACGAATTGTATTCAAAGCGCTATGCCAAAACCTGTTTCTGTCATCCGTAACATTGGTTTTCTCCGCGGTTTTTATAAAAACAAATATGTTTAACATTTATACTAAATTTAGATTGTGGGTATATTTACATTCTTATGGTGTACTGAACAATTTATAACCATTATGTACTATAAAACGTCTAAACTGGAACTTAAGCAATTGTAACTAATTGTCGACGATATCATGTCGCCGAAGATAGTATGCTCAATTTCAAATGTTAGCTAGACTACATGTACATACCTGCATTCAAATGTACCGGAAACGCCTCGGTTGTACTATAACGTATATTGTATTCAGTTGCAGGTTACATGGACGGACCAGACTATTACTGGGACTAGAGTGACCCGCCATATCAACAACTCACCCCTCCGTTGCCAAGCATTTCAAACCATGTTGCCATTGGGCCATCATTACCGCACGGTGTCATATTTTGTCTGTTACAAACCATCAAAATAAATCAATTACAGTGTATACCGTTGTCGTTGATGTTGTTGTTTCTGTTATTAGTGCACAAAACACAACTCAAGAATTATTAATATACACTATAATTGAAATTTTTTTTTATAACCAACACGTGTTTATACAATTATTAGAGCATAGAACAGAAGTGGTCAACACGATTTTGCATGCATGTATTCATATTAATAATTATAGTTATTTTACCACGTAACCAGTTTAGTATGTTGTCGCAGTTTTGTAATAAGTCGTGGTCATGGACGTATTTATCTGCTCTTAAAGACAGAGATTGATAGTCAAATAAAAACAAAAACACACACGCCGCTATTTGTGCCATTAGGATGATAAAAAGCCTTGTAAGTCAGCACCAGTTTATCTGACAGCACGAAGATCAAGGTTAGTTTCCAAGTTGAAATATAACTGAATGTAGAAAAATATAGGACATGAGCCTTGGTCATCAATCTATAGACTGACTGCTATGTAAACGTCCATTAAAACGAATCATTCAGAAGAAACGTTATGCAAGCGAGGTTAAGCTAGTGAACACCACTCCGAAGTCTTGAGAAACTAATAAACCACTTGAATTTGAATGCCCCCCCCCCCTCCCAAAGGTTGAATACCTAATAGTCACGATATCCAGTAAAAGTGATATGCAACGGCCAACAAATCATGTCACTGTGCAAAAAGTGTAGTTAAGCGGTTGTGTCCAGGCACTGGGACCTCTTCAACAGATGACCTACCCCACACAGCGTCTCATGGGCAGGCAATGACGCTGTGTGGGAACTGATTGTTGGCATGGTGGCTTTTACGTTTTGATTTAATTGGTGTGTATATTTTTAATAAAAGAATTAATGCATGTCCTGGAAAAACCGGGCTTAATGCATGTGCGTAAAATGTCGTCCCGGATCAGCCTGTGCAGTCCGCACAGACTGATTCGGGACTGCAATTTCCGCCTACAGAAGAGACATCATTGACAGACAATACCATAAAAGCGGAAAGTGTCGTCCCGGATTAGCCTGTGCGGACTGCAATGCTGATCCGGGACGACACTTTATGCACATGCATTAAGCCCGGTTTTCCCACGACACGCATCTTTAATAATACATGTTTAGAAAACCAGTGAAAATCATCAATGTGTATACCACGCGAAGGGACACACACATTCCTATTATTAGATAGTACACGTGTCAGCACTTGTCATCAACATGCTGGTAACTACTGAAAATCATAATTCTGCGTATACATTTATAGGAATATGACATAAATAGGCTTGAATACGATACGTTTGTGCATGTGTCCGAAACTAGGACAATGCACTCGAAAAAGTAAATTGCGAAATCATGTCGCTACAAGACGGGACAGTGATTACGATGTCAAAATAAATGATTCCTCGTAAATTATATTACGACGTGAGCATAATTATTGTTTTGGCCATTTAGTGTTGGGTCTACCGAGACACGGAGCCGGTATTACAAGCTGATCAGTCTAACATCGATCGGACAGGTTTCGAAGTCTTAAGTTGTACGATGTAAAGAGAACTGGCGTCAGCTTTTTATTTATACATGTATATGTAAATATATTATTTAGTCATTCCATGCAACGCACCATAATATATATAACAAATACACAACTTTAAACTTTTTAGCTCGACATTTCGAAGAAAAGGCAAGCTATTCTACTTCCCCGGCGTCGGAGCTAGGTAAAAGTTATTCGGCAAGCCAGTTTTTTAAGAATGGCTTGCGGGATTTCATTCAAACTTAAAACATTAATTCTCCACATTAAAATCAACCTATAGTAACAAAGACAGGCCATTTTTTGAATTTAAGATTTATATACATTACTATATATCGTTGGAAAGGTCTTTCCAAATGCAAATCAATGCACTTTAATTGAAGCCTCTATCATAAAGGGTATAAAAGTTATTGCATTTTGAAGTTGCCATGTATATCAAAAAGGTGAGGCAAAAAAAAAGAACGTCTGAAGTCTATGCACTTAAGGCAATTTTACTGTGACAATCCAAGTGAAAAGTCTATAAAATCATACATCAAAAGAAAGATATTTCAATCAGGAGATCAATGCACTTTAAATGAAGCATTTATCATAAGCGGTCTGAAAGTTATTGCATTTTGAAGTTGCCTTGGTTAGCCAAAAATTGAGGGAAAAATAAGAACGTCTCAAGTCTATGCATATAATGCAATTTTACTGTGACAATCCAAGTGCAAAGCTTCTAATGTTACACATCAACAGAAAGATATTTCAAAAAGGAGAGCAATGTACTTTTAATAAAGTATCAGTCAATGAGGATAACAAAGTAATTGCATGTTTAAGTTTCCATTACTATCATCAAATGTGTCTATAGTTTATCGTATGTATAATTTTCGATGCATCTAAAATACAACATTCAAGCAAAATAAACATGTTGTAATATCATTTAAAACAAAAAAGATCCACTGTAGAAGAATTAATTTAAAATGAGGCTTTAATACTACATAGCTGGAAGTTATCGGGAAAAAAAGTTGTCATGGTAACTAAAAAAAGTTAAATATTGATTATTGATAGGAAATCCATCATTATCTCATCAGTTTCCGGCCTACATTGGAAGATGTCTGTATGCCGAAGACCCATACCAACAACATGGAAACAACTTGCTTACTTTGGAAAATTCCGTGGCTTACACATGTCTTCAGAAATAACTCTGTTTACCAGGAGGCCAATGATGGACTGATTACCTTTATATGAATTGTTATTAGAAATTAAAATTGATTATTAAATGTGAGAAGTATGAAGCAAGAAGTATGTTCATTACAAGCTAACCATTCAATCTTTAATTATGGGTCCAAAAAGCAATTGCTATGGTTAATATGTGTCGTTTGTGTTATTTTGCAACTAAGTCTAATGAACAAATCAAATAAACTTGAAACAAAGTTGTATGGACCTTGACATACAGGCTATATTTTAAAAGTGACATGCCGGTTATATTTGAAAAGATAATAAAATTACAACTTATGTCAGGGATTTTAACTAAAATATCGGTGGTCCATACAACATTATTATGGAACTCCTGAAAAATAACCAAAAGCAAACACAATTAGGCCTAAATTAAAATTCTGTGTTTCCCCATTTATATACATTGTTACTGTTAATTGTAGACGGGATTTGGATAGTAGAACACTGTTATATATTATGAAATTATGTGTTGGTAGGTATTTAAAGGGAAACAAACACAATTTTTATTTAAGCTTCATAGTCAATAAGAAAACTTTGACCAATGTGAACTTCAGTGAGACACAAAACAAATGCACTAGACAAGACACACACGTACATAACAAACGCACAAACATGAATAAAACTGGGGTCACCGCCTTGGAACGGTCAATGCAAAAGAACAACATATATTGAAAATGGGTTCTGTGTGATACAACCTTAATTAATAATGTACCATATAAAAGTCTAAATCTCAAGAAAACATCTGGACAAACCATTTATTTTTATGGTTAAACTAGTTCCATGATTGTATGAAATTTCCAGTTTGTGATGATGAATGCTGCGAACACTTAACTCTAAGTTCTAACAATCATAAAATATAATGATATAATTATTAATTATAGTTCCCAACAAAATAACAAGAACATCTGAAAAAGGTCCAATTTCTAGAGGTCATTATCTCTTCTAATACAGTTTGAATCAACTAAAACAATATTGTTTATTTATTATGTTAATTATTATTAACAACATGCACTTCAAATAATATGAATAATTTGTGTATCCGAAATATAGATTGTCCGAAATATATACGCTTGCAGCTCATCTTTGTGTATCCGAAATATTGAATGTCCGAAATATATACCCTCCCAATTCAACTGCATCGCGGCAAATTGCGGCAAAAGATATTCACAGACATGTGGGCTCAATGTTCTTATAAATGCATCTTCTTTTTAAAAATCATAGTACAATTTATTCCAAAACAGTCTAATTAGCAATACGCATGATCAAATATGGGTCATTTCTTACCAATTCGCTTGATTTTCTGTCTCGTCGTTTTTCATTACGTCTGCGGTTAAAATGTCGCCAAACATGTGCTTTCTACATAATTGATGACGTTTTACACAAAAAAGCTGTCCAAAAGAAGGTAATTTGTAAAATATAGTACTGGGGTTTTCCCCAAAGTTCAATGTCATCCGCCATTTTTTATGCAAAACTAGGTCAGGTGTCCGGTTCAAAGACAGAAAAAAGGCATTGAAGACCATTGAGTGTGAGAAAACTTCATTGTTTTAGTAAGATAAGATATTATTTAGTTTGACTGAACCAATAAATACAAACATTTCATTTAAAAAGTACATAAAACAAACTCCCAAAAATGTATGTTTACAACGGTGACACAATGGAGGAGCCTCGATTCGGTATCCCATTGACCTTGTTACCTATAGGCCAAGTTTGATAACTACAGTTTGAAAATTGTCAAAATTATGGGCCTTTTTACACTTAGAAATTTTACATATAAGCTATGGACAGGTTGAAGTTTTTCGGTAAGCTGGTTTCTCAGGAATGGCTTGAGAGATTTCATTCAAACTTAGAACACTTACTTAAAATTAACTCATAGACCAATAACTCTAGTTTGAAATTTGTCAAAATTATGGGCATTTTTACATATAAGCTTATGGACAAGTTAAAGTTTTTCGGTAACCTAGTTTTTGTACTTTCCGTTTCCACTCTCCTCGAAAACGGATTAAGCTATCATAATGCTACTTCAAACATAGATACCTTATAGCAAGATCTCGCTTTGGATTGCATATGGGGTGGGTGGGGTAAAGGTCAAGGTCACTGTTACTAAAAATAGACAAGAAATGTCTTTAAAAAAGACAATCGGCGTTGAAATTAATATCGAGACGTCATTTAAAAATTACCTAAACAGACGGCCAAGATGATCGGTTACGTGACTTCTCAGACCCCAGATTTTTTGGTCCCCACCAATATTAGGAGACTTATTGGACCCCAGATTTTTCGGACACTATAAGAACACTATAAGAAAACTTCTCGGACCCAAAAGTTAATTTGAGATAAATTTATTAATTTAAATTTAAATAAAATTATCATTAATATCTATGCTATGAATAAACCAATCATATAGCTCCATGTTTCCACCAGTGGTATATTAATAACCAAAATAATTTAGGTTAACATAATTGTTATCTAAATTTGTCAAGTCAATTAAACAAATTAACAATGTAAGAAAATAATTTCGGGAATGAATTAAAATTATTATGTATCAGACGAGTCGATATAGTTATTTATAGTACCGGTAATATACCATTCATGTTAGTTATCTAATATAATAACGATTTAAAGTCAAATAAGCATTTATACTGTGTATCCCAATCAAAAAGAAATAGTCAGGGAATATTCAGCAATTTTTGAAATGTTCAGACTTTGTTTTTGATAACGCAACCATAAAAATTCATTAGACTTTCACCCTTTAAATTATATCAGTAGAAATATGATATATTAGGGGTTCCTGTGTATAATTAGTATTGCAAATTGTCTAAACATGCTTCGCGAATAACAAGTCGACGTATTCCGAATCTTCTTTCATACCATTTTATCTACAGAAAATGTAGCATCTTTTTATAGATAAAATAACATCTACTGGAGAAGTTGATCGAAAGATGAAATTATAAATAATTGTTCATAAATCGTAACCACAATTTTAATTCAAATTAACAGTAAGTTTATAAATATAAATTCCCCATGTATTAAAATTTTTAGGTTTATGATTCTCTGAACGCTATTATTGATGCATGTACGAGTATTTTAACACGGCTATACAACGGTTGCTCGATACGCGCGCTATTTTTGGAATGACACTACTGATTCTGGAATGTGATGAACTCGCTAGAATCAATGGGCTACTTGGAACGGCAACACTGTGAATGAGATTAAGAATTGGAACATTGCACAATTGCTATTTATAGAGCGTATACCGCTTATATAAATGTAGGCTAAACAAAATATTCATTTCGTTACGTGAATGAATATAGCATTCTGTTTATGGAATACAATGAGAAAATACGTTCATACTTAGCCTCAGTTCTAAAGGATATGTTTATAACTTCATTTTAACCGCTTATGTAAACAATTATGTAAATTTTTAATCCCCAACAGTATGCAACAGTTATACGTATACGTTAAACCATTGTTTGCAGTTTGCATTCCCTAGAATTAGAAAATTTGCCGAATTCCATTGGCATTCCATTTTCCCGCTGCATAATTCTCGCTCGAAAATCTGGGTCAAAAGTGATCTTAGACAGCTACGCCGAAAAAACAGTTTCCGCTCAATAACTCGAGAACGTATTGAGATGTTTTAATAACACTTAATACATACATACCTTATATCAAGACCTCACTTGGGATTGCATATGGGGTGGGTGGGGTCAAGGTCACTGTTTACTAAAGAGAAAAACGGTTTTCGCTCAATACTCGAGAACGCATTGAGATATTTTAATGAAACTTAATACATAAATACCTTATATCGAAACCTCGCTTGGGATTGTATATGGAGTGGGGTCAAGGTCACTGTTACTAAACATAGAAAAACGGTTTCCCCTCAATAACTTGAGAACGCATTGAGATATTTTTAATAAAACTTTATACATACATACCTTATATCGAGACTTCGCTTGGGATTGCATATGCAGTAGGTGGGGTCATGGTCACTGTTACTAAAAATAGAAAAACGGGTTCCGCTCAATTACTTGAGAACGCACCGAGAGATTTTAATGAAACTTGATACATAGATACCTTATATCGAAACCTCACTTGGGATTGCATATAGGGTCAAGGTCACTGTTACTAAAATAGAAAAACGGTTTCCGTTCAAAAACTAGAGAACGCATTGAGATATTTTATGACACTTTATACATAGATACCTTAAATGAAGACCTCGCTTGGGACGTCATATGGGGTGGGTGGGATCAAGGTCACTGTTACTTAAAATAGAAAAATGGTTTTCGCTCAATAGCTTGAGAAGACATCGAGACTTTTAATGAAACTTAATAAATAGATACCTTACATCTAAACCTCGCTTGGGATTACATATGGGGTTGGTGGGGTGAAGGTCAAGATCACCATTACTAAATATTTTATTGATGTGCTGACTTAAATTTCGTTCTAAAAATTAGGTTTTCGTAGAATTTCCATATTTCTTGTCTTAGAAAAAAAAGCCAGTAACTCTGACAAGCACAAGAAAAGTTGAGCGCGCTGTCCTCCGGCAGCTCTTGTTTATTATTAGCTTTCATTCCATACACATAAAAACACTAACAAACCATCAATATATAAAACATGAATTCTATAAAGTTAAATGAAAACAAAACCCATTTCAGGTGTTTAATTAGCGTATTTGTTTCTTCACTCAGTTTACATACAAGCGACTCACCAAAAGATTAATGTATTATCAAGATTTCTGGATACTAATGATTTTCATTTTTAAAAAAACAACAAGGGATTGTTGAATATACCGTAGTCCAGTAACATACCCTTATATATGTTGCGTCAAATAAGCAGAAATATTAGTATCATTAATCCCATTTTCTTGGAACACACTATTTTTATCATTCGCTGTACATATATCTAACGATCAGGGTGGGTATACTTTATACATAAAGCTCCTTAGAAAAAAATAACTTAAGTTGTATTCAATTAAACATTTGAGATTAAATTTCTATGTGAAATGAACAGATTTTGGTTTACCAAAGGAGAAATTAAGAAGCATCTGTTCATTCTTCATAAGATTTAACTATTTTGTTGTTAATTTATCTATAACTGAAAACGTCAAAGGCTTAAGGAATTCAATGAATATAGAAAATTTACATCTAAGTTTTTACTAAGGAGCTACATTAATATGGGTGCTGGACCTTGCACAGAAGCCAATACTTCCATCATAAAACATCATGATGTGATGTACATGGCAATATATGCACATAAAAGCCAATGCCAACATTTATCACCTGAATACAACAACTACATGTACTTATCTGAACGATTGTTGTAATGCAACATGCCTCTCCATCATTCTCTTGTTATACTGAAGGTAATTTCAAACATCATGTTGAGTAGGAAACATGTTACTTACTTAAAGATCATAATAATTTTCTAATAAACGATGAAATCATACATAAATTTCTTAATATTTTATATTAAATGATGAAATCCAAATTGCTTAGTCAAAACACATCAATTTATATGTATTTACTTACATATGCTTCCATATATTTGACTTGTTTAGAACAAAACAAATTGATAATTGTATATTTTATGAACTTTTAAAACTGTTATTATAAACTGCCTAATCAAACTATAGTATAATTTTACTTTCAACATTCACACGAAAATTGAACTGTGCACAACATCGAACAAATATTGTCCTAAAAAACAAGTGACTGACAAAAATAATCTCAACAAATGCTACCCTGAGATTCTTTGCTTATATCTGTTTATTCAACATTCAATAAGTCATTTACTAAGCTCTCTTCATAGTGTAATTATTGTTCCTTGGCTTCTGCAGTAACTTTGACTTCAGTACTCGGTACTCTTACTCAAGGACACATCACAGACAAGAATGGTACAGGGGGCTGTCCAAAATGACTTGTTGGAAATACAGATTACTTCTTAAGTCAACACAAGACAAAGGATATTTCCAAGCATCTTCCTGTATACGCTTATTTTGAAGGATTTAAAGTCTCTCCATTTATATGTTTCTTTTTTAAAAACATATGTGAACAAATACATATGTATTATTAAGCTACATGTGCATACAAGCCCAAAATGGCAGCAGGTGAAACAATGAAGAAATATGGTGAAGCACCTGGCTTTTCTGCCCCAGATCTTTCCAAAAGACAGTGAATATTTCTCAGCATTCAACAAAGCTTCAAAACGTTTAACCACGATTTATTGTTTCTATGCGGCCACTATATGGCATCACCAACATAAATTGTCATTAAACTGATTACTCTTTGGAGACAGAGTCCCTTGTATGGAATTTTGTGGTAAATTCTATGGATTCACATAAATTATTGATTCACATGCATCACTCTTTAAGACAAGTGTATGCAAAATAGTCATCTAGTGCCCAACAATGGTATGATTAAGAATATCACAAAAATGCTAAGTTCATAATTATACTTTAGTAGTCACAGTAACAAAATAAATCTGAGACACAATAACGCAATCAGAAACAGTTACACAAACACAAATCTGGAGTGAACTTCTATCCATAATGAGATAATGAGTTTTAAAAAGAAAACAAAAGGCAAAACACTACTACTGCAGTCAAAATGATTAACAACACATAAAATAACAAAAGAAAGAAATATAAATAACATAATTATTGCCAAAAACGTCACAAAAAGAGCCATACATGTTCACAAAAATAGTACAGAATAGTGTTTACTATGTTTATACACAACTTACTGATTGGGTTTGAAGAAATATAACATGATTTAGGGATATATGGAAATTTCAATTACCTGACAGGCATAACAATGGAAATGATAAATGATATTTGCAATGTGATAAACATGCACACATGAACACATGCCATACTTGATTACCCTCTGAAGAATCAGACAGAACAAGCAAAACATCGAGTCTACTTATTAACATACAAACATCTTAGTTTCAAACATTTGTAAAAAAATATATATATATATTGACTGTCTTTGGTCTGAAATAAAAGTTTAAAAATCTGTGACTGGTATGTGATCTCTGTCTTGAACTACTTTATGTACAATTACAGTAATTAAATTTCTTAACATTCATAACAAAACTTGTTTAATGGTAATTACTGGGAAACAATGGTAAGCTTTAATTAAACATGTTTTAAGAAAAAGTTAAACACATGTTGCACATTAATGTTGCACATGATGAAACATCTCAATCCGTTCCTCCTATATTCATTACCTTGAAGTAACTGTTATTAAATGGGATTTAACAAATGTCAAAATACTGTTATGTTATTTAACAGCATTCTGTACAATACCGTTATATATTTGGACAAGTACACAGCTGACATACTATTAGTATATTGCACGAGCCGATAGGAGAGTCCAATATGAGTATTACAGCTGTGTACGAGTCCAAATATATCACGGTATTGTACAGAACACTGTTAAATAATCTTTTTATTATATTCCTATTTATATTTTTGTATTATTTGCATAATATTTACATTAAAACAAACAGTCTGCGGAATAGTGCACACACTCACTATAATAATATATGACGTTGCTCTACGTGATAAATAATTTGCAAACATACATGTTTATCATTTATTCTGTAACCTGCACTAACATCTAATTAATCAATTAATTTTAACTCCTAAAACAGCCTTCGGTAAAGCGACCATGACCTTGTACTAATTGTAAACATTGAGTGTGTAGAAACTATATTTAGACGTGTTGTGTTTAAAAGGTGGTGTGTTCAGTAGGAAGTGTCTGCAGCGCGTTTGTTTAAATTAGTATTACACACTGATACAGGTTGTCAAACTGAAGATTTTACAGTCGATTGAAAGTGTTTTATGGATATTCAGAACCAAAATAAGGCAAAATAGATCTATATGAGTGTTGTTATATGTACAGTTTAAAACAAAAATGGATCGTGACGACAGAAACCAGATGTATCTGGATTGTTATATGTCATGATGCAGTCTTTAATTCTGTGCGGGTAATGTTACAAACAGTTAAATATAATTAATAAATACATTTAGAAGGTGATACATGTATTCATAATCAGATATTGGTTTGGAGACAACTTAACATTTACACAAAGCTTACGTCCTGACTAGACACGGCGATTTAGAAAACGAATTCTGGTTAGCACGGTTAACAAGAGTAAGATGTTCGTGGATATATTAAAAGGAATTGAAATGATTGTTGCTGGATTTTAAAAGACGCTTTCGAAGAATTGGATTGGATTCATCATTCATCATGGTAAAACTAAAATTGGCATATTCTTTCAGTTTTGGAGTACTCAGACATTATCAATACGGAAAATAATGTACGCACGCGCGTCCAATACGGTAAAATATTGGACGGTCACGTGGCACAAATGGCAACATATGATTGGAGGATATATGTAGGTATATAATAAATGTAAATATAGTATGACCAACTCATTGAACCAAACACAGTATTTTAACTGTTCATACTTGTATGATACTAACAGCAGGTATCATGTATTTGTTTCCATGGACATTTGCTGACAATACAAAGGTAAGAACTCGTTATCAATATATGAAGAAATATAAAGCAGATAAAACTCTGTTAAGATTATTAGTAATCTACTTGGAACAAAAAACATAGTACAGAGTTATGTACCTCTGCATCAACTAGAAATGCAATCAAGACTAAAAACATTAATACAGTTAATGAAAATTAAGACCAGCTAGTATGACAATTTACATAATGACTTAATCAACAGATTTTCAATGTTGCAGAATCTGCTTTTTTTCTTTTTTTAATAGAACAGTGGCTATAACTAGTAACATTATAAAGAATATTTGAAGCATATACACATTTATGCCTGATCTTCAGTATGTACATATCACTACAGCAAAAAGGGCAAGGGCTTGCATGATGGAGCAAAATCAGTGGAGAGAAACAATAGGCATTGTACATGCTTAGAATTAGCAAAGTTACAAAAATGTAGCCGCTGAGGAGTCTGATTCACTATTCACACTATCAGATTACAACAATATATGCTCCAACTTTATGGCTTATGCTAGTTGTATGTTCTAAAGAAATAGCTGAAATTAAAGCACTTTAAAAGTAAGTTAACACAACATACAACAATTCAATTCGTACTTGAAATGAGCATTTTCACAACCAAGCGTAACTTACAAAGTCTACATCTTTCTTGCAAATATACTGGTAACATATATAGTTAAATATTCACAAATGTACAAAGCAGTTTTGATTTATACAGCATTTGTTTTTAATATACATGAAATGCTTATACACCTTAGAAACACTGGCATACTAGAACACTGAGCAACATTTTGAACATATACAACAAGTATTTAGTATCAGAAATAATACTGCATGGATGTGTACAGCCAGCCACTAGCAGTTGATATGACAAACCAGGAGCACTAGACATGGTCAGCCATAATCACCAGACATGGTAAATCACAAGTTTTAATGGACATGACCAACCAGTAGCACAAGACATGATCAATCACAAGTATTAATGGACATGACCAACCAGTAGAACAAGACATGGTCAGCCATAATCACCAGACATGGTCAATCACAACTTTTAATGGACATGACCAACCAGTAGCACAAGACATGATCAATCACAAGTATTAATGGACATGACCAACCAGCAGCACTAGCAAGGTCAACCATTAGTACTAGACATGGTCCACCATTATCACTAGATATGGTCAATCATTATCACTAGACATGGTCAGCCATTAGTACTAGGACATGGTCCACCATTAGCACTAGACATGGTCAATCATTAGCACTAGACATGGTCAATCATTAGTAATGAGCATGACCAATCCCAAGAATTAATGGACATGGCAAACCATTAATAACAGTGGATATGACCAGTCACTTGCAGCTGATATGGCAAAACATAAGTATTGGACATCGCCAACCAATAGAACTGGATTTGGTCAATCGGATTTGGTAAAGGACATTGCAATCATCAGTCACAAATAAAGCCAACTGACAATGGATATGGCAGGCAGTGGCCGTTGGTATGGCCAATCTCTTGTAGTTGCCATTCGTAATGGACACAGCTGATGATTAATAACTGAAGGGCCAATAACCAACAAGTAGTATTAGATGCAAGGCTGTCCTATCATCTAGCTGAGAGTACATCCAGCAGGCAGGTCTGTTGTGGCCTCATAGCAGGTGGACATATCATGAACAAAATGTTTCAGTCTCCAATCAGGGTTTTCCCTGACGCACAAATCCTGCGTCATTGTCGCATTTTTTCATCAAATGACCCCCCCCAAATTCCTTTGCGTCCATGTGGACGCAATTTCTGAAGAAATGCATCAATTCCCAAGGCATTGAATAGACCGATATCTATGGGTTTTAATGCTCAGAAATTTGGTTTGACATGATTTTGACTACGGAAAATCCACATTGCAAACGTTATGTCGACTCGCGAAATTATGGTACATAGAGTCAGCCAAAGTTCATGACCTATTAATATTTACATATGATGTAAGATCAACCAATCGTAATGCAGTTAACAACTCCATTTAGATTGTTTCTCACTTTATCCAGTAAACAAGGTAGAGCTATAGTTCTATTTATGTCTACATAATAAAAACAATTATTTTTACGGACTAATTACATAATAATGCTTAGTTAACTGACTTAGTAATTGTACAACATTATATATTAAGACTGGTTGAGGCAACACATACAGGTTTTTCACACCTGCTCACTAATTACACAAAGAGTATAAAGATACATTGCAAAGCTGAAAATGAAATGGTGGACATCATTCAATGTTTGCTATTTACTTATTTTAAAACTAAAATATACACCATGTTTTATTCTTTTAACAATGTTAATAATCATCATTATGACTACAAGTTTTCAGAACTCAATTTTAAAATGTCATTTCCATCAGAAAATGCATATAGCGTAAATGAAAGTGAAAGTAGAAAATCAATGACTTGCATGTAAAAGAAATGTCCTGAGTAAATGTGAATGGATACTAATATATTTATTATAACTGATTCAGATAACTCAGGGGTTTTCTGCACTTTGTTTTATGATGCTAGAAATAATAGATTTTATTTTGTTTAAGATGAAAGTTAAAAAACTGAAAGGATAGTAAAATATCGATAATATTAAATATAATATGATGAATGACCCCTCAAATGTTCAAATGTCCCCCAAAATCCCAGACATGGGGGTCATTGTGACCCCCATTTTTAGAACGCAAGGGAAAACCCTGTCCAATGATCACAGTTTTACTATATAACCTACACATAACAATTTGTTCTTTGATTCAGGATGAATACTGCTTAGAGCAATGTTACACACCAGCATACAGTATTTCCAGTGGATCCCAACACAGTTTGTTAACACTTGGGCCACAAAAGCATGACATAACAACCTTCACTAGACTTCATTCCCAATTCATATGAAGATAATGTTTATTATTCCATTTACAACTATTCAGATTAAATTAACGAGAAGGTTCATCTTGCCCAAGACACAATTTCACATTCAATCAAAGAGTCCTTTATGCTTAACAGATTCATAAGAGCCGGAAGAGCTGGTGGTTCGTTTTCGTTTCTGGTGGCACCGCTGTTGTCTCAGTCGCATGCTCAGCCTTCTACCATTATCATCATCATCATCATCACCATCATCACTTCCTGAATCGGGCAGACTGGGATCTTGAAGGTCGTCATATTTGTCTGGTGTTACATACAGCCACTTCCGTAACGTCCCGTCCCACTGGAGATGGCATAAGAAAAAAAAACTCATGCGGCTTACCAAGTAATTTGTTTTTCTACATCATATAATATTTTATGTAGATTTATCATTGTGACATATTATTATGCCTTTTCTGATAAAATAACTTACATATATTTAGTCATTAAAATATACAAGAGCTGTCGGTGGACAGCACGCTCAACTTTTCTTGTGCTTGTCAGAATTACTAGCATTATTTTTCTAAAACAAGAAACATGATAATTCCACGAAAACCAACGTTTTCGAACGAAATGCATTAAACTCAGCACATCAATAAAATTTTTAGTAATGGTGAACTTGACCTTGACCCTACCAACCCCATATGCAATCCCAAGCGAGGTCTTGATATAAGGTATCTATGTATACCCATATGCAATCCCAAGCGAGGTCTTGATATAAGGTATCTATGTATCAAGTTTCATTAAAAATCTCAATGTCTTCTCAAGCTATTTATCGTAAACTGTTGGTCTGTTTTTAGTAATGGTGACCTTGACCCCACCCACCCCATATGCAATCCCAAGCAAGGTCTAGATATAAGATATCCATGTATGAAATTTCATTAAAATATCTCAATGTGTATAAGGTATCTATTAAGTTTCATTAAAATATCACAATGCATTCTCAAGTAATTTAGCAGAAACCGTTTTTCTTTGTTTAGTAACAGTGACCTTGACCTTGACCCCACCCCTCCCATATGCAATCCAAAGTGAGGTCAATATAAGGTATCTATGTACTAAGTTTCATTAAAATATCTCAATGCGTTCTTAAGTTATTAAGCGGAAACCATTTTTCTTTTTTTAGTAACAGTGACCTTGACCCCACCCACCCCATATGCAATCCCAAGCGAGGTCTTGATATAAGGTATCTATGTATGAAGATTTTTTTTCTTTCAAATATCTCAATGCATTCTCAAGTTATTGTGCGGAAACCGTTTTTCTATTTGATTAACAGTGACCTTGACCTTAACCCTATAAACAATCCCAAGTGAGGTCTCGATATAAGGTATGTATGTATTAAGTTTCATTAAAGTATCTCAATGCGTTCTCAAGTTATTGAACAGAAACCATTTTTCTATTTTAAGTAACAGTGACCTTGACCTTGACCCCACCCACCCCATATGCAATCCCAAGCGAGTTCTCGATATAAGGTATGTATGTATTAAGTTTTATTAAAATATCTCAATGCATTCTCAAGTTATTCAGCGGCAACCATTTTCTATTTTTAGTAACAGTGACCTTGACCTTGACCCCACCCACCCCATAATGCAATCCCAAGCGAGGTCTTGATATAAGGTATCTATGTATAAAGTTTCATTAAAATATCTCAAAGCGTTCTCAAGTTATTATGCGGAAACCGTTTTTCTATTTTAATAACAGAGACCTTGATGTTGACCATATACACAATTGCAAGCGAGTTCTCGATATAAGGTATCAATGTATTAAGTTTCAATAAAATATCTCAATGCGTTCTCAAATTACTGAGCGGAAACCGTTTTTCTATATTGAGTAACAGTGACCTTGACCCCACCCAACCCATGTGCAATCCCAAGTGAGGTTTTGTTATAAGGTATGTATGTATTAAGTGTTATAAAAATATCTCAATACGTTGTCAAGTTACGGAGCGAAAACAGTTTATCTATTTTTAGTAGCAGTGATCTTGACCTTGAAACCACCCAACACATATGCAATCCCAAGTGATGTCTTGATATAAGGTATCTATGTATTAAGTGTTATTAAAATATCTCAATACGTTGTCAAGTTATTGAGCGAAAACCGTTTTTCTATTTTTAGTAACAGTGCCCTTGACCGCACCCACCTCACATGGAATCCCAAGCGAGGTCTCGCTATAAGGTATCTATGTTTGAAGTTTGATTACAATAGCTTAATCCGTTCTCGAGTAAGAGAGCGGAATCGAAAAGTAGAGACACTAGCTTACCAAAAAACTTGAACCTGTCCATATAGCTTACATGTAAAATTTCTAAGATTAAAAAGGCCCATAATTTTGACAAATTTCAAATTAGAGTTATCAAAATTGGCCTATAGGTTCATTTTAATATAGGGAGTAAGTGTTCGAAGTTTGAATGAAATCCCTCAAGCCATTCCTGAGAAACCAGCTTACCAAAAAACTTTAACCTAGCTCAGACGCAGACGCCGGGGCAAGTAAAATAGCTCACCTTTTCGTTGAGAAGTCGAGCTAAAAATGTTTGGCATTTTTATGAATACTTTTGATAGCATAAGATTACATTTAATGAAACTAAAGCATCGTAGTTATGTTGATTTTATTCTAAGCGATAGTTTTACAAACAAATGAAGAGAAATGAATAGGATAAAAAGATGTGCATAAATTTCAAGAAGAATGCATCTGTACGGGTTCAACAAGTCCAGTGTAAAGCAGCAAATCAAAACTGAAGTTACGTATCCTATGCAGTGTCCTAGAAAGCCCCAAATCCATAACTGGCCACAAGGTCTGATAACCTCATAATTATAACTGGCCCGAACACCATTTTACTGGCCACTCAAAAACATTTAGCTTACAAGGTGCTTGACCCGAAGTTTTCACCAGACAGGAGGGCCAGTGTTCTGGTCATTTTAAATGGACCTCGTACAGTTGTACTGGTTTTTGTCCGAGGTCTGATGACTTTCGCGGCGACTGCTAGGGAAGCAACACCTTGGGATCACTAATAGGGCCAAAGCAAAAAAGTTCTGTTTTTTGAGCAACATGACCCTACCTATCGAAAAAAAAACCACCCTAAAGTTTTTAGAGACGATTGTTTTCCGTGAAATCTGATTTTGTAAAAACAATTTTTTTTTAAAGGAAGATAATTGCGATTAACTAGATAATCTGTGTCGAAAAGGCGCTTTAAACGGATCTCTTCATGGATGAATAGAATTGCCAGTAAGGTGCTTGTCATTCTTTTGGCTTTTATGGCTGGACTTCAAAAAAATATATAAAAAATTCATCCCAACCCTACCTAACTTTTTTGAGACCATTGCCCTAAACACACTTTTTTTGTTGGCCTAGTTACAACCTATTTATATAAGCTTGGTTGTGTCGAAAGCCTTATTTCCCACATAGTATCAAACTCATGATCTCCAAATTTCAAAGCAGACACAATATCACAATTGTAAACTTACAGACGCAGAAATGATGTTGTTCTCATATGGGTGCCAGGTGACGTCTCGAACACACGACCTGTGGCCCTCTAGCTTGCGTACTATGTCACCACTTAATGTGTCGTATACTGCAACCAAAGATTTTAAATAGCTGAACACAGACTCACTGAAATACTGATATAACATTTTAACTTAGATATAGTAAACACGATTCTGAGTTTGATAAACACACATGCCCCCGGTTGGTGCAGGATAGCCCATTTCTTAGTCCAAATTAGGTCAAGGTCAAAGTGAAGTTGGGTGATATGGGTGGATTGGGAACGGTCATTAGTAACAACTGTGTAAATATCCAAGCGTTGTAATAAGCGGTGTTGGTGCTAGACAAAACGGTAAAATCTTGTTAACAAAGAAATGGCACTTTTGAATAATCATAAGTCCAAATTAGTTCAAGGTCAAGGTCAAAGTGAGGGTGGGTGATATGGGTGGATTGGGGATGGTCAAAAGCAACAACTATGTGAGTATCCAGTAGTTGTAGCAAGCAGTGTTGATGCTAGACGAAATGGTAAAATCTAGTTAACCAAGAAACAGCCCATTTGAATTATTCTAAGTGCAAATTAGGTCAAGGTCATGGTCAAAGTCAGGTTGGGTGATATGGGTGGATAGGGAATGGTCATAAGCAACAACTGTGCAAGTATCCAAGTGTTGTAGTAAGCGGTGTTGGAGCTAGACGAAATGGTAAAATCTACTTAACCTTGTCACGGACAGAAGGACGGACGAACGTTCGGACGGACAGAAGGACGGACGGACAGGACAATCACTATATGCCTCCTGCATCAAGATGCCAGGGGCATAACAAGAGCTGTCAGAGGACAGCGCGCTCGACTTTTCTAAGTTTTTCAATTGGTACATATTTTATGGAAGGGGCATAGATTTGTTAAAATACAAAACTTTTAAGTGAAGCCTTGTACATTTTTGGAACAAAAAAATTAACCACAAAATCTATGTAAAAAGTGCGCATAACTCTGTCAAAATAAAGTTACAAAACTTTTGAATATAAAATTTAACCAGAATAAATATGTGGCATAATATGTAAACCAAATTGTGCAGTGACGACACAAACCAGTTTTCAATAGACTGAAAATATAACATAGGGTTGTGTTGTGTAGTGTTTAAACACAGAATTAAAGAAACCATGCATCGGTAAAGACTTGTTATTTTGGACGCCAATATTGGACTCGGATACAGGTTTGGAGACAAAATACGAATTTAAAGATACGTTTTGACCAGTCATGGTGATTTAAAAAAAAAACATCGCGTTTCTGGTTAGCACGGGTTCACGTGAAAAATTGAAATAAAAAATGTTAAGCTATGTGGATACAAAAAGTTATTGCAAATGCTTGTAGCTAGATATTAATTGTTAAATGCCCTGGATCCACGTCAGCACTTTGGAGGCAAAAGTTGCATAGTCGCAAAATTTTGTTTTGAAAAAAATCGCTGTTCTAGTTAAGGCTCCGCGCGAGGGCGATATGAAAAATTATTACCCTGTGATATAACTATTGGTCTATGGACAAAATACACAGAGTGGTCACGTGAGGTGTAATAAATACTTATATTAAATTTATCCCATATAATGTTGTGATTACATGAATGTCGTTTACACCCACCAATGATATTGCCTAGAGCACATCCAGTGTAGACATATCTCTGGCCAGTACTAAACCCCGGGGAGAAGTGACATCGTATAAGCGTGTGTAACACAGAGTGTCCTCGGTACGTCATCACCGAGGTGTCACCCTCCAGTCGGGGTTTCAAATGCACTGAAATGGAAGTAGATTACTGCTTAAAATGTTGTAAAAACAAAACTATATTTGTGGCGTAGCGTGGGAAAACCGGTCTTAAGGCATGTGCGTAAAGTGTCGTCCCGGATCAGCCTGTGCAGTCCGCACAGGCTGATCCAGGACGGCACTTTCCGCCTACAGTGGATTTATGTTTAGAAGAGATGTCCCTGAAACTGAAAATACCATAAAAGCGGAAAGTGCCGTCCTGGATTAGCCAGTGCGGACTGCACAGGCTAATCCGGGACGACACTTTACGCACATGCATTAAGACCGGTTTTCCCACGACGCGCCTCATTTGCTTTTTTGGATTGGTTTACGTAAATATTAATACTATAACTGTGTCTATAAATATCCAGTTTTACCTGATAGGCTTGCAGTTGGGCGTTTGTGCATTTTTTAGGAATAAGCTGGATGCATTCAGAGTAACAATACAGTTAACAGGCTGCTTTTTTCAACCGTCTAGCAGAATGCTTTTGTACTTGTTATCTTTTCTTATAAACCCCCTATCCAGTATACCTATGTTCAAAAAGCAGTCAAATTACAGGAAAGGTCAATAAACAAAACTATCACATGTTTAGAAGTAGAAGAGGATGTTAGTTATTTATACAAAATTTAATATGGTAAAAGGAAAGATCTGTACACATGTAAATTTAGCCATCAACAAAGATGGTGTTACATTAATATTCTTACTTTTTTTAGGCACTTGTTGCCACCTGTAATCCCATCGTTGCTTGGAAACAGCTTTCTTTGTTTGTTCAATGGCGTCTTTGGATGAGAAGACACGTATGTCCCACAGCTTCATGGTCTGGTCTTTCGAGTTTGACAAAAGGTATCTGGCATCACCCTGGGAACCATAAAGATTGCTCTTATTAATCGCTCTATTAATACTGGAAATTACTGTTAAACTTAAAATGATTGGCATTATGAGGACCAATGAATTGTGAAACCAATGCGTGTCTTAAGAAATCTTAGAAATGTGTGTTCTTTAGTTGATTTATAAATAAAATCGAGCTTAACATAACTTTTTTCATGGAGCAAAGTATATGCATATATACATATCCACTGTTCACGCAATTTCTACAGGCAGCTATCAACCCTGATATAATTTAAGATCCTTGTAGTAGATTTCTTATTTTACAGTGTCGAATATTAAATATACTACTCACACTAAAATGAAAACAGAGCATTAACAAAACAGCTACCGTAATTACCCTAAGTATTGGAACACTTAAAATATATTAAATATTTAATTATAAATAATTAGAAGGAATATTTATAGGTGACTGATGATCAATTATTTCTTGCTGGGGACTTAATGGTAATTAATTGAGAAGCTTAACTGAGAAGACCATGCTCCAGTAGAGTACACAGTTTGCACCACGTGTCAACTACATGTAAACATACCCCTGATGGTGTACATTATGATGTATAGATAAGCAAGCTCAATATACCGTGTCACAAATCGCTATGCAACCAGCGTAGTGGCAGGGTATGGGATGTTTATACAGGTACAACATAAGGTGCTATTTTGGTGTCACAATATTAAGGGACACAAAATAATTCAACATTGACATGTGTCCCAATATTAAGGGGCGCGAAAAATAATTATTTTCCAAAAATTAGGGGTGTCCCAATACTTAGGGTAAATATGGAATATAATGCAAATTCAAAGTCACATGTACAAGATATTCACCATACCTTTGAGTCAATGTAAGTAATGCCATCATAGTGACCAGCCAGTGTCCCCACAGGCACAGGTGACTCCTCCTGGAGCGTCCGTCTGTCCCATACCTAACAAAGCAATACACAGCTTGCACAGAGTTATGCCGACACAATGTGTCAATAATGTTACAATCACCATAATTAATTTCTGAGGATGAAAAGAAAAATTGTGTGTAAAACAAACATATTTATATTTTCTGTCGTCAAAAATTTTATATCCTATGCATCACCGCATGTAATTTTAATTCAGTAAAAGCAATAAAACAGCTAAATGCTAACATAGTTAAAGATAGAAAACAACTGTTTGGCATTTAACACATTTAAACCTTGTATTTCAGCGGTAGAATCACAGTACCTTTATAAGTCCATCATCGCCTCCACTGAACAGTATGTGGGAGTTGATGTCAGCAAAGGCCACAGCATTCACATCATCATCATGAGCATCAATCTGAATATGAAAACAACCATTGTAAGAGGAGTATTAAATGTCATCAGCTTCAATCTGAGCATGGGCAAGAGAGAGTACTCTTGTGGCGTATTATGTAATCATCATCAACCTGAACATGGGAAAGGGAGGCAACTTTTGTGACGGGTGTCACACATGTTATCATCATGAATCTGAACATAGCAAAGGGAGACAACTATTGAGAGGTGTAAAATGTCATCAGCATCAATTCAAACATGGCAAAGGGAGCCAACTGTTGAGATAGTGGTATCGTATGCCATGTGGATCAATAAGCTCACCACAGGAACAATTGAGAGGGCAGTCTATGAAATGAGCACCACCATGGATGGGTCAAAGGGAGACAACTATTGAGAAAGTCTGCTATAACATGCATTTCCATCTAAACATTTCCAGGGCAGATTAACAACTTAAAAAATTGTATCAACTGTATAAAAAATGTTCCATTCACAATCAAATCAAAAATATACTCTGCGGGTCAAAGTAATATTTTATAACCATTTCACTAAGTGGCAGAATGGAGTAACAAGTCACACACAACCTAAGAAGGTTACCTTGAGGGATCTCCTCCCACTGTCCCTGTCATACACATACAGGTTGCCATCATTGGCTCTGAAATAAACAAAGGAAACAATAGGAAACCAGTAAGTACTCGGTCATGAGCTGATTAGTATTAGCCAGTAAAGCTGTTAATTGTTACAAATAATTCACTGGAGAATACTTTGCATTTATTATTCTGTGACAATAGCATAATTCCTATTAAAAACTTACTTCTGTTATCTGCACGCCTAATAATAAGAACCAAATCAAAGATGAAAACTCAGCAAACTATGTTTCAGCTCTAAGTTAAATACACCAAAGCAAAGGTAACATACCCATACATGCTATAATTTTTTAGGCCAAAACGGGACATTGCGGGAAACTTTAATATTGTTATTTTGTCACATGGTCCATGGATCGCAATATTAGCTATGATACTTGTCATATCATTCATGTACATAATACATGCATACACATTATTTTCTGTGGTAAATTGTTTAATGTTGTATAGTTACAAAAGAGGTGGGAATAATACACACAGGTGTTACGTTTACAGTAGAAGGAAACGTGACAAGTTAAATTAATTTCAAATTGTGTCATAATGATGAGTATAATCCAAAACGCCTATTGAAATTTGTACTGTTCCTGTGACATAAATACACATTCTATATAATCCAAAATGCCTATTGAAAATTGTACTGTTCCTGTGACATAAATACACATTCTATATAATCCAAAATGCCTATTGAAATTTGTACTGTTCCTGTGACATAAATACACATTCTATATAATCCAAAATGCCTATTGAAATTTGTACTGTTCCTGTGACATAAATACACATTCTATATAATCCAAAATGCCTATTGAAATTTGTACTGTTACTGTGACATACACATTCTATATAATCCAAAACGCCTATTGAAATGTGTACTGTTCCTGTGACATAAATACACATTCTATATAATCCAAAATGCCTATTGAAATTTGTACTGTTCCTGTGACATAAATACACATTCTATATAATCCAAAACGCCTATTGAAATTTTTACTGTTCCTGTGACATAAATACACATTCTATATAATCCAAAACGCCTATTGAAATTTGTACGGTTCCTGTGACATAAATACACATTCTATATAATCCAAAACGCCTATTTAAATTTGTACTGTTCCTGTGACATAAATACACATTCTATTTAATCAAAAACGCCTATTGAAATTTGTACTGTTCCTGTGACATAATTACACATTCTATTTAATCCAAAACGCCTATTGAAATTTGTACTGTTCCTGTGACATAAATACACATTCTATATAATCCAAAACGCCTATTGAAATTTGTACTGTTCGTGTGACATAAATACACATTCTATATAATCCAAAACGCCTCTATTGAAATTTGTACTGTTCCTGTGACATAAATACACATTCTATATAATCCAAAATGCCTATATTGAAATTTGTACTGTTCCTGTGACATAAATACACATTCTATATAATCCAAAATGCCTATATTGAAATTTGTACTGTTCCTGTGACATAAATACACATTCTATATAATCCAAAACGCCTATATTGAAATTTGTACTGTTCCTGTGACATAAATACACATTCTATATAATCCAAAACGCCTACTGAAATTTGTACTGTTCCTGTGACATAAATACACATTCTATATAATCCAAAACGCCTATTGAAATTTGTACTGTTCCTGTGACATAAATACACATTCTATATAATCCAAAACGCCTATTGAAATTTGTACTGTTCCTGTGACATAAATACACATTCTATATAATCCAAAATGCCTATTGAAATTTGTACTGTTCCTGTGACATAAATACACATTCTATATAATCCAAAACGCCTATTGAAATTTGTACTGTTCCTGTGACATAAATACACATTCTATATAATCCAAAACGCCTATTGAAATGTGTACTGTTCCTGTGACATAAATACACATTCTATATAATCCAAAACGCCTACTGAAATTTGTACTGTTCCTGTGACATAAATACACATTCTATATAATCCAAAATGCCTATTGAAATTTGTACTGTTCCTGTGACATAAATACACATTCTATATAATCCAAAATGCCTATTGAAATTTGTACTGTTCCTGTGACATAAATACACATTCTATATAATCCAAAACGCCTATTGAAATTTGTACTGTTCCTGTGACATAAATACACATTCTATATAATCCAAAACGCCTATTGAAATTTGTACTGTTCCTGTGACATAAATACACATTCTATATAATCCAAAACGCCTATTGAAATTTGTACTGTTCCTGTGACATAAATACACATTCTATATAATCCAAAACGCCTATTGAAATTTGTACTGTTCGTGTGACATAAATACACATTCTATATAATCCAAAACGCCTCTATTGAAATTTGTACTGTTCCTGTGACATAAATACACATTCTATATAATCCAAAACGACTATATTGAAATGGGTACTGTTCCTGTGACATAAATACACATTCTATTTCGAGTTAAAATGCACATATACAAGTTTCGTAGCGCATAACATCAAAATTAGGTATTTGTATGGCAAACATGCAGTAAACATATCCTCTTGATAAATAAAAAACAAAACAGCCAAATTGGTAACGTAATAGTCGTATTGATCTACAACATATGGTTACTGTATACACCCTCCACTTGATAACTATCAGCAAGTAGTGACTGCAGATTATATGACCACCATCCCCGAAAGCCTGACAATAAACCACTGTTTGGGTTATCATTACTTTGTTTGTTTGAATTTTTTGCCGTTTTTAACAGTAATTCTGTCATATCACGGCGGTCAGTTAACCTACTCACACTTTTCCTGGGCAAACTCAGCCAATCTAAGCAGTTTACCAGTACTAAGTGCACATACCTATGCCAGTAACTGACAACTGCTCTACTTGAATCAGAGGTAGGGGGAGAATGGCTGCAGAAATAATTTCATGACCAATCCCCACCCAAGTTATGTGGCTGGGCTGGGGTTCGAACTCACAATCCCCGGATTGACAGTCCAGCGTTCTACCAACTGAGCTAGCCGGGCCCGGCGGTTATCATTACTGCTCCTCCTTGACACGTGGCTAGTGGGCACTGTTGTCATAGGGACCAATTAAGGGATTAATGATAAGAAGTTGGCCTATTGCAACTTTTATTGCACACTAACATCGATTTTTGTGGCTGACCGGGACAAAATGCTTCTGAGCGGGACGCTGGTACAAAACTCGCAAAAGCGGGACAATCCCCGCGAGACCGGGATGTATGGCATGTATGAACATACCAGTTATTTCATAACATTTTATAAATATTGAATACTGGTAAATCTTTTGATGGAAACCTTTATCTGCAAACTAACTCCAGGATTAAGCAAACAACTAAAGTTTCATTTATTGTTCTTTTACATAAGAAAAGACCTGTTCCCAATATTTAAAAATAATATTTCCCAACCAGGTCTTAAAAATCCATTATAACTCTAGGAATTTTGTTAAAATGCCATACAATATTTCATATCTTGAAAACCCCTAATTTTCTATGTGTACATCTCGAACACCCCTTATTTTCTATGTGTACGAGACCAGTCCCTCAACATGTCCACAATTTATTGAAATCAATTCTATATTAGCATGACCAGTAGACACAATTACTAAATATTGACTACAAAGTATACAATTTTCTTAAATTTTAGAAATTACTTGAAAAAAAAAGCTCAATGTTTACACATTTTCCAAGAAAAATATTTCAAAATGATATAAACATTTGCATGCTGAAAAAAATTGGCTAGATCTACTACCAGTCATTGTTATTTTTTGTGCCAAACTAAAAGTTTAAAATATTGATCTACAATATGAATGTGGCTAATAATTGTTATTTCTTAGTGCCAATCTAAAATTACAACATTATAAAATATCTATTGTCTCACCCTCCTAGTATCTCCCTGTTGTCGGAGGAGAAGGTGAGTGAGAAGATACAGAAGCTGTTCTCAGTAGGCAACATCTGTAGGGCCTGGTGTACCTCCTCCTCTCCAGACACATTGCACAGGTGAACTGAAAACAACGGCAGAATAGCCATACACATTGCACAGGTGAACTGACAACAACAGCAGAATAACCATACACATTGCACAGGTGAACTGAAAACAACAGCAGAATAACCATACACATTGCACAGGTGAACTGAAAACAACAGCAGAATAGCCATACACATTGCACAGGTGAACTGAAAACAACAGCAGAATAGCCATACACATTGCACAGGTGAACTGAAAACAACGGCAGAATAGCCATATACATTGCACAGGTGAACTGAAAACAACGGCATAATAGCTATATACATTGCACAGGTGAACTGAAAACAACAGCAGAATAGCCATATACATTGCACAGGTGAACTGAAAACAACGGCAGAATAGCCATACACATTGCACAGGTGAACTGAAAACAACGGCAGAATAGCCATTCCGCGAGTTAGTAAAACGGCAGCACTTCTCAGAATTGCTCTTTTCTATCTTAAAGTCACTATTTCTGTATTTTATAGTATCACATACATTTAACTTGCAGTGGTTATTAACATCACGGAGAAGCTCAGTGTCAGCAAGTTTAATAGGCGAACATTCCATAAACATTCCATAAATGGTAAGATAAAATGAATAAAATGTGATACGTATTTTTGTGAAAGTCATATATGTTTTATACAATTACCATTTATATTGTTTTTACCTCTTTACCTATGTTAAAGCAACTAAATGACAGATTTATGCTTTTTCATAATATCTGTCACTATAATGAAATATATAGGGTTATATGTACCTATTATATTATTTATATTATTATGAATGTACTGATTGAATTATATGTTCTTTATGTTAAATTGTGCTCATTGTGAATTTCAGGTTGCTAAAAAGCTTGGAGTATTGCCCTGAATATTTAAATATAGCACTAAATAAATACATGTTTATTGTGACGTGACTTTGAGTTATTAAACTCCAGTAGTTGTTTTGAAGAACACTTGTGGAATATTGAATTGCATATAATTTAAATAAAAACCCACAGTGTTACATAGAGATATGCCAAGTAATTGTGCAAATAGAAAATTGTGACTTCATGACGTCAAGTGACCTATTTGTTGTGCTAAAGGTATTCTGTACATAGTTTTGGGTATGCACCAAACAAGGCTCTCAAAAATATTCACACTCTTCACACTCTTCAAATCTTTACAGAAGAAAACAAACTTTGAATGCATTTGAGTATTTAAAATTGATTACAGTAAATGATGTGACATTGGCCTGTATTTGTCAACTAGAACTCTGTGAGCTTGATGTGTCGCCAGATGGGTTATAACAAAAGTATGATGAAAGCAATTACGCCGAAAACTGAACTTAACCTTCCTTTTATGCCTACTAACACTTCCCTAAAGTTACATAATGATTGCACAAAAACTTCTCAATTTGTACAATGGTCAATGTGGTATGATATATGACAGCAAACTATAATCTGTACCCATATAATATTCTTGGATCCAATTGAATACTTCATATCAAAATGAAATCTGTCAAGGTTTGATTTATGGCAGTAAGGAAAAAGGAATAAGTCATTAATACTTACTGCAGTCTGACCAGCTGGAATACGCCAAATAGTTTCCATCAGGACTGAAATAAATATACATAGGATTTCAATCAAAACTTTACAAAATCCATACTAGGTAGACATCTGAGATTTGTCATATGTTAAATTAATAATACATTTAGTATACTGTTTTACACACCATGTTTTAAAAAATCATTGACAAAAATTTTATCACTACATACTATCTATAAAGTAACAGAAAAATACCACAACTCCATTTCATTTGTATCACTAACTCTTTAGGAATTGCTTTCGCTTATTGGAAATAATTTATTTAAAAATACAATAAAACAACTTATTTCATTATACATTCATATCTTGACTTGTGATGGCTCAATACCTGAATGCGGTATCAAGAACACTCCAGCCAACGTCTCGTGCTCTGATGACCTTGATAAGGTTAAATTCGTCATCTCGGGTGTCGTAAACGCGGATCATGTGATCTAGAAATTGCACAAAACAGAGTCCAATAATGCTTATGCTGCATAATTAAGCTGTTTTATAGCATGCTTATCAGAAAAATTTCTGTCGAATTCTTAAATCAATATTTTTCAAGTAGATGGTGGCATTTTTATGTTGAGTTTTTTTTTTCACATTTATATAACCCTAAATTAATTACAATAAGAATGAGACACTGTGAGTTTGCATCTTCAATAACCTAATATGCATATAAACATATTTCTCTAAATTTACACATCTCTCACCAGACTACACACCATTATATTGGGCTTCCTTGACCTTGAGTCAAAGTCAGTTAATTACAGGTTCGGCAAATCAATAAAATGATCGCTTGGAAATGTTACATAGTGGACACAAATAACTGACTAACAACATGGAGACAGACAGAACACCATAGCACATTAATATGGCTCCACCTGTAAATGGAGTCTAAAGAATAAAGAAGGAACATATACTAACTTTATACATTTATCTTTTTACAAATTATCCAATGATTCTTTCATGTGTGAAAAATATAGAATTCAGACAATTCTGAAATCCTGGGCCCGCATTCTCCAACCCAATCTCAGAGTTAAGACTTTAGAATAAGGAATATTCTTAAAACTGGTCTGTTCTAAAAGTGACATTAATTTGAAACATACTTGAAATGTAAGTACTCTAATTACAGCATTCTTTATTTAGAAAAATTTGTAAGCTAAATTAGTACCAACATTTTTAGGCACACACAAGTATGTTTTATTGAGTCAAGGTATATTCTTAAGTCTAAGAATGGGTTGATGAATACGGGCCCTGGTTTCTAAAATAATTAATTAATTGAGGGGCGTCGTGGGAAAACCGGTCTTAATGCATGTGCGTAAAGTGTTGTCCCCGATTAGCCTGTGCAGTCCGCACAGGCTAATCCAGGACGGCACTTTCGGTTGACAGAGGATTTATGTTTAGAAGAGACTTCCTTGAAACAGCAAATACCATAAAAGCGGAGTGCCGTCCTGGATTAGCCTGTGCGGACTGCACAGGCTAATCCGGGATGACACTGTACGCACATGCATTAAGACCGGTTTTATCACGACGCGCCACAATTGTTTTTCATATAGTTTATTATAGACAGAAAATAAATAAGTATTAATACTAGGGGTGTAACGATATATCGGTGTACCGGTATATCGCGGTATCAGATCTTGGAGTAATTTATCGCCATATGTTAATTACATCCCGGTATTTCACGATGTCTTTTCATGAAATAATCATTATTTTATTGGTGTTTTGTTGTGTCACTGTTGTGGTGATTGTGCATGTTTGTACATATTGGCTCCAAATTATAATGACGTAATGGTTTTCTATATCGAAACTGAATTAATGATTTTAAAAATGGTACCTGTGATTATATTGCATTTGAAGACTAACGTTCTATCTGTTTATTATTTATTGAATATTTTTGGATTTTTGAAGATTTTTGGACAGTTGACAAAGAATGGTTATTTGTGAAAAATATATACAAAACGCGCACATGTATTATTTCAAAATATCTTAACCAAATGTTGTTGTTTACAACTTGTGCTGATAAAAATATCTTGAAAAAAGCATATTTGGAAACCTAAATGTTAATGTTTGAAAAGCTAATAGATGTTGGTGAGATTTATGGTGTTTCTTGTCTTGTTTGCTAAAGACTGAACATTACGATCTTCCTGTAAATTAATTAAAGTTTAGCAATGAACATAGCATACTTTATTTAAGACAAATTATCGTCAACCTAGGTATTTTTAGTGAGATACAGAAGAAAAACTGTGTATTTCAATTTGGGCAATATATCGCGGTATTTATCGCAATATATTTCAAAATATTGTGATATATCGCGATATGAGCCAGTGATATCGTTACACCCCCAATTAATACTAAAATTTTTACCCATACTCTCAATGTCACACACCAGGGATGCAACACCAACCTTGTGAGGCAGACAGGAATATGTTGCCATCAACTGAATAAGTACCACAGAACACCTTTTGTCTGTAGCAGCCTACAGTCTGACAGAAGTTGGGAAGAAAACTGCAACAGCAAACAAAGACCATGAAAATACACTTGGTACTCTAAATAGCAAACCAAATCTGGGAAACACACAGGCTAATGTTAAATGCTCACTTTATGACATTAAATCAGTGTATTTTAAGAATAACAACAAGAAGGCCGTGATTGTAATATACATATATTCATCAGCAAATACCCTTGTATGATCTAAAGAAAACTGAGATCCAAGTCAAAGCTGATAGGACAAAAATTAGTAATAGTGTGCTTTTCAGTTTAACTGACATAGTGAGCTAGTTGTTGTCTCCCATGACCCATTCTAGAACATGACCTTGATTATAATGAGACAATCAATCTTCCCAAGTTGTTACATGCAACTAGGTGGCATGTGAATGAGAACAGTTCTTTCATAAGTGATAAATGCACTGAAGAAAATAATGTGGACGCAAAACCTGATTTTCAACAAGTACACTAAACTCCACTTGTAACAGGATTGAACGGACCACAGGATTTATATCGTTATATCCAAATATCGTTACATCCGAAAATAGGCGCATGGACATGGACATTCAAGAATAAAAGAGACGCAACATCAAGTTCTTATATAAATACAGTTAACATATGACTATTTTAATGAAAAAACATCAAGACATTGAATAAATATATGAAAATTAAAGAAATATTCGGAATAATTATCAAACATTACTACAATGATTTCGTTTTCACAATTGTCATTTTTACCTAAATGTGCGTGACTTGCCTTAATAATCTCTACAGGGTTGACATTATTAACTGATTGCCGATCAAATTCATCATTTAAAATCATGAGAAAATCTGTTGCTTTTTCAGGAACTTAAAAATTGCAATAGGTAATTCCACAAATGGGCCCCATAGACCCCTGGCCAAATCACTTAGATTTCGATAAAAATCGCTTGTTTGCATTCATAATGACAACCCTGCTCTATTTCAAGAAGTCAGTCATGTTTTAATGTTGTTTTTGTAAATATTGGAAGCGGATTCCAAACTTTTCAAGGGCATCAATGTGGGAAAAAAGTTCATTATGACTCGCATGTCACATACGTTTTCTAGCCGGACTAAAGCTGCTTGTTTCGTACGCACTAATGATATTTTCTTCGTATTTAATAATAGTACTAAGTGAGCTTTGTTTTTTCCCCAGTCCGCCGCAATATCCATTTTTTTTTCTTTTTCCCACATATACCTTCTGCATAATTTTATATTTAGTTTCAGTATCTTCTTTTTTATGTTATTGATAGACATGTTTCTAACAAACTTAAATCAAGAATGAACATGAAGGGTAATGGGATAACATCAACTTTATTTTAATAGATATTAAACTTTATTCAAGATTTTTCTTTGAACAGTTTTGACAAGGCAATTATATTATCAGGCACCCCCAACGCAATTTTCAATCCATTACAATTACGCTGATCGATTATTTAATCAAGCCACCCTTATAACTGTTTACCTGGATCAATGTTTTTCACACCTGTTACAGACTCCAAATATCGTAATAAAAGGGGAATATTTGCGCCTGGGACATGAAAACTACATCATTATAACCAAAACTTCGTTACATGCGATATCGTTACAACCGATGTTATGTCAAGATAAAGGATCTGGCCGGGACAATTGACACAGCATCGTTATACACGAAATATCGCTATAAGCTATATCGTTATAAGTGGAGTTTACTGTACATTGAGCTACTGAAATAGTGAAGACTGCCTTTTAAAGTCTGTTAGTAAAGTAATGGTTGTGATACACATAATAAGCATTTTCTGTTAATGTTCTTTAACAATACACACAGTCCTTTCTTTGCAATACAATACCAATGAACGAAAATTAATCCCTACAGTTTAAATATTTTGTAATATTTCCATAATTATGGTATGAGAGAATTGCAATATGTAGTTGACTTCTTAATGGCAGTTGCATTAACCAAGAATGAAGAGTTATGGTTCTTGTAACATGCATGTTCTCTCAATATCCTTTATCTGTATCTGAGGATTTACTTTAAAACACTTAAATACACATGTGGTTATGGTCCACTCACTTGTGAGTTTGTACACTGCCCTCCTTATCAATGCTCTTCATCATAAATATTGTAGATAAGAGTTATGTTTCTGTACTCTGCACTTCCTTTTAATGCCATATATCAGTGTACAGTTTCACTGGAATCTATTCTCTGGTAAAGGTTCTTGTACTAAGCATGTTCTGTTTACACCTTCAGTTAATATGTAAGTCATAATTCAAATCCATTCAATATCTGGTACATTTTTAGTCATATTCTGCGGTCATTCAAGTAAATTGCTATATATATCTGAAGCGTCTACATAGAATAAAACAGGAAAATTAGACTTTGGAACAGACCATTTGGCAGACATAACAATTTTGGTAACAAGAGCTGTCATTAGGTACATATTTTGGATAGTGGAAGGGGCATACATTTGTTAAAATACAAAACTTTTAAGTGAAGCCTTGTATAGTTAATACATTTTTGGAACAAAAACTTTAACCACAAAATCTATGTAAAAAGCGTGCATAACTCTGTCAAATTACAAAACAGAGTTATGAGGAATGTTGTCCCTGATACAAGAGTTGATGACAAAGGTTAGTTTCAAGTTTCAAGTGAATAACTTATGTAGTTTTGAAGTTACACAACTTTTGAACATAAACTTTGACCAGAAAATCTATGTGAAAAAGGGGCATAACTCTGTCAAAATACAAAACAGAGTTATGGGTAATGTTGGACCTGATACTAGAGTTGATGACAAAGGTTAGTTTCAAGTTTCAAGTGAATAACTTATGTAGTTTTGAAGATACAAAACTTTTGAATATAAACTTTAAACAGAAAATCTAAGTGAAAAGGGTGCATAACTCTGTCAAAATACAAAATAGAGTTATGGGTAATGTTGCTCCTGATACTAGAGTTGATGACAACGATTAGTTCCAAGTTTCAATTGAAAATCTTATGTAGTACTGAAGTCAAAAAACTTTTGAATATAAACTTTAACCACAAAATCTATGAGAAAAAGGGGCATAACTCTGTCAAAATACAAAAAGAGTTATGGGGAATGTTTCCCCTGATACTGGAGTTGATGACAAAGGTTAGTTCAAAGTTTCAAGTGAATAACTTATGTAGTTTTGAACTTACAAAACTTTTGAATATAAACTTTAACCAGAAAATCTAATTGAAATGAGGCATAACTCTGTCAAAATACAAAACAGAGTTATGGGGAATGTTGCCTCTGATACTGGAGTTGATGACAAAGGTATATTTCAAGTTTCAAGTGAATAACTTATGTAGTTTTGCAGTTACAAGACTTTTGAATAAAAACCAATTCAGACTCGGACGATGACGGGGGTAGTAGGATAGCTCACCTATTCTTCCAATAGTCGAGCTAAAAATGCAAGCTTTAGATGATTTTTTCAGGTAACATGCATGTATAATATACCCTGCAATTTGCTGCAATCATTGTTCACAAATTGTGTGATAGTATAGTATCAAATCGTAAACATTGGCATATATATAACAGGATACTAGCAACCGCTTAAAGTTCAACATGAGCACTTTTGGCTCAGATGAAACGAGGTTAATATAATATAACACCATACTATTCCTGTTGAAGCTTTAAATATTCGCTTTTTTGCATTCTAACCACAAAACCAAAATATATTACTTCTTAAACCTAGATGACGCACTAAAAAGAGACAAAGGTCAAATAAAAAGAAGCACAAGTTAACAATCTAGATCATGTGCAGGAAGTTCTGAATTAAATCCTCCAGTGTTATCTTTCAATAATTTAGAATGTAGGCAAGTTATTTGAGTATCTGAATAATGGGATCCACCCACAATGCATCTGACCTTTCCATCTAAATGTATGCTCATGTGTTTGTTGATAGACAATAGAAACATGCATTCGAATATGAAACCCAGCTAACTGTTCACCTGTTGGGAAATAAATATTTTAATATTTTTGTAGCAATACTAATTACACTTACTTTTTATTGGTGGGTCTGTTAAAACTTTAACAGGTGTGATGACCTTTGTGTCTGTATTGTATGTGTTTCTGACCTAGATTGCATTGAGGCATTTTTGTGGTATTAACCAATCTTTTATATTCACCATCTTCAAACATGCAGGCATTCAATTATTTAAATGTGAATTGTTTGTGGAGTGTACATTGTTAAAAACTTTGATGTAAATAAATTCATAACTCAACAATTTCAATACTGATCAATAACTATTTCTCTTCAAGTTATAAAAACTAAGGTATCTTTGATACTCTTTACAATATATATGTTTAGGAATATTTAGAAAGTAGTAATAAAAAGTTGTGTCAAAATGATGTTAAATGATGTATTATGTGCATTTGACAATTTAGTAATCACACAATTGAACATTGATTTGGATGGATATGATATGGCGATGTGCTTTTAGTGTCAACCAAACTTGTATGACTATTAAATTTCTTTTTCTGACAAAATGATTGCATTAACTTGTACATTTTCAATGAAAAAATCACTGAATCTATATAGCAACACTGGCAGTGACACGCCAGGAAGAGAGTAAAGTACCTGTCATTATTAACACTACACTAAACAGTAACAAAATCTGGAACATCAGTGGTGTGTGGCCTACATTCAAATGCGACATCACCTGTGTACACAGACCGAGACAGTTGGCTTTGTACAAAATAATAAATGTTCCATTTTTATCTATTGATGCACTATCAAAAGCTATTAATGCTTTAGGGTATGTAGAATGAAATGTGACCAGGACCTGGATAAAACCTGTAGCACTTTATAATATAAATGGCAGCAATATAATATTCAGAAGTAGGAATGTTACTGATTGTAGTTATGTGTGACCTCCAAGCTTATGTTACAATGGTTCTCAGCAAGACTACAATAACTGATTCGCAGAATAAAAAAGATATAGTGTAGTTTTGCACTTACGGTTTAGTGATAACTCTACTGTCACTGGCTGTGAATTTTCCCTGATTGTTCATGCCTATCTGCCTCTGTAACAAAATTCATTGTGAAACAAGAACAGTGAAAATATGGAAGTAGCTTTTGCAAATACTTTAACTTTGGCAATAAACATTAAAAGCATTGGGGGGGGGGGGGGGTGCAACAATTAAAGACATTGACAAAACCCATATGTAAACTAAAATTTAGGGAAAACAAACCCGTTAGCTCAACAACAAAAAAACCTGACAATGCCTTCTACACATGAAGAGATTACAAAATGATAACGATGAATATATAAGTGTTTTTATTAATTCATGTTAAATTGATGTAATATTATTTGACTGAAAATATGCTACAGTATCAACAAACATGTGGAACACATGCAAAAACTAAAACCATGAATAAATATAGGAAATAATTCAAGACTTATGCTAATAGAGTTCGAGAGTGTCAGGTCAATTTGTACAAGCTATATAGGGAAAGATCTGGGATCAGGGCAGGTACAGGGTGCTTCTCTATAGGAGAAGGGGGAAAGCCGAGATAACTGTCATACATCGGTTAATAAAGAGGTTTTATTTTCTGTGCTTCAAATTAAAGTTTTTGAAAACAAAACGGTACACCTTTTTATTTCGTACAATAGCAAAAATATATTGAATTACAAAAGATATTGAACATTCCTTTGTTGACCCGTTAAGAGAGGCAGCTGGGTGGAATCATAAAGGAGCAATGTGCAATAAACAGGTAATTCACTCTTGATTCTTAGCTATATAAGGCAACAAGTGCTGGATACCTTGAATAACATATGGGTGACCGTGGAGTGGCTTTTGTCCAAGGCACTGCTGCGCCCTGACCGGAGCATGATTTCCTCATAGATGTCATTGTTCTGCAGAGAGAATACAATGTTACAATCAAATACTGATGTTCAGTGCTCACCATGGTTACACCCTGTGCACCCATTCCATATAAGCAAAATTTGAACTGTGTAAGGTTTTTAATAAAAACTGTGGGATTCATTGCTAAAACTGGGGGAATCACACCTCCAAATGAGAAAGTTTGGGAACACTGAATTTTTTTTGGATCCAATATGTTTCACTATTAGGAGCTCAAGACATCAGATTAAAGGTCATGGTCATATAACCTTCTGAACCCTAACCCTGTTTTGCAGAAGAATGAATTGTGAAATACAAATGTTTGTGGGTGATTTAAAAAAAATTAAACTAAACTTTACTACTAATTCTCAGGGAATAAACACTTGTAAACAAAAGAAACATGTCCATTTTTAATTTGATTCACACACTTTTTTGTCATGGCATTTTGGGGGCTAATATTTGATTGCCTAATTAAAGGTCATTTGTCTGTGACTTCTTAATAAAATGTGTTATCAGATCTAGTTAGCTAGGAGTAACGAATCTAACGAATCTAACGATGCATCATATCATAGTAGATCTGTACATTGGAGATCATGCTTCATTAGTGTTTTTGTTAGTTCAAATACAGTACAATATGTTGACAACTACAACTGATCCGTATCTACACATGTTATTGAGTTAAAAACAAAATAATTAAGAATAGATGTACCAATATTATTTATAAACAAATAAAACATTGAGTCACATGACTTCACCCACTCTGTGCTTTACTATTTGCCTTTATGTACTGTATATATGGTAGGTGTACATCAGATTACTGGCATCAACCTCAAGCCATGATTTACCAAAGAAGGCACATACAATGAATCATACCTGGATTCTGGACGTATCTGGATTTTGATACGCTGAAAATGCATATAAAACCTTTTACAGTTGAGTATTTGAAAAGTTGACATGAATTATCATCTGTTTTCAAATGAGTTTATATTGAAATTCAACCAACCCTATGATCAACCAAATTAAAGACATTAAATATTCCATTTTGCTTAAAATGTATGGTTAATTATATTATTGATTTTGAACTATAGTAAGGGAATGCTCATTGGTGAACACAATGACATATAAATGTTAGTGGGCATGGTTAAGAATCACAATGTACCAGTGACGGAATTAGTTTGTTTTTTGTTTTCTCACAGACAGATAGTCAACGTTCACGCATGGTTTAGATGTTCCGGTCTTTCTACTAAATCCATTGATTAAACTATCGTGTTGAGCCTTCAATTTTGACTTTTCACTTTATTTAAATACCCAGATTAAGGAAGATATGTTTAAGAAATTTAGAACAACGTTAATTACTTTAAACAAGCACATTACAATTACTGCAAATGAAGCTTATTTCCTTAAATGGTAATCAAAAGCAGTACAAATCAGGTTGGAAAACATTAAGAAAATTTAGCAATTTTCAATGATTGCATGCAATGTACAAGAATCAGAATCATTGGGTACTCACATTTACGACAAACTTTTGATTTTATTGCAGCGAAAAGGGATTTGAAGGACATGCTTCAAAGACTGAAAATAAAACGACAGATGTTCAATACTAGCAGGTTAGTAGATGAGAAAGACCAAACTTCCTGTATTACCCACCCACTGGTTTCTGAGATTGTTTGTAAAGTTCTTCTTCTGAGCTGTACTCTTCATCATCTGGGTCCGACGACATGAGCCTAACCTGCCCGCTGGAAATACCAACACCACACAATCTGAGATTCAGACTTCATACACTGACAAAAGATCGTAACTGTTTGTGTTTTACATGGCTCTATCATTAATTGTATTGAGTAGATTGAGAAATGTATTACTAGTTGACCCTTCTAAGGGGCACAAACGTCCTTGAAAAATTGTATGAAATAGTCAATAACATGTTGGTGTAATGTAACCTGTGTTATATATCAATTAAGATCTAGTAAAAACCAATACCCATATGCTATAAATATATCCTAAAATCATTTGATTTATTTTTTAAAGTTATTTTTTCAAGTTAATATGATTTCCATACTTTTTTTTTTTTTGAACGTTTGCGTAAGTCCACATCACATAATTTCAACTTAAATTTTGGGTCAAAACATTGTTTTCCTATCTATCAAAATATTAGGTGCCAGTAACTGTTATACATAACCATGCACATTAAACTACGTTTTACAGTATCCTGAAATTTGGCAACATAGCCTTGGGGTACAAATGTGCATAACTGCCTCAACAAGAAAGTTATGTTTCAGTGACTGGGAAACCCACGCAAAATGTGATTTTTGCACATAAAATTACGAAAAATCGCACACAAATGTTCACCGAAGCGATTTTACGTGGCACCAAATTGTTTCAGTACTAATCAAAAACTCTGCCAAACAATACACAGTGCTCGGTCTGGTTTGCAGTTTTGTCACTACATGTTGAGTTTTAATCCATAAAATAAATTTGGAAGTCTTAACAATCAATTTCAATTGACGCTCACTACACCTTGAATGGGCAGTACGAGCGTCTGCTTGGTGTATTTTTCTGGATTGAAACATTTAGACGTTCACAAAATGTAATCTCTGCAAATCCCATAAAAAATCAGAGGAAATCCCGTAAATTTTTAAAAAAGCTCATATATTTTTGTGGATACGAGAAATTATCTCATATGGAAAAATCCTTTCCCAGTCACTCTGGTTTGGCTATTTTTTTTTTCTCTATAAAGGCACTGAAATTACACAAAATGACAATGATTTCAACCATGATATATTTCCATAATTAGCAGATAGCAGATAAGCAATGGTGCTATAATGTTGTTAACTTTTGTTACACAGCTGTAGAATCAAGTATATAGTTATTTTAGAGCGTTCGTAACATTACGCCTTTCTGTTACGAAACATGACATTTTTGCCCTTGATCTAACCCACTACAGTACCACAATTTTGATATTGGCTCGTTTGTTGTGTTGTGCTGTAGTACAATCAAAAATGAAGATATGGGATATTTAGGCATTCAAATAAATATTTTCTTAAAACAAGTTTTAAAGCTTTGCTGTTTGACATAATGTTCTGATTTTATCTATGCCAATTTATTGATTATGGCTGGAAGAAATGAAAATTATTTTCTAGCACAATACTGATGCATTTCAAATGTTTATTGTCCACCAATGTAACTTAAGATATGTTAAAGCAATGGTTATTTTAGAAAATGTCTTTGTGCGCAAACAATTAGACTTTTTACAAGAACACAATGTACCTGTGCCAAGACAATCAATACAAAACTATATGAAATATTGACAGGTATCAGGTATCATCCATTGCTTATGAATATAGAACACAGCTATATATAATTGCTTTGACCTTTGACTAAATATAGAACATTTTATGCCTGTACATATATGGGCAAGCATAATGTTTTAAACACATCCTGTTTACCAGTTGTATATTTGTTATAAACTTTCGCGTACTTTGTTTGGATTTTTCACCGTTTTTAACAGCACATGTATTTCATTCATATCACGGCGGTCAGTTAACCTACTCACACTTATCCTGGGCAGCTTAGCCAAACTAAGCGGTTTACCAGTACTAAGTGCACCTTCTCATGCCAGTAACTGAATCTGCCCTACTTGAATCAGAGGTACGAGAACAATGGCCATAGAAATAATTTCATGGCCAATCCCCACACAAGTTATGTGGCCGGACTGGGGCTCGAACTCAAGATCCAAGGATTGACAGTCCAATGCTCTACCAACTGCGCTAGCCGGGCCGGGAAACAAACAACTACTTAATAAGAAAGATTATTTTCGTTATTCAAGTTTTGTGCATTTAACTCTACATTCCAAAAGTTTAACATGCATAATGCAAACAGTTCTAGCTTAATAAATCACTTATTTCATTATCAATGACCAAAACATGAGATTTAAATGTTACATATCAGTGCCTCTGTTATAAAACAATTTTGAGGTGACAAAGGCTGCTGATGTTCAGATAAATGCGGCCAAAGTGTGTGGTCATTTTACTATCTGCCTACCAATGTTCCATATTCTGTAACATTAAAATGTAACAGCTTGTACGACATAAAAATCAAGTTCATCCATCTACAATTTCAGTACGTCCCCTTTTGATGCACACAGTTTCTAATGTAATTGGATGGTATAATGTCTGTTGTTGTTTATGGTTTATAGTACACTTGCAGTGATTTTTTAGGGCAAATTTGGAGCCGAAATTTTGACCCAATCGCCCTGCTTAAAAAGTATATATTTTTCCCTTATCTCTACCTCACAATTCCCCTTAGAATAAAGCTTTATTTTGAAAACCAAAATTGACCAAAATCAGACAAAAATTGACTATGAAAGAGAAATTTTCGTAAACAAACCAAGCAATTTTTTCATCAAACCAAGTTAGTGCATTATCTAAGTTATCATTTGTAGCAAAACAATTGATTAATGTTTTATAACAAAGTATAATATAAACATGTAATAATGCTTTCTTAAAACAAAATATCCCCTTGCCATAAATCCCACAACTAAAGGGCCCAGCCATCTTTCCCCCAAAGGTGAAAAAAAACACTGCCTTACAACACTGGATGTAAGTCATTGACACAACACAATAGCACCTGAGCAACAATTTAAGCCACATAAACGCATTATAATTCACTTGTACATGTGAAGTGATCGCACATTACTACATCATCATAGCATTATGTGCTATAATGTAGCAACTAATAATTCAGTTACTTTACTAACATTTTACGCCCATCTCATCTAAAATTGTATGTTCTGTGCACTGCTCGTGTATTCATGTCATGCATGAATTGAGTGGTAAATAAAAGATTTTGACTTTGACTATAATAACATTTGATAAGAACATTATTGACTAGAATTTTACTAATTAAAGTATATACAGAATAATGCTCAATGTGTGCATGTGTATGCAACCAGAATCAGAGTGGTATAACCTTTCATTATATTAGTTAGAAAAATATAATAATCTTTAAAGCAATAAAATCAAAAGTTTCTGTACAAAGCATGAATGAATCATCATTACAACTCTTTTTCATATAAAGGAACAAACATGAGGGCCATGACGGCCCAAAACGCTCACCTGAGTAATGGCATAGATGAAGACCATACCATTGTGACAGGTTTGAAAGTTAAGGTATCTGAAGAATACACATGTAATAGGAGAGGGGGTTAGGATCGGTTTGATTTTATACATCTGTCAGTGCAATGGGGTAACTAAAGTATGAGATAGTGGAGGTGCTGTGTTTTTGTCTATGGTTCTCAGATCATTTTTCTGATATTCTTTTCTGACCATTTTTTATTAAGTCAGTGACTGACAGTTCTGAAAAATGCAGAAACAGTAGATTTTTATGTCTTTTCTTGGCAGTTTTGGAGAAGTAGTTGTAATGTGATAATTGCAATGGCTGCGCTATTAGGTAAAATTGTGCCCTTTCTTTGAAAATTTTTTTACCAATTATGATAAACAATGTTTTTTTGTTCAAAACAAGAGGTAATAACTCTTTGTGGCACAATCAAGCCCAGTTATGGCTTCTGCTGAGATCTTGGGTCTAGATTGGATGAAAATAAAGTCTTTATATCTAGAAAAAAGGCTTTTTTGCATTTTGTTCTTAATGGATAAGGGGCAATAACTCTAGTGTTCCAGGTGCAATCTGGTTCATTACCATAGAATCTCAACGAAGCTTTTATGGCCATACACAAACTCAGCAGGTTTGGTCAACATTGAACAAAAAAATCGATTGTGCAAGCCAATCATGGATAGCTTATGATGTTTTTTTCCACACACAAGGGGCAATAAATGTTTCTGGCCTGATCTGGCTTACATTTGACTTCACCTGTAATCTAATGTTCATAGACAAACTGTGCAAGATTGTTGAAGATTGGATAAAAAAATCCTGAATAATGTCCATTTTTGTAAAAAAAAATTCCAAACAAGGGGCAATAACTCCTGTGTTTGTAACATTTTTGGCTTCTGCTGAGATCTGATGGTCATACACAAACTGTGAAAGTTTGATTAAGATTGGATGGAAAATAAAGTCTATATGTTGGAAAAAGGCATTTTTGATTTTTTTTGCATGAAAAAGGGTCAATAACTCTAAGTGTTACTGGTGCGATCTGGCCTAATAACATTCCCGTCCGGATGTTATGGTCATACACAAACTGTGCAACTTTGGTCAAGATTGGATAAAAAGTGGTCTCTATCGTAACAACGAACAAATTGTTGACAGCACACGGAGGACGGACGCTTGACGACGGAAGACGCAGGAGATGTCCCCTATCAAGATTGAATAAAAAGTGAAGTTTCTATCATAACAAAGAAACAAATTGTTGACAGCTGACGGAGGACGGACGCTTGACTACGGACGACGCAGGAGATGTCCCCTATATCAATAGCTTAAAGAGCAATTCGTGCTCAGGTGAGCTAAAAACGAATGACTATACATGTATGTTGTTTTATTAATACTGACAAAATATTTTTTGATTTTCAACTGTTAGTAACTGATCTAAAGGAAATATCAAACGCTTGCTTTTTTCCACTCTGATGTTAAAACATGACCACTGTCACAGATTGTTTCATGAACCAATGTGGCAGACATTAGGCTCTTTTAAGAACGGGTCGCAGCAGCAAATACGAAAATTGAGTTATTGCCAATTATAATATGGTGATTGTGTTACCGTTAATGTTTTGGTTTAAATAAGTTACAAGTGGAAAAAAAACAAACACATTTTTAAACATAACTAAAGGTAATAACCCATGCTATTATGCAAATCTGGTGCATAAAAGCAATATTTCTTAAAAATATCTCACAAGATTTGGGCAGCTTTGTGCACAGGTGTTTATCTGCACTAAATACATTGTAATTAGTTTATGACTCAAATAATAAAAAGCAATTCATGAAAAGGGGAGGCTAACAAAATTGAGGGATCATCAACATGTAAGAATGAAAATATCTGATAAATTTGTACCATGATTCACTCAAAAGTTTATCGATATGCGGGCTAAAGAATTTTGAAAATAATTTGAAACAGTATTCATCATAAATTATCACATACAAATATTAACGCAGTAATCAATGTATATTTATGCTATGAAGTAAGAACTAAACAATTACCTTTCGTATTAAGTATGCCAGAGATCTTGAGTAATGAACCACAAGATTACCTTCGTATTAAGTATGCCAGTATTGCAGAGAAATCGCTGTCACTATCGTGTGCGTCCTCTAATGGTTCCTGACCCTCCCTCTCATCCCTTGCCGCGCCTGAAGATTGGTTCCCAACAGATAGGTCCTCTCGTTGTGATGAACTCAGATCCAGCGACCCACTCATTCTCCTTCGCCGATTAGAAGAATTGATCGACCCCATGCAATCATTTTTGGATTTTACTCGTAATTTAGGAAAGTTACAAGTTCACCTGTAAATTTCAAAACATAGGATGGAATGCGAATCATAACGTTAAATGCTTAATTGTTACACTCTAGGTACGGATAGTGAATATTTTTTTGCAAAATACATTAACATACAAGTGCATCCGTGATTGCAAAATGATGCAATTATAGTTAATGTACAGTTTTTATTTAAAATTGCATCTGAAGTAAGTGGGTGTGTATTATAAATATGCAAGAGTCAGGGATCTCCGAAACGCAAAACCAAGCGTATTTGGACGCATACTTTTTCAAAAGGACGCATGTCAAAACCATACCAAGAGTCCTGGGACGCATGCATTTCTGGTTACTGCGTATACCCTATTTACCCTGTTACATAACACATCCATGAAAGCCTGCAATAAACTCGGCAGTAGTGGCGGTAGTGGCCCCTAGTACGCACTGCAGCTGTTAGTCTAGTTACTTAGCTCCGCCCACAGTAGTCCCTAAGCTCCGCCCACACCATTCCAGACAGTAACTGTTAACTTTCATTGGTTAATTCTTATGTCACTCATTGGTGTGCTTTAATCCACAAGTCAATGAGAATGCGCGAAATGTGACAACGTGCGTCCGCAATTAGGCGGAAGGACAATTGGCACAAGGTTGAAAACTAAAATCAAACAGCATTGTTAAAATGAGTTAAAAACAGCTTTCAGCTGTTTCAATTTAATTAAATTGCCAATCAAATTTCATAAATAACTAGATCGACTAAATCTCAATAGTATGGTGATAAGAATTGTTGTCTTTGACAGAAATTTAATTCGAAAATCTAAGGCCGAATTTTGACATTGCGAAATATAAATGCATTGATCTAAAAACATACATTAAAACATACATTGAAGGAACTTTCTAGTTTATTTCATATATAAAAAGACATAAATTAACAACATTGGCGATAATATAAGTTCAAAATTTTGCGATGTCTCATATTTTCGCGACCTCGCAAAAATGATCGTCGTCAACTTCACAGGTCACAAACATTCGTAAAACACATGCAAACACATACTTTGGTGTTTAATCTCACAAATAATTACTCCATTCCTGCAATTGTGTGTTGTTCTTATGTTTCCAATTTCTTAACTTGACAGTACTTTGTTGCATGCTGTACTGCAATCACCACATTATACATTTTTACCAGACCCACACATTACAAAGGAAAGCAGTTCACTAGTCTAGACCATCAATTGCCAGTTGTCCAGAATGTACCTGTTTTAAAATTAATTCTTGTTAACAAAATTTTTTATTAGGCATGATAATTTATAGTGTTATATATAATAATAATATTATTACATAACTCAATAATAATAATAATATAATTACACAACCCAATAATAATAATAATAATAGTATTTATTATTATTATTATTATTATCATTATTATAACTGTCATATATTGTATAATATTAACAATTTCATTCAATGTCGCACGTCACGTCACGTGCTATACTTTACAATTTTATTTATTTTCTATTTGGGACTCCTACATTTTAGTGGGAAGGAGTCCCAGGAGACCTATTTTAAAATCCTAGTGAGATCCCTGAGAGTACAGCTTTTTGATCTTTTTCCATTGCAATATCTTGAAAGGGACAAACAGAAAGAGATAAACAGCTTTATGGAACAGTTATTTGGACTTTTGTTTTTGGCATTTTACAATATCTATAGAATCTTATGTATTTCTATGACGATTAAAGCATAGCTACACATTACTCTGTTTGTAGCTTTCGTTCTTATCCCTTCATATTTGATTTATAAATAAATCTAGAGTAAATAATGGTATATGTTCATTATTGCAGAAAAGTGCACTAACTTCAAAGTTTCTCCTAAATCTTAATATTCTGTTTTTATGACATTTTAAATTAAAAAAAACAAAAACAGTTAAAACAACAATGAATATATTCAACTTTAATAGCATTAATACATGTATTACAAAAGTAAGAACATTTTATAAGTTGTTACAATGAAATAAACTTGTAACTTACTCGACAAAACTTTACTATCTGCCCGTTAAAAAAAATAATTACCTGAATACCTTACATCTATTAAAACTTTGTCAAGTATAATCCATTCTAAATGTGCTGTATTAATACACTAAATACTAAATAAACAGCACAATACGTAAATAATTGTTACTTCCAACACAACTAAAATATATGCCCTTGTTTTAAAAGATGAACTAAACACAAATCTTATCAAGCTAACATGCATGAATCAGTTTGATAAAAAACTATAGGCTACCCCTGCATCTGGTAACTAGTACACTTCATACAATCAACTTTCCTTGTCATGTATCCCAGCCAATATCCCACTATAGTCTGATATCTGTACACCATCAATGTAAGTAGCTTGATCTAAAACATGTTCTAGATTACAACCAAAATAGTAATCTCCACACTGTAAAAAAAATTATTTGATTTAAATGTTACAGCATATTTCTGTTTAAGGGACAAAATTGCATCAAATTGCATACTTGGTATTTGATTAATAAATACATGTAGAATTGTAGCATTTTAACAAGGGCAGAATTGTGATTAATAAGGTTACCATCAAATACATTATGGCTTTATTCTTGTTCTAATTCTTGACCTTCTATGAACTTGGGACACGCCTGTTGTAGCAGAACGAGGTAAACAATGCTAATACGGTAGATGAACTAGGACGATTGGAAACACACAAATACCGGGCTACTTAATATTAATAATAAATGTTTTAACAACCCCTGCCCGGCCACATAACTTATGTGGGGATTGGTCCTTAAACTATTTCTACGGCCATTCTCCTTCTACCTCTGATTCAAGTAGAGCAGTTGTCAGTTACTGGCATAAGTATGTGCACTTGGTACTGGTAAACCGCTTAGATAGGCAAAGCTTGCCCAGGAAAAGTATGAGCCGGTTAACTGACTGCCGTGATATGACTGAAATACTGTTAAAAACGGCGAAAAACACCAACAAAACAAACAAAAACAAAAATGTATTAACAGTGGTATTTTGCTTGTTGTACTTTGAGGGTATTATCTCTACAGGAATACGAAAGTTGTTCAATAATTCAAAGGCAACTTTTTTTCTTTTTATGAACAGTAACAAAAAAAATCCTCAATTGTTAAAGTTTTCTGTAAAAATAAAAAAAATAGCATTAAATATGTTTATTAAATTGGCTTTGTTCTTCAAAAGTGACAAAAGTACTTCCAATTTAGTTATTCAAGCATAAATTTGTGAACATTTAAGACAATTAAACTAGATATACATGTGTATTTTCTTCTTTTTATGGCACACAAATGAAGGGACTAAAAATATGTGTGATTTTGAACATTCTATAAGTTTGGTGAAGATTGGAAAAAAACTGTTGGACACAGAAAGCAAAAACTGCAAAGGCCAATTTTAGGTAAATCAAAGGCCATAACTCTGCAGTTCCTGGGGCAATTTGGTTGATCATCTAAATTGGATAAGATATTATGGTGTCACACATTTGCATCAAGTTTGGTGAAGATTGGATGAAAATTGTTGGACTTAGGGGGTGGAAACGGTTAAAAAGGACAATTTTAGATAATTCAAGGGCAATAACTCAGGCGAGATTTGGGGCAATTTCAGGGGCAATTTGGCTGATTATCAAAGTTTGCCGAGATATTATGCCCACAAACATTTTTATAAAGTTTGGTGAAGATTAGATAAAAACTGTTGGACTTCCGGGAGCAGAAAAGGCTAAAAAGGCCAATTTTCGATAATTAAATGGCCATAATTGCACAATCCATTGGGCCATTTGGCTGATTATCAAACTTGGCTTCGATATTATGCCTACAAATATGTTCATGAAGATTGGTGAAGAACGTATGAAAACTGGTTGGAAGCGAACTTGTCTACTGACAGACCAACATTAGCAAACCAATATATCCTGGCATCTTTGATATTTTTAATATAAAATTCACAATTTTATAATGTCAATTACAAACATCTTAGTTCAAACCAATATATCCCGGCATCTTTGATATTTTCAATATAAAATTTACAATTTTATAATGTCAATTACAAACATCTTAGTTCAAACATAGTTTAATCATGACAAGCTCTTATCGTTGAACCATCAAGCTGACATACCGGTACACAGTTAAATGGCAAATTCAAGCAATATGTCTTCTTAGAAAATAATAATAGTTTTTAGTCAATTTCATTTTTTTTTATTGTCAAATTTAACTATCAGCACATGTGAGAAGTCAAACAAAACGATTTTTAAGAGATTTTTTTCTGCGTTGTTGACTGTGATATCTTTCTGTTATTTAATACATGTGCTGTTACCTATTGTTAAAAATAAACTCTTGTGTGTTTCCACTCTCGATAAAATTTAAATTTAATTGAAACAGTTAAGTATTTAATAAACAACTGTGCTTTCATGGCTAAAATATTACCAAACGTTAAAGGGGCATATCAACAGTATTTCCCAAAAATATAGCAACATAATCACAAGGCAAATTGCCATTTTTCTTGAATTTATTTTGCTAGTAGCAACAATATATTGATGGAATCATTAACACACAAAATATATTATACACAAAATCCAACAATACTTGGGAATACATGGTTTCAGTAGGATTCAAACTCATGCATACAAAATTGTGCACTTCAATGGAAACTGCCTTAAGCTACACAATGTTAAACTTTATCAGTATAGCTCATGCGCTTTAATGGCTCACAATCATGTATGTATATTTCAGTCATTTAGATTTTACTACTACTACTATGAATTTCCCCACGCCTGTGAAAGCAGCATTAATGACCACTGTTAACACGGATCATATTATTTTCCGTTTTGCCGGTCTGAGACCAATTGGATTTGAAAAAGACCAATTGAAAAGACAAGCAGTCGGTCCGACCAGTTTCCTTAAAATTTTCCATTCACTATAAAAATCATGATAATCCACCGATTTCAATGCACAATACCTACAATGCTATGTAGGTGCGAAAGCTGGATCAGTGATGCGTGAAAGACCGCATCTGTGTCACTATTGATAACTGGAGTGTTTTTGCTTCAGTTTGTTGACTGTATTATATAACTGACCCCGATTGATCTCAGATGTCGACATAAGAGTACACTTCTCTAGGATAAAATCATGTCCAGCTACTATAGATTCTGAGCACAGCAACCGCACGCAATCCTCATGGAAACCATGCATTTCCTGGATAATTGTACTTCGTTCATAATGATATAAAATATGCAAAGTGATATGAAACCTAACTGAAAATTAAAACAAGTCGTAGTACAAATAGCTTTCAATAAAATTAAAGTGTATTTGCTAGTTGGTTTGATTGAGGTTCATGACGTCAGGTTGTTAATTTAAATAAGTTCGAAGTGACCATATTGCATAACATTATATTTAACTACAATATATTTTAAGTTTAGTAAAGCACAACTCATAGAACAGACACAGAAATTGAAAGCTTAATGAAGTTGAAGGGGTGGAAACTTAATTTATATTAAAATTTAATATACATATTTTCGGACATGCTATGTTTTAGGATTGGGATACAGAATGTTCGTTCTTATTGTATTGCATTATCTTTAAACTTTTGTGAAGTTAAAAACTCATAATAGACATGGAAATGAAAATTTATTGGAGTTTTAGGTGTGAAAACTGTCCAGATAATAGTTATACTTTCTAATATACATTTTCGAGCATGCATCATTTTCGGATACACGTAATTCTGATACAAGATGAGCGTGATCGGCGGACCTCAGGACCAACTGACTTTCCAGAAAAATATGATCCTCGACTGTTAATATATTAAAATCATATGTATTTGTCAACTGTTTATAGAAACAAGGTCATGGTATTTAACAAATTCTCAGTCAATAAGTTTATTTTTGCAAATGTCATTGTTGTTCTACCATCGATAAGCCCCTTCAAGTGATCATTGTTGACTCTGAATTCAGCATCAAGTGATCAATAATTTTATGTAAGATTTAAATGTACTAAAAAGATGAACACGTACAATTACTAGTTAGTTAACTGATACGGCATTTGTCATATAATAACCATCCCTTGTACTCGCCAGTCCTGGCCGTCTTGTCCATCCGGGATTCTGTGTATATCACATTAATACCAATATAAATGCTGAAATGTGTTTGAATATGTTTGTCCGTTTATTTAGTTTGAATTTAGATGTTTAATATTTTTACTGTCCATAAATGTAAAGTTAAGTAGGTCATGTTTATATGAGATGTGTGTAACCAGGGATCATCCTAGCCCAAAATTTTAGGGAGAAGTGACTTCTCCTTTTGCCGAATTCAGGGAGAAGTTTATTGATAGCTGACACTGGCGCGTAAAGCAGCTATTTAGCCAATCAATCAATTAAATTATGTATAATTAATTCATTACAAAGACTACAACCTGTAGTAATGAAAGATAAACACAAAATAGATTAATAAGTTTTATTGGCATTAGAAACAGTATTTTCAAAAAACAAGCACTCATGTTTATGTTTATGACAAGTGATACTTACACTTCATAAGGCAGTCTCTGGTTTCCTTTAAAATACATTATAATGTGTCAAGTAGTAATGAAATATGTAGAAAAATTAATCAACAAGTTTCTTTATCATGCACAAATCAACATTTTCAACAACAAGAACTCATGTAAATGTTTATGACAGGTGATACTATACAATGTTCTATTTTCATAGGTATACATGCAAAATCTTAATTAAGAACTAGAAAACATTACCCTATAAAGACTAAAAATAATGTCATCATATAAATAGTAAATGTGACAATGTAAATTATTAACGCCCTTGATATTTCTCTGAATAACGCTTCATGTTATAAGTCGCTCAGGTAGACAATTATTGTACACCACTTGGTTATCAGCAAGGTGCAGGTGGAAATTGTGCAACATAATTTTCCCGCCGTTAGTCGGCGTCAGAACAAAGAAACCAAAGGAGAATGAAATAACGTTGCTGTTCAATGCTTTTGTTTGGATGACGTCATTTACTACAAAATGGGAATTGGATTATCTGTTACTTTTCACACGCGGTGTTTGTTACGATTGCGTTAATTGCGCAGGGTTTCCCGCAGGCCTGTATCGCTTGTCGGGCCTGATATGCCTTCAAAGCAGTAATTCATTTGCCGACATGCTTAGATAACGCCGACATGCTTTAATATTCAAAGCGACAACCCTAAATCCCTTTATCTATTACATGATCTTTAACCACAGGGCCATAAACGAACGCCGTATTGATCGATAACGTCTAACTTCCAACAGTGTTATTGACAAGTGACTTAACTGTGTAGTTATGCCCACAACGATCTCATTAGCCAATCAAATACGGCGATTTTTAAGGCGGAGTTTATACATTACTAACAACTAAACAAGTGTTTGACAACAAATACTAGCGTTGCCAGGAAAAGTGAACAGGCATTTTAAAACATTTGATTATTATATTTAACATTTTATTTTATCTCGGTAACTTTCTTATCAATTTAACAAATTGACAATCAAAAATATCCAAACGAAAAATAATGTTATATAGAGCCTCATATTAAAACACAATTTAATGTCGTCAAACTTATTTTTTTTCACATAAACACTGCAATTAAGCACGTGACCAGTACACGCACGTTTTTTATGAGGCATCCGTGATATTGTGCATGGCAACATAATTTTCGAGAGCTTTTGTAGAAAGACACACTTTTGACATGGAGATACAGGACCGTAATTTATATCGATTAGGAACCGCACATTCCAGTATTTTAACAACAACGGTGATCTAATCGGCTTTTAATGTCCCCATTTAGTATAACTGATTATTAACGATTGATTTCTTTCTCATCCGAAAACAGTTAATGAAATTAAAAAAAAAGTTTTTGAACAAAACTAGCGGTCATGACAGAATTTCAAGGCGGAAAAACATATATGTTTCAATGAATCTGAATACAATGTAGCCGATTTCGAAAAGATGGGGTCGCATGATGCCGATTTTGGGGAGGTGGGTTCAAGCGGTGCAGCCGATTTTGGGGAGGTGGGGTCTATCGTTGCAGCCGATTTCGGGGAGCTCGGGTTGGGCGATGTGGCCAATTTCGAGGAGGTGGTGTCAAACTGAGCAGTTAATTACGGGGGGGGGGGGGGGGTGCTAAGGTGGTCAGATTAGACCGATCTCGGAGGGAGGGGGGGGAGGTTTGAGCCGATTTTTGTCGCGGGTGGGGTGTTGGGGATGCCGACATGCCTTCAAGAAATCCTGCGGGAAACCCTGATTGCGGAATTGAAAAATAATTTATCAGTGTTTTTTTTGTTTTAATTTTAAACTAATTTTCAAACATCGCAAATAAGAAAACAGCAAATATTCATAGCCTCAATATAAGTTCTTTTACAGTACATAAAATTGGTAATCATAACTCTGAATGACTGTAAATTCTCGCGTAAACCGGTCGATCATATCGCACAGTGTGCAATCGCTTTCTTGGTTCCCGACACCCTTTGCTAATAACAGATTTACTTTGAAAACAAGTAAGCAAAGTCAGGAACCGCAATTGGAATAACCTGAGCCAATTGGTTGATTAATTACCACAATGCCAGGTCAGTGATGTGTAACAAACTTTCTTACGCTGTCTACAGATCGATTATGGATAATTGTAGCAGCGTTATCTCCTGAATCAGATAAACCATGACAGTAGTGGGCATAAGATTAGAGGAATAAGCATTAGTATTGAAAATTTCTGCGATTTTGATTGCCCTTCAATCAGACCACAGGGCGAAGTCAGACACCATTCGGCGACGATTTCGCCCATGTCGCCCTCTAGTATAATCCCTGGTGTAACGATTAATTTGAACAGAAAACGTATAATTACATAATTCTTATAAAATTAGTGCTAAGTAGTGTTGTAGTATGCGTGGGTAAGAACCAGCCGCCCAGTTAGCTCTGATGGTAGAGCACCATGCTAGTGTTCCAGCAGTAGACAATATTTTGCGCGAGTGGAAATATGTAAATTTACTCCCTTCCCGGTGATGATATCACGCGTTATCACGCAGAAAACAAACAAATATCCTCTATACCTCAGATATATATTAAATCTCTGAATAATTTTGTATGATATCACGCGTTATCACACCGAAAACAAACAATTTTTTATTTGATGCTTTATTAACCTTTGTTTTACATTTTATTGGAAAATATCGCATGAATCATAACGTCATGACATCAAAATAATGACGTCATTTCAGAGTTTTGAGCCCGGTATCGACGACGGTCCGTTTCATTTACCGTATTAAATCGGGAACCAAAAAAGTAGTCCCTCACTGTGAGTGATATAGGGATATATCTCACTGCTATTTTTCTATATTTCACTACTTAGCATTAAATAAATGTGCTTAACTTCACAACGCAGTCAGTAAACTTTAACCGCATCACTGAAAAGCTAGCTCTACAGTGTTGGAAGTGACCATATTCACTACAAAATATATCAACAGACAATACTGCATCTGGTGAGCGAGTATTTGTCGGATAAAATATGCATTTATTTTGGGACAGTTTTAATTCATGAACAAACTCAACGATGAAAATTCACTTGTAACATCCTGGGTTGATCACCCGTTTGCGTATGTAAACAAAATAAGTTTACCTTGTGCGCATGCGCAACTATTGAGGCCCTGAAAGGGGTACATTAAACACTGTGTTTTTCACGTTGACAGTAGTATTTTCTGGACATTTTTTTTAACAGTGAAATTTATGGAGAAATACTTTATAATTTTATTTAATCTATATTAGACAACAAATAAATAATCAAATGTGTAATTTATATCAAAATAATACCACTTTATCATATGATTTAGTAATTACTAGAGAATATAAGTAAGGCGTTGAAACAAATACGGAAACATGACGTTTTAAAGAGTTTACTAGACGTTACGTATCTATGTAGCTACTACGCACGTCCTTAACGTCGTAGCGGGTTAAATAATGTTCTGCCAGAGTTCGTCTGCTATAATGAGCAGACAGCCAGAACTATCACGAATCCTGTCTGGGCCCCAAATTTGGATTTTATCGCGCATGCGCATGTCATTTTACTTCCCCAGACGACAGTTGCATGCGTTTCAGACTATCAACGTAAACATTTGGGGTTTTACCAAAAAATAAACTCACTATGTTAAGAAAAAAACGAAACGTAGTTGAAAATATAAGCGTTTATTTGTATTATGATGATAAAATACGAAAAGCGGTTACGAAACGCGAATATTTAAAAACGTCCGGATAATAGTACTCTCCGACAAATACTCGCTCACCAGTATAGCGATATTGAGATAGCTACCACAGAGTAGTACTCGATTTGTTACCTCCCCTTCTACTTCCGTTATAAACCATGGTTTGTTTAAGTTACAATTTTAACACTACAAACATGAATAAGTTAATATATAACGCATTTTATGTGAAAAAAATAATTATTCAGCGACTAATTGTTGAAATTATTGCATTTAAGCGCGTATTTTTTTTTTAATCGGACTTGACTTTAACCGATTTTTTTTTACTTCCGCATTGTCGGATGCCATTTTGGCCAACAGGGTCACATGTTTAAAATCTCGCTGATGACGTATTCTGCGGAATCCCGGGATTTGGGCGGAAAGTACGAAACTTAAAACAGCCTTGCGCACCTGTTCGGAGTGTTTTTTCTGGAAAACATAGTTAACTGCTTTTTTAAAGCGAGTTTTAAGCTATCTGGTGAGGGAAAAAACATGCATATATCCCGTATGTTAAGTGGTTGCAACGATTTTATTTTTTAATCATGGAATATGATCATTTTACTTCACATTATAACACGTTGTAAAATTGTCGTCTGCTGCGCATAAAAATGCGCAACCTCATTTTCGACCTTGATGATTTCTGTCCGAATGTATTGTGTCCGAAATATATTAACCGGAAGTAAACAAATCAAACGAAACACTAGCAAATTTCGTGACTTAACATTAAAATCTGATCGAAATGGCACGGAGAAATGAATGTTTGAAATGAAAAGTATGATTTTTTATTGTATTTTAGATACATCCATAATGGCACGGTCAATATTTACACCAGATGGTTTAATAAATTACATGCACTGCATTGGGGCTTCTGATTTGCTTAGTTACACTGATTTTAGTTATTTCAACAAGCCTGAGTTTGACTTCTTTTCAAATTCAAATCGATTGGTTTTTCATTCAGCAAGCTTGGGTTTATTATTTCGTTTTTTGACCAGTTTACCAGCAGAAATTTCAGTTGATTATAATCTTGAGAAAAGCCTTCTGGAAACACAAAGTAAAAATGTTGTGTCTTTTGATGAAAATGGAAATGCAACAGAGCAACCTTCTTTCCAACAGGCACAAGATCCTTGTTGGATAGAACCTATATCGTCTCAAAGTTCAACGTGGTGTGTCCCCCCAACTGAACTCCAGTCAAAACCACCATCAATCATTTCCAAATGCACCAAGGCAACTAGCCCATCCACCTTTTCATTAGGTTCATGTAGCACAGAGATTTGTTTTAAGAAATCAAAAATTGAAATTAATGTGCAAGATTCTAGTTCCGACGAAATTGACGTTTTTTCTATGTAACACCCTTAGTATAAAATTGTTTTCATTTGTTTAGATTGTTCGCTACATGCAACAGATTGGACCTATATTATATTTATAGTTCTTTCCTGCTGGTGCAGATGAAGTTTCAAATTGTTGATAAGTATTTCAATTATATAACAGCGGTCAGTTAACCTAATCACACCCTTCCTGGGCAAACTGCTTTACAACTACTAAGTGCACATACTAATGCCAGTAACTAACAACTGCCCTGCATGAATCAGAGGTTTGGGTAGAATTGCCATAGAAATATTTATTTGACCGGTCCCAACACAAGTCATGCTTGAAATTACACCCTTATCCTCTGATTTTAAGTCCAGTGCTTTACCAACTGAGATAACCGGTTGGCATTATTTTAATACATATGTAAATTTTGTTTCGCTTTAGTTATTTTTGTTTAGTAGAAATATTATTTCCTACATTTGTTTCATTTGTTTACCTTTTTCTTTAGTTTTTTTCAGTTCTATTATATTTAGTTTCCCCACCAGACTGGAAGACCGTGCTAAATATTGTCGTCACACTTGTAATGTAAGTATCAGTTTTATGTTCTTCATTTTCAGAGCCATGGATTTGACAAATGACCAAATAGTTTGTAAAATAAAGAATAATGGCTTACTTGAAACTGCCAAGTTTCTACATCCAATGACAAACAATAACTGTTGTCTGACAACAATTATAGTTCAGCTGGAACGAATTTTAAAGAAATTCCAACATTTAAATAAAAGTAAGTCTCGTGTTAAGGGAAAAGATAATTTGGAAAGATTTTTACAAAAACAATATGAATTTCCATCAAGTAAGCAAACTGAAGTGTCCACATCCCATGAAAAAGTTTTCACCGCATATGACAACGTCGAACTAAAGGCTTATGCTTATGAAAAGGTTTCGAATGAATTGGCCACTGAAATAAATCACTTGAAGTCTGAAAAAGATATAATTGAAAGCAACTTATTAAGTACAATTGAAGACAGAGATTTATTAAATGAAAGTTTCAAAAAAAGTGAAAAAAAAAATGAAATAAAGCAAAAAGAACTGAAACGAACAGCCAATAGGGAATCCTATTGGCGCGCAAAATTTAGAAAAATTGACCATGAAAAAAACGAAAAAATTTATACTGAAGATGATGTCAAGCAAATTATCGACGAACGAAAGCACCTTGAAAATGAATATAGTAAATTACAAGAAAATTTTGATTCAATTTTTGAAGAAAACGAATATCTGAGAAGTATTGTACAAAATGATTCACAAATTGAAAATGTTGAACTGTATGACGAAAAAACAAAGACATATAATACAAAACTGCATATGTGTGTGCATTCTCTTTTAGACAATCATGTGTCATATCAAAACGTGAATTCTGTCATTGAAAGTGTTTTGAAATTAGTCGAGAAAAAACCAAATAAACTTCCAGCAGCCAGTACTATTCAAAATTGGTCTATCGAACGAGGACTGTTGGCTCGAAAGCAAATTATTGATACTTGTCCGGATAAATTAGACACTACACTACACACAGATGAGACCAGTAAATATGGGTCAAAGTGGGGTGCCTTTGCAACTAGAGACAGTGAAGGGCAGTACACACTTCTTGGCCTCAGAGATATGGCAACAAAATCTAGCCATGATACATTGCAAACATTTAAAAACATTCTTTCTGATTTTGACAGTGCATGTTCTTCCGACAATTCTCCAGGACAAAAAATTCTTACAAATATAAAAAATACAATGAGCGACCGTGCTGCAACGGAAACTAAATTTAATGAAATATTGGCCGAATATAGAAATGAAATTTTACCAAAAATCTATGACAATTACAATAAGATGGAAGAAGAAGAAAAAGCAGCAGTGGCAAAAATGAATAATTTTTTCTGTGGTTTGCACACTCTTGTCCACATGGCTGAAGTATCAGGTAAATGTTTGTTCCAAGTAGAAAAAAGTCATTTTGACGATCATGTGCCAATACATAATGTTACATTTAATAAAAGCGGACAGTCTGGAACATTAAGAAGTATTTTCACAGCATGTAAGGCTTTCGCAAAACGAGGTGATCAGAAGAACGGCTGCCATTCTAATTTTGTAACTTTTATTTCTGGGTTTTTGAAATCAAATGGTATGCATGGATTGCCCCTACAACCATTAAAAGGAAACAGGTTTAACATACTCTTCACTAATGCTGGACATGTGTTTTATTTGCATGAACATATGATTTCATACCTTGAAAAATCTCCAACATTAAATGAGCTGTTGAAATCTGTACTGTTTGATTTGAAACAACCGTTTTTTATTGCCGGGTGTAAAAGTTTAGGCCTCATTTCAAAAGTCATTACAACTCCATTGTGGAATGTGATAGAAGACAGAGACATTTCTATAAGTGATATGAATAAAAGGTATGCGCGACTGATAGAATTTTTACATGAATCAGTTCAAAAAATAGAAAGTTTTGTATCAGGAAATTTAAAACTTTATGAAGATGTTCCAACTAAAAATGACAAGATTCTTGAAGAGTTACTGAAACCATCCTGCATTGACAATCATGTCTTTACCATCTTATCTGTGATTTTACCAGCAATGGTAACGCTAATTGAAAAACAGTATGTTGATCATCTGCCCGGAGGAATCCATGAAAATCTTGACCTGCAAGAAACATCAAGTGTCGACAAACACAACAAATATCCTGAAAGAGTATTTTCATATGCTGATCATATAATGTCCGTCAAACCCAACATTTCAACACTTGCATTAGAATCACACATCACTTTTTCTTTAAATAAAACAGCAGAGTGGCTTTCACACAGACAAGATGCATCACAGCTTATTATTGAATGTAGTAAGGCAGTAGGAAAAGAAAGAGAAAAATTCAAACAAAGGGAAGAAGAAATATGGCAACAGAGGCTGGAAAAACAACACGAGGAATTTAAAAGAAAAGAATTATTGGAGAAGAAAAGAGTAGAAAAACTGGAAAAGGAGACAAACGACATTATGTATTATGGTTTGTGGCAGACTGAAGATCAGGTCAACAAAGAAGTAGCTGAATTAAATTCAACAAAACAAAAAGATGAAGCATTGAAAGCACAATTGCGGTTCAGAAAAAATGTATTTAAACAAAAAAGTGAAAATCAAAATGTATATGCTTTCTCCAAGACCGTGAATGGTCAACGATTACAATTAACAGTTGATGAACTTAAAGAAAATCTTATAAAATTAGTTAAGGGTGCATATGAAATTCCCACACCAGAAAGTGACATTCATTTGTTAGTAGGGAAAAATATAGATCATAAATGGTTAGATGATGGCAAAGTTTCCTGGTATAAAGGCACTGTAATATCTCAGGTATTAATTAGCATTACAGGGATAGTAAGGCCAACATGAAAAATATATTTGTTTATCATTACCTACCGATAGAACCGAAACATCATATCTCATAGTCATAAGTTGTTACATGGTTTATTTTTAAGATTTAATGTAATTTTTAATTTGGGTTAAGATTAATAAGAAGCTATTATTTATGTCCACTATCTTTAAACTGTACATAGAACTAACCAACCCATTAGTATCAACTTTGGGCAGGCAATTGCAAACTAATTATTTTTAAAGGTTGGCCTTATGTACATCAACATCACCAATTGTATAAAACAAATAACTAACTAATGTGTATTTACCCCTTGATAAGTACATTAAACATACTAAAAGATGTCTAACTTACCGGTAGTTTTCAGATACATAAATGCTAATGTTGTTGCTCCTTTATATGGTTTTCATATTTTAATCATTGATCATATACTGGAAATACTGGCCTTATGGAATCACTTTTAGTAGAAATATAATATCACAATAGCATAAAACATGATGCCTAAACTTTGTATATTTACTTTTGCAGGTTCCTGGATATCCGGCCTGGTTTAACGTGCTCTACGAAAATGACTGTGCTGTGTATGCTGTGGAACTCACCAAGGACTACCAAGCTGGTGACGTTATTATAAAGACATAGACTATTGCAGGTACCTGTATTTGATTTTATTGCAGATCAAATAAGGGATTGTTTCTCATGTTAAATGGTTTATGTATGGTTTACCAATTTTATTGGCATTCACGTCGGTACAAACGGCATGGCATTGCAAAGCTGATGTTGGCAGAAATTCACTCTGTCCTTTTTTTATATAGATAATGTTACTATTCAAAGGGTTGTAACTCATTGAAATGACACTTATTTTCTTCATTTTCTTTATTTTAAACATATTTAGATTAAAACTGTTAAATACATATACAATATTTGCATGCTTTACAACAAAATAGTGATATGTCATAAAAACTTAATTTTCGGCAGAAAGAATCGTAAATTCCAAATATTCAAAGGGACATAACTCTTCAACGGGTACACCAATTTCAAAAATTCTTTCAGATAATTGATAGGCTCACTTAGACCTTTCTAATGATGTATAACACTACATATATATTGGAAAAAAATTTTTTACTCTGTGGTAGCTAATTGAGAATGGCAATTTTTTCTTGAATTACATTAACTGCGTGCTTTGACATGTTTGAGATAGTACTGTGGTAAAACATATTTCTTCAACTACTACTTAGGAACAAATATTTGTTTTCGCTAAAATCGAAATGCAAAATGAAGTTTTGTTACCTTGTTTGCACGTAAACGCAATAAAAAAATACTATGGAAAACTAATATTTTGTTCCAATTTTTGATCTTCCTGGTCAAAACCAAACACATCCGAACACACGATTGATATCCGAATAGCATAACGGTTACACACAGCTATAAATCTAGTTGCAGACGAAACTTCACTGGTGAAATACATTGTTTCGTCGTGATCTGTATAATTATGCAATTATTGGTAAAACTGTTGAACGTGAGAGCGTTCAGTTTAGCGTGCGATTTTAATTGTGCTCATGAGTTGGAATCCTACTGACAACCCCCAAAAACTTGGCGTTCACCCGCTTTATAGTTTCCATCAATATTTTGTTGCTACTTAAAAATTATGGACAAACTGTGTCGAAATCACCCACTGAAGAATAGGTAACCAAGTCTCAAATGCATTGGCCGAAAGATGAAACCGGACCGCTCAATTCTAATGTGGCATTAAACATGGTGATAGTGTGCCGCTAAAAGAAATAAACTCAACGATTCAAGCCGAAAAAGACACGAGTTTGTACATAAAAGATAAAAGACAATCACAGAACTCAAGTGGACAATACGACTTTCTTCAAGAATGTAATTAACATGTGACTAAAGTCGTATACACAACCTTAAACAACATGCACAGTCTATTAAAAGAAAAAAAACACCAAACAAAAGCGGAATCGTTCCGCTACAAACAGTGAACATTTCAAAGAAAAATATTAAAGGATTTACAAATAAAAAAGGATTTTACAAGGTCATGTGTGGCCACCCGGCCCACGGAAACACAACGTCAACGATGTCAAATGATTAAAACTGCACAAAAGCCATTAGCTACTGTTTCAGCATTTCTCAAAGTGTTCCGCCATATGTTGAAAGCACCTACAATGGCGGTGTATCCACTGGTCAAAACACCACTCTGAAGTTACTTCGCCGATGATGGTATAGGTTGCGACGCGGATTTCATCTAACAATGAAAAGCGTTATATTTTATAGACGGAAACACAGCGAAACAGAACAGCGAGATCAGCGGATTATAAGTAGGGTGGGAAATATCGGTGGTCCGGGATCCGAAACGCCGATCTCAATATCTCTTGTTGCGTCACTCTTGCTGTATGTGACAACGCAATATCCATGTGCAGGATAAAATCCGCCCGCGGCCGCTTCTTCTGCAGGGCTTGCACCTGATCTCTACGGAGCACCTGTTGAATTGTTGCAGACGGTAATGATAATCAGAAGTGCTAATTGTATATCATATTGAGCTATCCAGTTTTAGTCTTACATTATTCTGAAAACAATGACACTTAGTAGCCGACTTCAAACTTCTCAGAGAGCTCGCACTGTTAACTGTTTGTCGCGCTGCAACGCGTGCTTAATTGATGTTACCGACGGCGCCCTGTGCGTTTTCTACCGTGACTTTCGTTGTTTTTAAGGCAATCTCGTCTTTCGGAAACATAACAATTGTGCCAGTCAAAAACAAGTTTGCGGCTAACGCATTCCTTTATTGAGGTCGTTTTCATCATATTAAATGTTTCCGTTGTTCTTAACATAACTTTATGACTGTCCTAAATGGAGTGCGATCTGGCGTCATCATTTTTAGTCTGTTTACGTTATCACTATTAGCTTTGAACATGTTATCTCAAAAATATAACAGCGGAATAACGTCAAAATCTGAAATGACGTCATGGACAGATGTCTTGAAGTTTTGGCCGATTTTCACGTTTTCATTACGAATAAGTTGAAATTAATTACTGACAAAACGCGTATTAAAGTATTTCCTTTTTAGCCCGTGCGCCGGGTGCGCGTTAGACTAATGTTCGTCCCTGAAAACAAACAGATGAAACTGTGTATGAAATGTAAAGGTCGACAAATTCTGTTTCTTGTTTTATCTTACTAAGTTACGGTACATTTCCTTTTGACAGTTTTCAATTTTAGTCCCTGAAAACAAACTGATAAAACTGTGTATGCAATGTCAAGGACGACACATCCTGTTTCTTGTTTATCTTACTAAGTTACATTTCCTTGGGACAGTTTTCAGGTTACTGTCTTGAGCAAAATCACGTTATACAAGGAGCGAAGTAAGAGAAAAGTAACATTATATATGATGAGTTCGATATTTGACAGAAACGACTGCATCAGTCTAGGTGCGCCTTACTAGGCTTCTATAGTTAACTATGGCAACAAACATAATAATGTAAAATTCATAACGCTCACAAAATACATAAAAACCGCTTTATTTTTTTTTATACATAATGCATAATTCTAGAACAATACATTAACTCATAAATGTAAATTTTATTATCAAAATATGGATATGGATATTTCTGGATCATCCCTAGTACATCATGTTATTGTACAAATAGTACGTCTTCGATTTATGTTTATATTTACCGTTGAAATAAAGAAGTTAGTCATTGAAATGTCTCCAATTTTAAGATAATCACTATATCGCATTTATTTCAGTATAATCTACACTAATATGACTGTTCACTGTATGATTAACATGTCATTTCAGCTGCTAGACTTTCGCAATGAGTGTACGTCGTATATTTTATGAAAATTGTGTAGCACTACATGTTTGACTGGTCTGTATTGATCATAGTTATTTGTTGTAAACGAAGTGTTCAGCTGCACTATGCCATGATTTTATTGTACAGCCAACGACACCAGAGCGCAAACTTTCTTGTTCTGGTTCTTATTAATGTGTGCCGACAATAAACAAATATTGACTTGCATTTGTACACACATGTCAAAAACTGACATATACATGTAAGTTCGCGCAACGTTTTCTTAGTATTTTTTTCTCTTTATAGCTCACTACTCACGTTATTTTTAAACTGCGGGATAACGAACAATATTATAGATCAAAAGCGAAATCGCATTTAAATGCGTAAACAAACAGCAATGCAATTTGCATTTATATCGTTAAAACATGTTCTCTTAAAGGGACTCGTTTACAGATGTGTGCATTTTTTTTTAAGTATGCCATTAAATGTCTTAACTTGACAGATTGAAGCATCTGTACTAAATAGCTCGAGTATTGTTTTTGAAATCTGTGACAAAAAGTTGGAAAATGTGCAATTCGTCAATCTGTGAACGGGTCCCTTTAATAAAAAAAATTTGATATACAAGTATTTTGATTTACTATGTTCGGAACCATAGTTTTCCTCTTTACCGGTGCGTATGACAGATTTTGCTAGTGAACCGTCTTAGAATAGAAGTCTGTGTATGTAATGCATCCGTTGTTTAAAGAATATTTTGTATTCCGATAGCGGAACCAGTCAATGTTCTACATTGACGTATTATTAGTACAGTGTAGCCTACATATCAGAAATGAAATGTTAATGCCGATTGCCCGGATGTTGTAGTTTTCTGAAAACTTCAGAAATGGAATTATTTCGAGGTCAAAATAAAATGATTGTGACAAGTTGACAGGCCGTTGTCAGCAGCTAATAACAACAACCAGAATAATGGTACAAAAAGACGATCTACGTACATGGTTTAGAAATTTGAGTCCACACAAGCGGATAGATTTCATGTGTGGAATGCTTCATATGTGCCTCCCATTAGAACTGAGATTTGTTGGATCATGTGTGGAAGATCTCGCTAAGAAAGACTTCCTACAGCTGCAAGAGTATGAACTCAAAGCGAACAATAAACGTGATCTTTTGGATTTCAGCAATGAGACAAATTATGACACATTCAGAAGTACAATGGCAGTTTATCTGGCATTGCTTCATTCGGCAAACACCTATTGTTCCAACAGAATATTCAGCATGCTAGAAAGACATAAGCATAATGCCTTGGCAGTTAAAATTGGCATGGACAGTGGCACGGTGCATCGTATTCTGCTCATTTTGTCAATGGCAATGAATCATCCAGCTTTTTCTTTCACTCAAAGGCAAACAATGTTTGATATGTACCAGCAAGCCAGTGAAGCAGCCGAGAGAATTATGTCAAAGGTGATTGTGAATTGTTGTTAAAAGAAATTTTTTTTAGCTTTCAAATGTCTGTTGCAACATAAGACCCCTGATATATATTACTTACATTTTGCAATATTACATTCCCATTTTGGATGTATTTTCAGTTTAAACCACAGAGTTTTCTCTAACACGTAATGCTGCGTATTTGGACGCATACTTTTACCAAAAGGATGCCATAAAATTCAGTGTTAGATTCTAACACCCAACCATTTCCACTTTATTCTAGGACCCAACCATTTCCACTTGCTTACGCATATTTTTCAAACACAAAGAACGCTACTTGGCAATAAACACACTTCTTCTGCACCAGTATGTCAATTACCGATAAAATCTACACACTGGAGGAGTTGGCTGTACTACTGACAACCAGTCAATGAAAACGCTGAAATTTTCCAATATGCAAATGAGCGTCGTCAATAGAAAATTTATCAATCTAATTTTACGAAAGGTGCAAGTAAGACTTTACCAGGGTGTTTGTTTGACCCGAGCTCCCAGGTTTTGACCCGTGATTTACAGGGAAATCATGAAATTGACACATGATAAAATCCCCCAAGGAGTCATATTGACCCTTGGTAAATGTCTGGATTGCGTCATCACTTCCTTTACAACTGAAGCCAGTCAAGACACTGCCTGTTATTAACACATTAGGCCTACCTTATCTTAATCAGTTTTGCATTTACTGATATCTTCCATACCAGGAAGTTATCAGTGTATGTATTTGGCATTTTCCATTATGCACCTTTAGCCTCGTCGTGAACTTCTGTTTGTTACACCTTTTGTTATGGCATTTGTGTACTGTCAGCCTGGATAATTCTGATGTTTACATGTTCAAATGTAGATGAAATGATGTTTAATTTGTTAAATAATAACAATATTTCACATAAAAACAGACTATTATGTGAAGTTGGAATAAGACATCAAACATATAATAAATTGTTTTATTACAACAATATATTATACAGTGATTTTTTTTGCCTATTTTTACTGCCGAATAACGGCAGTTTCCCCTTGCCAATAAAACTCTATTTTTCCCCTAAAATGCCCAAATTTTCCCCCCAAATAAGAAACATTTTGCCCTCAGACTGGGTTTCAATAAAAAATTGAAAAAAAATATTGCTTTCTTTACACACGATATTAGGTTGCAAACAGACCGAAAATCAGCGTTCGAGACATCGATAAAACAGTTCTGGTAATACCGTGTACAACGCGGACCTGATTTTAGAAGCAAAATTTGAGAGTTAAAATCTGTTAACCATTTGCAGCTGATTTTGCCATGTCTGCACTTTTTTTGCCTGCATTTGTTTATTGTTGATATTCTGTAATATTGCACTAATTTAATCGAAACATAATTTACAGTAGTAAATTTTAAATACGCACACATAATTACCTTATGCATGAAACATGCATTTATCGAAATATAATTAAATCCTCTAAATAATTCAGACAATGTATAGTACGTCACCCCTAAATTAAATACCCAATTTATCCAATGCTTCAAAACAACCGTTTGAAATTTTTAAATCCTTGATATTTCCCTTGGAACGCTTATGCATTAAATTAAATGCTCTATAGACAGTGCTTGCTTTGTTAAGGTACAGTATTAAGTAGCATCAATCGATGCTTTTTGACACTGACCACGTGCTCAGCGTGTTACACGCTTTTCATGTACAATCTGCTAGAGGATAGCCGCAAATACAGCTGTCACATCAAAGCCATTTAAAGTAAAACTGACACCGTTGCTATGGGTGTTGCTAATGGCTTGCAGATTTGGAAGCCCGGTTAATTGATGACGTCACGCTGCCATTCTTTAGTTTTAACTGGTTATATTATTCGAATCGCGTTTTTAAAGGATTTTATTGTTGGTTCAAATTGGAAATATTTTTGCAATTTATTATAATGCAGTGTTTATGTGTTTAAAAAAAATTATGAATATATTATGAACAAAACATGTATATATTACGATTCTTTTATAGGAAAAAAAAACACACCTTAGCATTTTTCACTGTTACCGTGTATAATGTGTACCACATTTACATAGCCCAATTCTAGGGTAAAAAGATTCTCTCTAATGGCCACCATACATACTAAGAAGAAGAACAGGCTAACCCAAGGTCATCTAGATGCCACTATGAGGATTTGCCACCACCAAAGACACCTCACAGATGAAGATCTTCAACTATTGGTTGACCAATTCAAGGGTCATAAAACAAGAAAACTTGCATTGCGACTCAGCAATTGCCCTCAGAAATCTGACTCTTGTGTTCATCATTTAAATATTGTAAAATTTAAATGAACATTTGCTGTGACAATCAAGTAACTCTAATTGATATCAGTTTTACATTTGTTGGTTCAACTTGAATATTGGAATAATGAAACTCCAGAGACATCATCAGGAGAGAAACACTTATTACCATCCGTTAGTCCTTTATTTGAGGCAATTGACCAATTGCCTATACAAGAATTATCTAACTTTAAGAATTGTATCATCTGATGATCATGTCTTAAAGGTGTGCACACAGACACTGCAGTATAAAAAGTTAAATATATTAGTAGAAAAAAAAAATATATATATAAAATGTTCACAGTTGACAATTAAGAATATAAAAAAACTACTATTTTCCCCTTTTTGAGGTTTGTCGCGCTAAAATTCCCCTAGTTCAAAGGCACAGGTAGTTGTAAAAATTCCAAAAAAAATCACTGTTATATGCAGTTTACCATTTGTAATTTAAAAATTTTGCAGAGTTATTAGTGCAATAGACACCTTCATATATAACTGCATCAGTAAAATTGATTTTACCACAAAACTGTTTACTTGTATGGATTTACAAAATTTTCACAAAAAATTGAACTGTGTCCATGCCTGCATGAGCACAGTTTATAAATACAGTAAAAATGATCAAAGACACAATCAGTTTTAATGAAAAAGTCATGGAAAAATGCTAGTTATACCAAAAGTATACTGCAGATGCGCTATATCGCGATCCGTTGTATCGCGATGTCCAATATATAGCGTATCGGCCGTGGATCCCGATTTTTTTTCATGTACTTCAATATTTTCCTATTACCAAATGCTCATAAATAAATCCAGTTTGATCCGGATTTTCATGCCTTCACCGCGTCTCTTTTATTCACACTCTTGTAGTGCGACAAACAATACGCCGATTCGCTCAACATCAAAGTGCACAGCGGTCGTGCCACTAACTTAATCGATACGGCTTATCTGTTTCTTTTTTGTTTCAGAAGAAATGCTAACCGCATATTGTTCGCGATATAGACACCTATATCTGTGTGCTACGAAACTCAATGTTCTCTGCGCTGCAAAGTTTTTATTTGGCGATCAATACACCCACGCTTTCTATGCGGACGACGTGACATTGTACATGATTGTCAGCAATTTTTCGCGCGCTTTTTCTAACAGAACAAAGAGTTTACACGAAATACATGTGTGTTGTAATTGTTAATAGAATTTCTGTTTACTTCACGTGAATAGTGAAATTCGGATAGGCGTTTCAGACTTTATATTTTTATACGCGATTTGAAATTTATTCAACGGAATTAAAGGAATAATATTATATTTTCATATACAAATGGAGTAGTTTACATATGGATTTAAACATAATGGATGTTAACTACATTTAAAAGGGTGAGTTATTTATTTAATTACATTTATGTTTGAGATCGGGGAAAAACTGGCAAGTGTATACATGTATAACAAATGTACATAAACAACATGAAATGCTCAGTTTTATGTGAAAAAAAAGAACAAAAATTATGTCCATTCTATGCTTGATGTCTTATTCTAACTTCACATAATACAGTGTTTAAAATATAATAATCTAAAAACAATACTGATTAAAAACACCAGAAACACTTATGAAAAAATCAGCCTAAAATTTACAACTGTCAATAATTTCGGACAACACTTTCAGATATTTGTTGATGAAACATAAAATAGCAGCATTAAGTTTTGTCTTTCTTTTATATTGATCAATTATTGCGAAATCTTACCTTTTAAGGTCTTTCTTTACATTGAATGAAAAAAAACAACACCTAACACAATGGCTAATTGTTAATATTATGATCAGCACCAGGTTGATTTTTTATTTTAGTAATATTTTATGATATACAGTTGTACTATATTTATTAGTATAATGTGAACGTTAAGTTTGTCTGTTTTTGTTTTGTTGCCTGAAACGTGACGTCTCTCTTACGTGAAAATGCAAAATACTGTGTTTAATGGACCTCAAACCAACATTTACATTTTGAAAGGAATTAATTTATGCCATTAATGCTCTAATTGTGTGTAAATTATGTCGTACCATGTTAAAATTCATCAATTAGCTGGTTCAATTTTCACCTTGTCACGACTAATAAAAGTCCTCACGTTTTGAAATGCGTTGTGACTTCATACTTATCAAAATTGTTGGAAGGTTATATTGAGTCCGAATCGCACTACATTGTACGATTTTTAAAACAGTGTCTCAAATTATCATAAAACATATAAAACCAACTCACCTTCTATCACTGTTTACTTTTTTCTACGTCTTCCTGTCATTAGCACCACCTTGGAAGTATAATTGGCTCGTTTTCCAATGCAGCTCCAAAAAGAGATGGCGCCAGTGATTACAGACTGTGTAAAACGGCCTGGGGAAGGCCCTGATTACTACAAATTAAAAGAAAGCAGTACAATTATTTTGCGAAATGAACAGTTTACCAATTATAAGAATTAATAGTTGTGTAATCTGTGTACGCAAATTGTTTAATCGATTGCCATTTAACGGCATTAAAATTAGCGGAAAAATCACTAATGAAATAATAGGACTTTGTTCATAAAAAGAAACAACAAAACTTTAAACAGTTCTGGACACCATGTCTTGAAATCCTAGCAAGAAACAAACGCACCTTAGTGTTTAACTCGAGTAACGCTGTTCTTCTATTCTAACAACCAATCTGACAATAAATTAAGTCCAAATAAATGCACTTTTCACTCACTGTAAAAGTCTGTCAAGCGTAAAATTGGGAGTAAAACATCAACCAATGTGGTTACTTAATGGTGTTCAGCTAAAAACAAATTGAAACTGGACAATTTTAATAGTGGCCTTGGTGGGTAAATGATATGAGGCGTGTCGTGGGAAAACCGGGCTTAATGCATGTGTGTAAAGTGTCGTCTCGGATCAGCCTGTGCAGTCTGCGCAGGCTAATCCAGGACGACACTTTCTACTTTTACGGTATTTTCTGTTTCAAGGATCTCTTATAAACATAAATCCACTGTAGGTGAAAAGTGTCATCCCGGATTAGCCTGTGCGGACTGCATAGGCTAATTAGGGACTACACTTTACACACATACATTAAGCCCGGTTTTCCCACGATATGCCTCATATATTTCTTAGTTCTATGACTGTAACTATTTAAGTAACTCTAAATATTATCATAATTTTAATTCATATTTATTATGTATACGTTAATGAAGTGAATAGTCCTAAGTAACTCTAAATATCATCGTAATTTTAATGCATATTTATTATGTATACGTTAATGAAGTGAATAGTCCTTATATATTAGGCCTTATTTGGAAGTTTCACTGACGTAAACTTAAAAATCTTAAAATTGCACTTTCAGTTGTTACCTTGCTGCTTAAAATTTAAACATAAATTCTTGTTCATTCTTTCAGAAAATGCAAGAGCCAGAGCTAATTAGGGACTACACTTTACACACATACATTAAGCCCGGTTTTCCCACGACATGCCTCATATATTTCTTAGTTCTATGACTGTAACTATTTAAGTAACTCTAAATATTATTGTAATTTTAATTCATATTTATTATGTATACGTTAATGAAGTTAATAGTCCTAAGTAACTCTAAATATCATCGTAATTTTAATTCATATTTATTATGTATACGTTAATGAAGTGAATAGTCCTTATATATTAGGCTTTATTTGGATTTTTCACTGACGTAAACTTAAAAATCTTAAAATTGCACTTTCAGTTGTTACCTTGCTGCTTAAAATTTAAACATAAATTCTTGTTCATTCTTTCAGAAAATGCAAGAGCCAGAGCTGCTGATATTGTCCGAATCATGTGATACAAGACCATGTGGCCTGCGACAGTCCCCAATGTGTTCACCAATGTCAGTTGGCATAGGTACAAGTCCAGTGCAAATGATTCCTTCACCACAACCCCTCCACAGTCTTCAAGAAAAAGGTACCAACCTGTTTTTAGCTCACCTGAGCACAAAGTGCTCATGGTGAGCTTTTGTGATCGCCCGTTGTCCGTCGTGCGTGTGTGCGTGCGTCGTCAACTTTTCATTCAAACAACATCTCCTCCTAAACCGCTTGGCAGATTTTCACCAAACTTCACAGGAATTATCCTTGGGTGGACCTCTTTCAAAGTTGTTAAAATCTTTCCGGTCCGCTGAATATGTAGGTCACCAGAGCTAAAAATAGATTTAAAAAGTGAAAACTTAAAAAAAATTCTTCTATGAAACCGCAAGGCTCATACCTTTCATATTTGATATGTGATATCCTCTAGAGGTCCTCTACAAAGATTGTTCAAATTATGCCCCTGGGGTCAAAACGGGCCACGCCCCGAGGGTCACATGCTTTATATAGAATATATAGCAAAATGACTTTAAAAATCTCCTCTGAAACCACAAGGCCCAGAGGTTTCATATTTGGTATGTAACATCCTATAGTGGTCCTCTACAAAGATTTTTCAAATTATGCCCCTGGGGTTAAAACTGGCCACGCCCTGGGGGTCTCATGGTTTATATAATATATATATCAAAATGACTTTTAAAATCTTCTCCTCTGAAATCGCAAGGCTCAGAGGTTTCATATTTGGTATGTAACATCCTTGAGTGGTCCTTTACAAAGTTTGTTCAAATTATGCCCCTGGTGTCAAAACGGGCCACACCTTGGGGTCCAGTGTTCTGGCGAGGTATCACGTAAGGTAAGACATTTGTCTCACAGCTCATGAAAAATTGGGGACATTTCCAATTTTTTTGAGACACAAACATATACACCTACAATTTCCTACAAATGATAAAATCAATAACAATATTTATTTACCTTGACTAGTTGTGTCTTGTATAAGTGTCAGTGGTTGGTATGAGTTTAACCAACAGCAGTTAACATTAGAAACACATTTAATGTTATTTTTTTAAATTTTATAAACTGTTCAACACAAATAACATATATAACTAATAATCTTAAAATTTCGAAGTAATATTCAAATTGTTCGTACATTAGACAATAAACTTTAAAAGTTTCTTATTAAAATGTTAATATGCAGCTTGACATAATGACGTGACGTCGTGTTACGCTACCAGGAACGAATAACGTGCGACTGGTCTATTAATATATATATATATATATATATATATATATATATATATATATCTATATATATTTTGTGCTTAATAAAAAGTAAACACTTAAAATTTCCTTCAACATTATAGGCAAGCCAACTGTGCTCTTTAAACCAAGAATTTTGGAATTTTCGTTCAGGTTTTTACGTCAAATTCGTGACACTGGCACTCTCAGTTTCTGTCAAACTATTAGACCGTCACCTGCTTTATTAATAGGGCTGCAGGCAGCATGCGAAGCGACGTCCAGACTCGTATCATTACCAACAAACTCTCATGTTTTGATGTTTTGCGAGGAGAAATTACTCAATATAACATCGAGGCTTTTTTCTTAGGCGACGCAGCAGAAGACTCCATGTTGGCAAACAGAGCGAATACTCTTCAATACGGAGAAAAGCCTCGAACGCATTATGTTATTGTTTGGCTCAGATTGTAGCGCCATATTTAATTAAACCAATCAGAAAGCAGACCTCAATCGGATGTTTGATTCGTACTCGGTACACTTCGAGAAATTTGATATCCGTCCCCAAATTGTTTCGCATTTTTGAAGATTCGTCCCATGAAATTTTGTATGCGACAAAAATCGCTACTATTTTTTGCGACATTTGTGAAAAATAAGCGATAAAATCGCAATTTTGCGGCCTCGCTGGAACACTGGGGATCACATGGTTTATATAGAATGTATAGCAAAATGACTTTTAAAATCTCCTCCTTAAAATCTCCTCCTCTGAAACCACAAGGCCCAGAGGTTTCATATTTGGTATGTAACATCCTATAGTGGTCCTCTACAAAGATTGTTCAAATTATGCCCCTGGGGTCAAAACTGGCCACGCCCAGGGGGTCAGATGGTTTATATAAACTTGTATAGCTAAATGTCTTAACATCTTCTTCTCTGAAACCGCAAGGCACAGAGGTTTCGTATTTGGTATTTAATATCCTATAGTGGTACTCTACAAAGATTGTTCAAATTATGCCCCATGGGTCAAAGCAGACCACACCTGATTGGTCACATGGTTAATATTGACTTAAATAGCAAAATGACTTTAAAATTCTTCTAGAGTTTTCATATTTGGTATGTAACATTGTATAGTGGTCCTCTACAAAGAGTGTTCAAATTATGCCCCTGGGGTCAAATCTGGCACCCCCGAGGGGTCACATGGTTTATATAGACTTAAATAGCAAAATGACTTAAAAAATCTTTACCTCAAACCGTAAGGCCCAGAGGTTTGTTCAAGGTTTTTCAACTTATGCCCCTTGGAAAAAAATAAGCCACGCCTCTGGGATGCAAATTCCAATTGGATTACAAGGTCTCAGGTGAGCGTCCTAGGGTCCTGAGTGGGCCCTCTTGTTCAGAATCATAACTGAAATTGAGCTCCAGTTGCCTGTTTAAACCATCATTACATCAGAGCTTTCCCCAGAAATTATGTCAGTGTAACTCGACGAATGTCAGTTAGATGCTGCTGTTTTGCCATGACTGTCAAATATCATGTATTGGGTAAAGCACCTGATCATCTTATTAAAATGTGTAACCCTTGGCATTTAATTTAAAGTAAAATGCATAGTAGTTCTTTTGTACACAGTAACATTATATATGTAATGTTTTTAGCTCACTTGAGCACAAAGTGCTCATAGTGAGCTTTTGTGATCGCCCGTCGTCTGTGCTTGCGTGCGTGCGTCCGTTGTCAACTTTTAATTCAAACGACATATCCTAAACCATTTGGCAGATTTTACCAAACTTCACAGGAATGATCATTGGGTGACCCTCTTTCAAAGTTGTTCAAATCGTTATGGTCCGCTGCATATGTAGGTCACCAGAGCTAAAAATAGATTTTAAAAGTGTAAACTTAAAAAATCTTCTCTGAAACCGCAAGGCCCAGAGGTTTCATATTTTGTATTCAACATCCTATATTGGTCCTCTACAAAGATTGTTCAAATAATGCCCCTGAGGTCAAAACTCAGCGTTTTTCCTCTATATAAAGTCGGTACTGGAAAACGGTACCATTCCCAATCCGATTTTCTGACCATTTTTCCCAATTTGAAGTTAAAAAATTCCCAAATGTAAGAAAAAATCGAAAAAGGCCCTGAAAAGATAGAAAATTTTACTTTTGTTGTACCCAAGCGTAAACCTGCACGCACAGCTGCAGAGCCTTGCCCAGGCGCTTAAATTTTAACTTGAACATATCCGTGGCGCCTAAAATTAGTGTTACGCTCATAAACATCTCCGGGGGCACGTGTATTTTATCAATTAATTAGCTGTGTTGACTGCAGCAGACCGACAATTCCTGCTGTGAAAGCTAATCTCTTACGTGGCAATGGCCGTTTTTCACTCGAGAAGCATGTTTACCCACTCTATAAAGTCAGTCAATGATCAAAGCGAGTGTCACTTCGCTAAAATTGTTTACAATTTACAGTTATTTCTAAGCCGCAATCAATCGCCGTGAAGCACCGCCCTGTAGGCGGAGTTTCAACATGCATTAAAATCGGTATGAGCCAATAGAAACGCTCAGTTTATCTTCGCTTTGGAATGACGTTATGACTGACCAATCGGCGCAGTTGACATGTATCCACACACAAGTAACCTCATACGTGCGTCAAGCGTATTATCGACCTTAAAAGTAAATGAGCTTTCGTGTTTTATAATATGCACACTTATTTATTTAATAAATTTTATAATTTTAAAAATAAACTGCGGAAAATCAGTCTCAAATACGCTAATATGAAAACGTAATCGGAAAAGCCTTTCCAGTGTTACTGCTCAGTGTTGTAGTTTTGTAAACACAAGCAATCTTGTTTATGTACATGAATGCCATGTAAAACCCGTGTTTTCTGCAAAAGAGAGCAAAATGTCTGCTGAAAACCACAACATCACGTTCCACGCATGGAAAGCGTGCGTGTATCGACCTTTCTCAATACAGGTTTTTAACATTTGACGCGCGTAAGCACAACATGCACGGGGAAATTCTCCCGCCGTTTTTGCAAGAACAAAACATGTATTATATACATGTATTTTAACCATGATTCTTTCAATGATGCTTTTGCTTTTAAAAGGCTAGAGGTATACCCTTTAAACGTTGATGTTTCATTTATTTCATTTCGTTAAAACGTTAAAAAAAAAAAATGAAAACGTGTTAGACTTAATTTTAAGAGCTAAAACGCACCAGATAACGTCATATGACACATGCTGCAACAAAAATATTCAACGTAGGGACCATGGCGCCTGAGAAAAATCCTGGGTTACTGTTAACAGCTATGGGAAGTAACTTACTGTTTTTACATCTTTTATGATTTTTTTTAATGAGAGTGATAAAAATCCCAATTTGGCTCAAAACGACGCTAATTTTCCCAATATGACCAGTACCGGTACCATTCCCAAAGTGGTGACGAAAAACGCTGAAAATGGCCACGCCCCGGGGGTCACATGGTTTATATAGAATATATAGCAAAATGACTTTAAAAATCTTCTCCTCTGAAACCACAAGGCCCAGTGGTTTCATATTTGGTATGTAACATCCTATAGTGGTCCTCTACAAAGATTGTTCGAATTATGTCCCTGGGGTCAAAACTGGCGCCGCCCCGGGGGTCACATGGTTTATATAATCATAAATAGCAAAATGTCTTTAAAAATCTTCGCCTGAAACTGCAAGGCCCAGAGGTTTCGTATTGGGTATGTAGCATCCTATAGTGGTCCTCTACAAAGAGTGTTCAAACTATGCCCCAAGGGTCAAAACTGACCACACCCCAGGGGTCACATACATGATTTATAAAAACTTATATAGCGAAATGTGAAACGGCAAGGCCCACAGCTTTCCTATATGTAGTACGTAACATTGCATAGTGGTCCTCTCCAAAGATTGTTCAAATTATGCCCCTGGGGTCAAATCTGGCCACATCCCAAGGGGTCAAGTGGTTTATATAGACTTAAATTTCAGAATGACTTTAAAAAGCTTTACCTGAAACCGCAACGCCCAGAGGTTTGTTAAGATTGTTCAAATTATGCCCCTGGGATAAAAATAAGCCACACCTCGGAGTTGCAAATTCTAATTGGGTTATAATGTCTCAGGTGAGCGTCCTAGGGCCCTCAGGGCCCTCTTGTTTGCTTTTCAAATGAACTCGAAAAACATTCATGTTGTCAAACATTAGGTGGCAAGCTTTACTAATGGCTTTCATTGGTTAACATATAAATCTTTGTATTTTGTTTATACGGTAAGTGGAATATTTGTAGTAAATCCTATGACTGTACATGCATATATCACTTTCTCTACACTGTTGTAGACAATATTAATGTTAGCTAAATGGGAATATTGGTCAGATATGTTGATGAAGCATAACTATACTCAAAAACAACTATAATCATGGCTACTCCTATTTAACTGTAACCATTTGAATAAGTCATTTGAGATGACACAGTGGTTTCGGTAATGTCTACGGAATTCATAGAAGCCTTAGATTTTTCATAAAGTATATTAATATGTTGCCTTGTTGCTTTTCTTTCCTTGCAGCGTATGTGTGTAACATCCAAGTGTGTGGTTCACGGTTGAGAGATGGGGTAAAAAACATGACAGAATATCACATTCAGGTATTATGCTTCTCTTATGCATTTCATTTTGTTTTTGACAGTTCTGTATAGTAAAATGATCATTTTAACATGATGCTCGCTAATATTTCTATTGACAAAGAACACAATTATCGTTGTTAAACTACCCAATAAACAACGCAATAAGATGTCCCGAATCTGAGCGAAGCATAGTAAAAAGTAGTTCCAATTACAATTGCAAAATTATATGTCAAATCATGTTAGAAAATAGAATCAAAATTATTTTTGCATTTTTGTTGTTTATCGGCCAATAAACAACTCTTTGTTGTTCTGATGCATGGCTATTAAACAACTCGGGCAAACGCCCTTGTAGTTTAATTCCTACTCATCAGAACTCCAAATCGTTGTTTATTGGTCGATAAACAATGCAAAATCAAAAATTATTTCTTAAATATCAATATTTCATTTCTGTTTGCTTTTCATTTTATCATAACATGTTTCTGTTATATTTGAACCCATAATAATAAATGCAGTCATCAAAATAAGCAGTTTAGCCAAGCCAGAATTCTTATATTATTACTTGAGAGCAAGAAAATGTTAAAGCCCGCTTGTATAAAAACTGAGAATCTTAGCAAGCCCTGTTCAAAATTTACCAGTGCAGGGGCTTCGGGCTGTGCTAATTTTGACCACTGTAAAATGGGGATGGATGTATATACAGGGCCTTCGGGCTGGTGCTAATTTGGACCACTGTAAATGGGGATGGATGTATATACAGGGCCATCGGGCTGGTGCTAATTTGGACCACTGTAAATGGGGATGGATGTATATACAGGGCCTTCGGGCTGGTGCTAATTTGGACCACTGTAAATGGGGATGGATGTATATACAGGGTCTTCGGGCTGGTGCTAATTTGGACCACTGTAAATGGGGATGGATGTATATACAGGGCCTTCGGGCTGGTGCTAATTTGGACCACTGTAAATGGGGATGGATGTCTATACAGGGCCTTCAGGCTGGTGCTAATTTGGACCACTGTAAATGGGGTTGGATGTATATACAGGGCCTTCGGGCTGGTGCTAATTTGGACCTCTGCAAATGGGGATGGATGTATATACAGGGCCTTCGGGCTGGTGCTAATTTTGACCACTGTAAATGGGGATGGATGTATATACAGGGCCTTCGGGCTGGTGCTAATTTTGACCACTGCAAATGGGGATGGATGTATATAAATGTCACATACACTTTCTGCATGTTTGAAAAAAAGCATCATGAAATAAAGGTCTAGATCAAAATGACCCCAAGGGTGTCTATGAAGGAAGTTTACAGTATAATCAGTATTCATGGATATTTATAATGTATGAAATTATTCTCTTTAATTTTTCACAGTTTCCAACCAATTTGAATAAAAGGGTGGAGCTGTATTTGGTTAAAAGATTTGGGCTAGTAACAATTCAGAATGCTTTGGGTTTCTGTGTAAGTCATAGAATATGTGTGTACTTTCTTGTAGAATGAAAAATAGATTTATGTGTAATACCATTCCTCCTACCCAGGTAACCTGGTCTAATGGTGAAACTGGAGAGGTGTACAAGACATACCAGGAGCTGGAAGATTTTCATAACAAGGTCGGTGGAATGCAGTACAATAAAACAAAAGTTTAAAATGTGTGTCTTTCTTTTGTAGAGTTGTCATTTTGTGAATGCTAATATTTATCTTTTTGTAATTTCAGTTATTGCATAAGAAGTCTTTGAAGATACCTAAATTGCAAGGTTCGTACCCTGAATGTTGACCATTTTTATGCTGTTTCATTGACTAACATTTTGTGTATATTGTTTTAATTTTTTTTTAACTGTCACTGAAATTTACCTGTAGTTTTTTTTTACCTAAAATATTACCAGTAATCATAAGTAGTTTGATTATTAAATCATGTTACCATATTTAATACACAAAATATACATATTTTTCATAGCATGTTGGTTTTGATTAATATGTCCACAGTAACCCACAGATGTGTTTTTACTACGCATAGATGTTTTATATGGTTAAAATGTTGGGGTTATCTTACACTATGTTTTTCTTTATTTGGTTGAAGTTGAAATGGTGAGGTCATCCCACACTATGTTTATCCTTGCAGGGTCACAGAATCATCACAGGGAGACTGTAGAGCAGCTTAACCAGTATTTCTCCACCCTGTCGGAGCAAAAATTATCCAAGCAGCAGTCGGATATGTACACCAAATTTCTCTCGTCTCACGGGGTGAAAACAAGCGTTGATGCTTCCACTAGTCCACCTCGTTCCATACAGAAAGAGACACCTTCTCTACAGCATTTAAGCATCTCAGGGGGTAAGAAATAATCTGGGACAACTAGTAAACATATGATTTGACCTGACATGGGCTTTTGATATATATTATGTTATAAAGTAATTAGATTTTGGTAATCAAAAATCAGAAATTGTGCTTGCAAATGATAGTTAAACTTACACAATTGGTAGTGTTTGCAACATAGTACATGTTATTAACTTTAAAGAGCAAATTAATGCCACACAATACAGTCGTTTTTTTGTTCCTTAATGTTTCTTAACCTAAAAAACTTTCATTGTGGTTACTTGTACTATCGAGAACAATTTCTTTCTTGCAAACAGATTTCAGTAGCCTAATATTCTAGAGGTTGCAGGGGTGTAATGGATATGGTGTCTGCCTTGCGAATGGGAGGTCGTGAGTTTGATCCGTACTCGGGGAGCATTCAAATGATATTTCTCAAAAGACACAAAGTACTGGTTCTACCCAGGAAATGTACTTAGAAATGCCTCAGTAAGCCTCTGGATTTCGACATAATCAGGCTTAAATAAATAGGTTTAAACTAATAGCCTAATACCACAGCGTTTTTTCCTCACCACTTTGGGAATGGTACCGGTACCGGTCAAATTGGGAAAATTAGCGTTATTTTCATCCAAATTAGGAATTTTATCACTTTCATTACAAAATGTCATAAAAGATGTAAGTATGTTACTTCCCCTGGCTGTTAACAGTAACCCAGAATTTTTTTTCAGGCCCCCCAGTCCCTACGTCGAAATTTTTTTGGCGACATGTGTCATATGACGTTATCTGGTGCGTTTAAGCTCTTAAAATTATGGCTAACACGTTTTCATTTTTTTTGTAAACGTTTAAACGAAATGAAATAGACGAAACATCACCATTTAAACGGTATACCTCTAGCCTTTTAAAAATAAAAAGTCTCATTGTAAGAATCATGATTAAAATACATGTATATTATACATGCTTTGTTCTTGCAAAAACGGCGGGATAATTTCCCCGTGCACGTTGTGCCTGCGCGCGTCAAATGTTAAGACCTGTATTTAGAAAGCACATGGTCGGTACACGCACGCTTTCCATGCGTGGAACGTGACGTCGTGGTTGTCATTAGACATTTCGCGCTCTTTTGCAGAAAACACGGGTTTTACTTGGCATACATGTACATAAACAAGACCGCTTGTGTTTACGAAACTACAACACTGAGCAGTAACAGTGGGTAGGCTTAGGTAGATTGATTTTTCGCAGTTTATTTTTTAAAGTTATGAATTTTTTTAATTAACAAGTGTGCATATTATAAAATACGAAAGCTTGTTTACTTTTTAGGTGGACAATACGCATGACGCGCGTATAAGGTTACTTGTGTGTGGATACATGCCAACTGCGCTGATTGGTCAGATATAACGTCATTCCAAAGCGAAGATAAACTGAGCGTTTCTATTGGCTCATTTCGATTTTACTGCAGTTGAAACTCCGCCTACATGGCGGTGCTTCAGGGTGATTGATTGCGGCTTATAAATAACTGTTCATTGTTAAAATTTTCGGCGAATTGACACTCGCTTTGATCATTGACTGACTTTATAGAGTGGGTGTACATGTTTCTCGAGTGATAAACGGCCATTGTGACGTAAGAGATTAGCTTTCACAACAGGAATTGTCGGTCTGCTGCAGTCAACACAGCTAATTAATTGATAAAGTACACGTGCCTCGGGCGATGTTTATAAGCGCAATACTAACATATGGCGCCCCGGATATGTTCAAGTTAAAATTAAACGCCCAGGCACCGGGGCGCTAAAACAGCCTGGGGAAGGCCGTGCAGCTGTGCGTGGAGGTTTACGCTTGGGTAAAACTAAAGTAAAATACAGGAACATCGTCGACCTTTTCAGGGTCTTTTTGGATTTTTTTCTTACATTTGGGGTTTTTTTAACTTCAAATTGGGAAAAATAGTCAGAAAATCCGATTGGGAATGGTACCGTTTTCCGGTACCAACTTTATATAGAGGAAAAACGCTGTACCACATGTAGTTTTTGTTCTCATCTCTCTTGTAATGTCGTTCCACAGAAAAGCCAGGGGAATCTGTGATAGGGGAGTATGGCAGTGAAACAGGTCTTGGCTACCCTCCAGATCGGGGCAGTTTGTGCAATCACTTCGCAAGGACCCCCTACCCTCATGATCTCAACCAACCAGCTGTCGCCATCAGGTACTAGCCAGCCTGCTTTCTCGTTATCTCATGGGGCAGAATATATACCCCTTTCCAATAAAGGATATGGGTACAGACCTTTTCCATAAAGCCTCACATGTCAGAATATCTGACCCATTCCCATTGCAAAATATGGTTGGTTTCAGCTCGACTATTCGAAGAATAGATGAGCTTTCCTACTACCCCCGGCGTCGGCTTCGGCGTACGCGTCCACGTCTGTATTTGGTTAAAGTTTTTATTCAAAAGTCTTGTAACTTCAAAACTACATAAGTTATTCACTTGAAACTTGGAACATACCTTTGTCTTCAACTCCAGTGTCAGGGGCAACATTCCCCATAACTCTGTTTTGTATTTTGACAGAGTTATGCCCCTTTTTCACTTAGATTTTCTGGTTAAAGTTTATATTCAAAAGTTTTGTAACTTCAAAACTACGTAAGTTATTCACTTGAAACTTGTAACTAACCTTTGTCATCAACTCCAGTATCAAGGGCAACATTCCGTATAACTATGTTTTGTATTTTGACAGAGTTATGCCCCTTTTTCACATATATTTTCTGGTTCAAGTTTATATTCAAAAGTTTTGTAACTTCAAAACTACATAAGTTATTCACTTGAAACTTAGAACTAACCTTTGTCATCAACTCCAGTGTTAGGGGCAACATTTCCCATAACTCTGTTTTGTATTTTGACAGATTTATGCCCCTTTTTCACATAGATTTTCTGGTTAAAGTGTATATTCTAAAGTTTTGTAACTTCATAACTACATAAGTTATTCACTTGTAACTTGGAACTAACTTTTGTCATCAACTCTAGTATCAGGGGCAACATTACACATAACTCTATTTTGTATTTTAACAGAGTTATGCCCCCTTTTCACTTAGATTTTCTGTTTAAAGTTTATATTCGAAAGTTTGGTTACTTCAAAACTACGTAAGTTATTCACTTGAAATTTTGAACTAACCTTTGTCACCAACTCTAGTATCAGGGTCAACATTCCCCATAAATCTGTTTTGTATTTTGACAGAGTTATGCCCCTTTTTCACATAGATTTTTAGGTTAAAGTTTATATTTAAAAGTTTTGTAACTTCAAAACTATATAAATTAATCACTTGAAACTTGGAACTAACCTTTGTCATCAACTCTAGTATCAGGGGCACATTACCCATAACTCTGTTTTGAATTTTGACAGAGTTAGCCCACTTTTTACATAGACATTGTTGTTAAAGTTTTGTTCCAAAAATGTATAAACTATACAAGGTTTCTCTTTAAAGTTTTGTATTTTATCAAATTTATGCCCCTTCCACTATTCAAAATACGTACAAACTGAAATACTTTGAATAGTCGAGCGCGCTGTCCTCTGACAGCTCTTGTTTATTCAGTCTTGACCTAATTTGCACAGTTTGTGTATAACCATAAAGTCTTGGATGGGACTGTTATTGGGTCAGATCACACCAGTACACCATAGTTATTGCCCCTTTTTCATGCCAAAAAATTGCAAAAATGCCCTTTTCCAACGTTTAGGCTTTATTTTCCATCCAATTTTAACCAAACTTTCACAGTTTGTGTATGACCATGAGATATCAGCATACGCCAAAAATGGGCCAGATCATGTTTCAAACACCAGAGTTATTGCCCTTTGTTTATTAATCATATATACAAAAATGGACATTATTCAGGATAGAGCCTTTATTTTTCATCCAATCTTCACCAATCTTGCACAGTTTGTCTATCACCATGAGATTACAGTTGAAGTGGCATATAAGCAAGATTGGACCAGAAACAGGAGAGTTATTGCCCTTTGTTCATGAAAAAAATATGAAAAAATGGTCATTATTCAGGATAGAGACTTAATTTTTCATCCAATCTTCACCATCATGTACAGTTTGTCTATGAACGTAAGACTACAGGTGAAGTCGAATATAAGCATGATTGAGCCAGAAACACCAGAGTTATTGCCCCTCGTGTTTGGAAAAAAACATCAACAAGTTATCAATGATTGGCTTGCACGCACGATTTTTTATTCAATGTTAACCAAACTTAAACAGTTTGCACATGACCATAAAAATTGATTGATACAATTTGATTTCTAACAGTTGCAAGACTTGCATGCAGTTATTTGTACATGCAACATTGATATCTTCAGAGCCTGCATTAACATCATTTATCATCATTGGACAGAAAATTATCAAAGAAAAAGCAAAGCTTTACCTTATAGCACAGCCATTACAATTATTGCATTGCAACTAGTTCTCCAAAACGGTTTGCGAAAAAGACATCAAAATCTACTGTTTCTGTATTTTCCAGAATTGTCATTGACTTAATGAAAAAGAGTCTGGTTAGACTATTGAGAAAAATGATTTTAGAACCATTAGCAAAAAAAACGCACATCCACTATCCAACTGGTACTTTAGTTAGGCCATTGCACTAACCGATGTTTTAAATCAAAATTGATCTTATCCCCCTCTGCGTATTGTTCAGATACCTTAATTTTCAAACCTGTCACAACAGTTTGGTCTTCATCTGTACCAGTTCTCAGGTGAGCGCTTTGGGCCATCATGGCCCTCTTGTTCACAGTTTCATTGACTTAAGAATTTCAGAAGTTCAGAACTGACCTTTTTCTCAAAACATAGGCAAAAAAGCCTGCCAAAATGTTGTAGGGCCTGTAGCAAAATGTATTGCACTTGTTGTATATCTCTGGGCACTTGAACCAAATCCACTTTGATGTAATATTTTCTTAGTTTTTAAAAGGTTTGCCAGTCAGTTATTATATAACGTCTTGAATAGTTATTTAAATGATTTAAATAATTTGGTTGGTCAAGTTTGATATCTCCTGCCATCTCTCTCAGGGTCTTTCCCTGATGTGGATGATTGTCCTTGATAGATATTTGTTTAATAATTTTTCAGTCCCTCCTATTCCGGTTTGAAAGCTCACTCCTCATTGGCTAGTTCCCCATGCCGTTCCCAAGACAGCTTAGACTCCATTTCACCCCCTCTCAAGGAGCCAGATTTTCCTGAGCTGGCTCAGTTGTTAAGTGGTGAACTGGCCACTTACACTGCAAAGTTGGCTAAGTTTTCGTTACAGCAGGTAAGATGTTCAGTTCAAAGTATTCTATAGTAGTAAAAGGACTGGAATACATGTATAAAGAATGTAGTGTTCTGTTAGTGAAATCAATACTAAAGTACCAGTTAAGAATTGAATAAGTGCCGAAAGATTGGTGACTTATCTGATGTAATACCTTCCATTAACAGAATTGATAATTTACTTTTGTTTCCAAGAATGATTTTTTTTGTATGTATGGTATATATTTATCCAGTTAGTGAATAAATGCTACCATTATTTAGAAATAATAAGTTGAAGTGCACAGCAAATATAAACATTGATATGCATATTATTTATAACTCTGTGTTTTTCCCAACAGGTGTGTGTGATGGAATTTGAAACATTTCAAAGAATTGGTGTTCCCCCCGAAGCTGCTCAGCGTATTAAAGCCATTATTAGTGAGAAATTGAAACTCAGGTACCGCTTTGTGATTTTTATTCAGTATGGAATCTTAGAGTTCTGTTATTAATTCACAATATTTCCATGTAATTCAAAAATTGATTAATCCAAATGTGCAAATCAATATACTGTTTTACCCAATTAAAGCACTCAGGCGTCACATGTTTCACTGTTAACCTAGTTTTCACAAGATAATACATGATAAAGCACAAGATAACACATGGTAAATAGTGTTTTATCCAGGAAGGCAGAGGGGCATGGCGCAATATATTCAAAAAGGGCATTTTAGCGCTCGGCGTCCTTTTAAAAGGACACGTGTTTCAGAGTATTGGCTATGAGTATCATGATATGATTAACTATTAATTATCATGTAATTACCTGAATATTTAAATGATTGATATATTTTCAAAACAAACAGTTATTCCAAAACATATATTTTATGAGTTTTATATTTTTATGCAATAAACAGTATAGCAAAAGTTTTAAACAGTAACAGAATACATCGACACAAAATGTACTATTGTTATTATACTGTTATAATGTTATAACTATTTTTGAAACAAAGTTTTTTGGGGCGTGTAAAACAAGATAAACACTAAATATACGTCTTATACCAGTATAGTTATTAAAATCGCCATCACGTCGCAGTGACATACATTCGATCTTCAACTAGACGCCATAATTATTTATATCGTCACCAGGTCTTTTATTTCCAGTCTAATGTATTACCAACGAAAAACTCACGGTGATTGATTTAATACCACTACAAGTAAATAGTTTCTTGAAATAACACGACATTTTACGCACTACAACATTTATTGATTTTTCTAGAAATAATACTAAGAACTGTCAGTTTCAAGAATTACTATACATTTATTATAATTAATAATAAAAATGTTCAATAATATAAACGCTGTATAGCAAGTCAGATGGTGCTAATCGATACATGCGGGTGATCGTCATAAAAAGCGGGCAGAATTTACACGAAGTGTGCCTTTAAAATAGTGGGACGTATAAATCTATATACTCATTTTATATTTTTAAAAAACTCTGAAAGCATGTTGTCACACTTATTCCGAATATAATTATGACAAAGTTTTGGCACAGGAAATAATTACACTGATTAAACATAAGAAAAAAATCGCGTTTGTTGCATATCTGTCTGACTCGTTCATTTTTTGCAATTCTCTATATAATGCGAGTAAATAGTACGAGGCGTGTCCGTAACGTACCCAGTACTACTGAGAAAGTTGGGAACCGAGGCAAGTTCTGTGGACCACATAATTATATTCTAATTATTTACTAATCGATACCTTATATTTACAAACATAAAGATTCGTAGCGAATATATAATTAACGTTCGGTTACGTCTGTTCTCTGCACAAATTTCAATAAACTAACGTTGTTTTTTGCCACTTTTACATTCTCCTTTTGAAGTTGTGCCAACCTCCGTTTACACGACGGCATTTTCAGTCTCACAAATTTAAACAAGTTTACTTAAACAACTTTTTCACAAATTTTTGTCCGACAATCGTTTTAAAATAATAGAGAATCTGTAATGAAAACTATTTGTGTGGGTCAATCTTAACTGAAACGTCGGGCTATATTTTGTAGGGGCTAGTATTTTCTTGACAATTGGGGCCCAATAGGTGTTGACAGGTTAGTCATATTTGACACGCATACCAATATAAAACTGGGTTCCCTTTCACACCTCAAGTCTCCAGATAGAGAACCCCACTATTGGACTCGTTCAGTAAAGTTACTGACGGGTTGTCAATCAATTAAGTACATTTGTTAATAAGTGTAAAAACAACTGAATAAAAATAATAAATCACCTGAATATATATACGATTATACACATACATACTATAGTAAATTTTTCAGGTGCCAATATTTGTAATTGTACATGTTCGTTGTGTTAAAAGTATTTGCCAAGAGGAATAATTAATCATATTAATTATAGAAAAGATCAAACATAACCAGAGATCTATTAATGTTTATTTATGGGTCTTTGACGTAACGAATACGGACAGTGGGACGGGGAATGTGGCAGTTAATGTTATGTACGTTAACCGTATATAGATAGCATCGTCACTTTAGTCGGTTTAAGAATCAACTTTCCCTAAAGCGGCTGACAATCAATAGTACAGTACTCGCTTAAATCTAATCGCTTGGAAATGTATGTCGGCAATAAGTCAAGCACAGTAATCAATTAAATCTTATCGATTAGAAAACTAAGTATGCACTGAATCAAGCACAGAGTGACAATAACACAAAACAGCGGGTGTCTTTCGCTAACAAAGGGCAAACAAAATTAGTCACGAGGCAATTAAGATCGTTATCAGTTAGGGCGAGTGGCGGCTTTTGCCTTGGAAAATGGCAACGTAGCGCTTCAAAAAAAGGGGCGTGACGCTGCGCCGCATAAAAAGGGCCTGGATAAAACACTAGTAAAGCACAAGATAGCACATGGTAAAGCACAAGATAACACAGGGGTAAAGCACAAGATAACACATGGTAAAGCACAAGATAACACATTGTAAAGCACAAGATAACACATAGTAAAGCACAAGATAACACATAGTAAAGCACAAGATAACACATGGTAAAGCACAAGATAACACATAGTAAAGCACAGGTACTTCACTCTTGTGAAGCTTAATGAATTGAAGTAAATCCTTTAAAGGTGCAGTTTCACATTTTTTGTCTGTGACAAATTATTTTCTAAAACTGACTTTATGCCCCCGAAGAAGGGCATATAGAAGTCGCACCGTCCGTCTGTGGATGGGTGCGTGCGTGGGTGGGTTCCGTCTGTCCAGACTTCGTTTCCGCTCTGTAACTGTTTAATGCCTGGATGGATTTCAATATAACTTCAGATTATTATTCCCCATGACTAGACGATGTGTCGCGTACAATTTCCATGCTCGTCGGTCAAAGGTCAAGGTCGCAATTAAAGGTCAAAGGTCGTGACTTTTTGTTTCTTCTCCATAACTTTTAAACGCCTGGATGGATTTTAATATAACTTCAGATTATTATTTCACATGACCAGACGATGTGTCGCATGCAACTCACATACTCGTCGGTCAAAGGTCAAGGTCACAATTTATGAGTTTTCGTTTCCTCTTCTATAAATTCTAAATGCCTGGATGGATTTTAATATAATTTCAGATTATTATACCTCAATACCAGACGATGTGTCACGTACAACTCCCATGCTCATTGGTCAAAGTTCACAGTTTAAGGTCAAACGTCATGAATGTTTGTTTCCGCTCTGTAACTTCATAACGCCTGGAAGGATTTTAATATAACTTCAGAGTTGTATTCCCCATGACCAGACAATGAGTCACGTACAACTACCGTGATGGTTGGTCAAAGGTCAAGGTCACAATTCAAGGTCAAAGGTCAATTATTTTTGTTTCCAATTCATAACTTTTAAATGTCTGGAGGGATTTAAATGTTACTTCAGATTATTATTCTCTATGATCAGACAATGTGTGCCATACAACTCCCATGCTCGTCTGTGAAAGGTCAAGGTCACAATTTAAGGTTAAAGGTCAAAGATTTTTGTTTCTCCACCATAACTTCTAAACGTTTGAAAGGATTTTAATATTACTTCAGATTGTTATTTTCAATGACCAGGCGATGTGTCGTGTTCAACTCCCATGGTCCTGAGTCAAAGGTCAAGGTCACAATTCAAGGTCAAAGGTCAGTGAAGTTTCTTTCAGCTCTATAACTTCCAAAAGTCTTGAAGCATTGTAATATTACTGATGATGTGTCACATACCACTTACATGCACCTTGGTCAAGGTCTGTGGGTCAAAGGTTACACTTAAAAGGTCAAATATTAGAATGAACTTTGTGTAGGAAGCATCGTTTTTGCCAACATGTAAGGAATCTAATAACTTGGTGGCAATGAAGATCATTATGAGGCAGTGTGTCACAACAACAAACAGCTGTGTTGCTGAAATCTCAAGATATTTGTCCAAGGCATAATATTGTACTCTGACATTGTTTTGCCTTCCTGTGACAAGCATATGCTGGGGGGGCATAAGTCACATCCCTGTGACAAGCCTTGTTCCAGTTCTATGATACATTTATTGTTCGTATTGCAAGGTTTTGAAAGCACTTTGCTTGTGCAAATTTAAATGTTTGACTGATATCTGTTATATGGCGAGAAAAATTGGCTACCCGGTATACATACTCTTGTAATTTTTTACACAAAAAGGCACACCCCTAAAAAATATCTAAATAATTATGATTTGCAATCCAAACAGCATAACAGGCTAAAAGTAACAATAGATTCTACAAATTCCTGTTTTAAAGTTCCATATTTAGAGAAATGTTGTTTTTTTATCAAATCCAAACTGAAACTGTCCCTTTAACAGTAGCTGGGGAGGAGTTTAAAATGTTAGTGGCAACAACTGTAGAAGTCATTAAAATGTTCTTGGTGCAGTTAATGCAAGGGGCACTAGTCAGTGTTAATTCTTCCTTTCAGGGAGATGACTGGAGCCCACATGCCAAATGGCCTGGTGGACCCAGCTGTGTTAGCTAGCTCCTTAAACTGCCATGGAGGTTACCAAGTGCTGCCCATGACCTACCCACCAATGTTCCCAATGCCTGGTCATCCCCTGGGTATCAACCCCCAGGCAGTCATTTACCACCAAAACGTGCAGTTACCACATCTGCCCCCAGGCTCTGGCCTGCCACCCAAGGGGAACACGGCGGAGGCTTCCCCAACAAACTCTGAGTACTCTACGCCGTCCCCCAGTCCACGCTTTCCAAATCCTCAAGTACCACCGCTTATGTTGGTGAGGGAGCAACCTCAGAAGTCCACTGATAGCTCCTCGGATGATGGTATGCATTGAGTGTTTTTATTTTAGTTAAGAGCAAAAACAATTTTGCATTCCATAAAATTGTAGTTTTCAACACTCAGTTTGCAAGTTCTAATGAAATTGTCATTGAATGTCATCTTGTGGTTAATGATAAAATAACTAGGACATTGATGAAAATTGATTATAAATATATTCAGTTGTTTTTAACAATAATTAAAATGTCAAAACATACATGTTTGTCTGATAGACATCTCCCTGACCATCAAAAACTTTGACATGAAAACAAAACATGGGTAAGTGGGAAGTATTGATGTTATCATTTTTAGCTCCACCGGCCGAAGGCCAGGGAGCTTATGCCATAACGTTTCGCCAGTAGTGCGTGCGTCCGTGTGTAAACTTTTTCTTTTAAGCGATTCCTCTGAAACCGTTGGACCGACATGGATGAAATTTCACAGGAATGTTCCTTGGCTGGTCCTCTTCCAAAGTTGCTCAAATACTTACAGTCAGCTGCATAAGATGAGCACCAGAGCTATTAATAGGAAAATCATTGAATTAAATCTCCTAAACCCCTTGGTAGATTTTCAAATAATTTCACAGAAATGTTCCTTGTTTGGTTCTCTACTAATGTTGCTCAAATGGTTCTGCTCTGTTGACAAACATGGCCATCTGAGGGCCGGGCCAGTTTTGCTTATATGGTTTATTGGAAATCATCTTGTTAGAAAGCACGGGATGGATTTCGAAATAATTTCACAGAAATGTTTGTTGGGTGGTTCTCTGCCAAAGTTGCTCAAATGATTTTACTGCTAGAGGGCAGGGCCATTTTACCTTATATGGTTGTATTTAAAACATTGAAAATCTTCCTGTCAGAAACCACTGGTTTGATTTCGGAATAATTTCACAGAAATGTTCCATGGGTGGTTCTCTACCCAAGTTGCTCAGATTTGTAAAACATGGCTGCCAGGGGGGCAGGGCCATTTTACCTTATAATTATGGCTAGGTTGATAACTTAGAAAATCGTTTTTGTTAGAAACCACTGGTTGGATTTTGAAATAATATCACAGAAATGTTCCTTGGGTGGTTCTCTACCAAAGTTGCTCATATGGTTCCGGTCTGTAGAAAAAAGGCCGCCTGGCGCCAGGGGACGGGGCCACTGATCGTAATACAGCTACATTTGAAACTGTGAAAATCTTCATGTCAGAAACCACTGGTTGGATTTAGAAATAATTTCACAGAAATGTTCCTTAGGTGGTTCTGTACTAAAATACTTTGTATTATATGGATTCGTTAAAACAACATGGCCACCAGAGGGCGGGTTCTTTTTCCTATATAGCATATCAGGGTCCTTTTGCTTCTGACACTCCTTACTTAATAAGTCAGTGGAGGGATACAGGCACTAGTGTGCCTCTTGTTTTTCCTATGGGCTAACAGTTAATGTTGTATTTGGCAAGATTTAGTTAGGCCTAACAAATTCTTATGTTTTGGGCAACTCGAACCTACCTAGCGAAAAAACACCGACGCTTAAGTTTTTAGAGACAATTATTTTCAGTGTAATATGTTTTAGTCAGATTTTAGATAATTTTTATTGTTCTTTGACCGAAATGTGTCTTTAAAAAAAAGTTTAAAAAAAAGATCAATCTCGAACGTACCTAACTTTTTTCAGACCATTGCCTGAGACAAACAATTTTTTTTTTTTGGCCTTAATTTGTTATCAGTTACAAAACTGAAATGCTGCGTTATTATTGTTATCTCTCCAATAAACAGTCAGGCAAAAATGCTCAGTATAATTATTGAAATACATGGTGTACAGGTACTATATATCTAAGACAACTTTAAAATTACTGTTTTATCATGTTGTCAGTAAAACTTGATCTTATAAGAATATTAAGTGCAAGATATGTGGTTGTGATGAATCCTTTTTATCTGAGATGGGTAACCAATAAACAAAACGTGTTCTATTTCAGACAAGCTTTCCTCTCAACAAAGGGGCAAAGGCAAGGCCCATTCGGCCCCCAACTCTGCACGCTATGGTCGCTCAGACAGGAACTCTGAAGTGACCGGAACTTCTACCAAGGCAGGCTTGAGAACAGACGGGAACCAGTCATCAGCGACCACTGGCAGCAGTGGGTACAACTCGGACCCAACCTTCAATGGCAGACAGAGAACCCAGCTCGGTCATTTGACTATACCAATGCCTGACAATAGCTTTAAACCTCCACTTCAGTTTCTGAGGTCGTGTGTAATCATCAACCCACAGACCCACACTCAAATGGTCTTCCCACCTTATACAGCACTTAATTCTATTCCTGTTATACCGCATAATTTATTGACTTCGAATTCTCTGAGCAATCAATCTCAGTGTAACACTACAAATGTGATGAGCCATTCTGGAAGTGTTTCCACAGCAACGTCCAATGTGGCTTCGCAAGGTAGTGTCACACATGCAATGAATGCTGTGACAACAAACTTTGTAGTGTCGGGTTCAGTGCACAGTGCTAATGGAGTCCCCCCACCAGTCAATATAAACAAAGCTTACCAAGGCAGTGCAGGCATATCTGTGAGTGTAAATGAGAGATCTGGAACCGTTGTGAATGGAGAGAACATTGCTGCTCAGATGATGCCAGCAAGTGAGAGCTCAGTTCCGTGGCCAGGGTATGCAACGTCGTCGATGCCCAGTAACATGACCTTGACCTATGCAACCTCCAGCCCCACTGTGGCCCCAAGTAGGTCTTCCTGTGTGGGATCTGTGTGCGACTGCCCATCATGCCCCTCGCGCAATGGACAACCAAGTATTCAGTACATCCAGCCAAACTTTCCACCACAATTATTTCAGTATTCTCATATGCCTATGTACCCATTACCGTATATACCAAGGCTTAATGGTTTTAATCAAGAAATGATGCATAATCATCCTCCGATGTTTTACTGTTCCGGACCAGGCCCCACCTTCCATGGAATGCCTGGGGCATATAATGCCTACAGCAGTAGTGGTGGCCCTGTGAACATTGATATGCAGAGGAAAGTGAAGAGGACAAATTGTCACAACTGTGGATCTGATAAGCATGCAGCCACTGAATGTACAGAGAGCTCGCTGCAAACCAAGCTAGGTGAGTTAGAGTAAAACACTAGTGGCAGTATAGCACTTTTGTTATATCAATGATTCTGAATGTTTGTAGCTTTAAAAAAAACACTGATCCTCTAACATGGATAGAAATTCTTGCTATAAAAAAGTTGTGCATTATTATTTTTCATAAAATACTACTGGTTTAAAGCATTTTGAACTGTTATAGTTCATTTTACTACTTTATGCACGTGATTAAGAATGATTTGTTAAGACATTGTATGAAATTGTAACTATGAAAATTTCCTTGCGGACAGATAATAATGTATAATTGTGTATTCCTTCTTAGGTCAGTCCTTGTATTCCTATGATCCAAAATACGAGTCTGAGAAACAGTGAATGTCCGCAGAACGAAACTCACTCTGGAATTTTGTTAACAGCAGTGAAGACTGCAGCGTACAGAAGGACCAGTTCTGCATTTAGTGTCTTACATCAACTGTCTGGGGAATGTTTAGTACCAAGGAATGTGTAACAGTTATAGCCATACTGCACTGCTGTGTGATATAAGGCATTGTTTTATTCAAAACACAGGGTTAAAACATGCCAGTGATAAACCCAACAGCTAGGTTTCTTTTTATAAGGCCTAAAATAAAATATTGTTTGTTTCCCCTCCCGCGACCGACCCAGCAAAATTGCCGCGACCCCCAAAAAATTATAGACCAAAGAATACAATATTTTATTTTATTTGTGTGTGAAAATGCGTTGTGCGAATCCTTAAAAAGAATACAATAGCATGTAGAAATCTTACTTTCAGAAAGACGCTTATAAAATGACTTTAAACTGACAGTTCTCGGTAACGCCTAATTCGGCGTATTTTGACGCATGCTTTTACGAAAAGGACGCCATAACATTCAGTGTCACATTCTGTGGCACAACCATTGCCGCTCGCATATGCATGTTTTTTTTTAAAGACAAAGAACGCCCACCGGCAATTAACAAACTCGCCTTTATGCACCAAGTGTCCATTATCGATAAAATCTAGACGCAGGAGGAGTAAGCTTAACAAGAGTTAAACAGTCAGCCAATGAGAAGGCATAAAATTTCCAACATGCAAATGAGCATAGTCGTTAGAAAGTTTATCACGCCCTCATTCTAATTTTAATTGGTTAAGGTGCAAGTCATTTGTAACACATTTGCGTAAGGTATGTGTTTTGTTATAGATATGTGTGTTTTTAACGTCCGCGTTTATAATAAATTACTACAAATTAAAATAGTAAATAAGTAAATAATTATAAATAAAATCATAATTTTGGTGAATTTTGGTGAAAGGAACCGTTTACTAAGAATATGAATTACGACATCATGTAACTCAACAAACTGATCGCGTCAAACATCTTATTTTGTTAAAAAAAATACAATTACTAGATCTATTAATAATTAACGTAAGTGTTATTCAAACTCATCAATGCACACGGATTAAAATAATGCAAAAACTTTGGCTGAGGCAACATTTGAATGAAAGTTAGCGGAACTAAAGTCCTTGTCAAAAATGAAAGTAAATCAACTTCAGCGCCTTTTGTTTTTATTTTATTGTATCAAAAATGTTCTGTTGCTTTCTTTTTATTAATGAACAAAGTCCTATTTGTTTTTATTTCCATAGAATGCTAATTCATTTATGCTCTAGCATTTGTTCAGATACAGTATTACAGATTGATGCTTTTAAATACTATCCACGTGTTAAGCGTGTAACACGCTTTTCATCTTCAAACTGCTAGCCACAATTTGACAGTCACCGTTGCTATGGCTGTTGCTAACAGCGTTCTGTTTTGGAAATCCGGCAAATTGCAATGTAACGCTATTACTGCTTAGTTTTAACAGGTTTTTATTATTAACGCTATAGTTTTTCACGTATGTTATTGTTTGTTCAATTTTGATAAATTATTGTAAGGTAATTAGAACATAGTATTACGTAAATAAGCAGAACGTTATTAATCTACTGCAACGAAAATATTAAGAATTTATACTATAACTTAACATTTCGAACATAAGGAAAACATGAATGAAAATGACTTATTGTGTATAAAAATAAAATATTTTTCCAACCTACCGACCCACCCTTTATTAGCATGGGTCGCAATAGGGGAAACAAACAATATTTTATTTTCGGCCTAACCCATTTTCATGCATGAATCTGTTAAACCAAATAACTAGGGTTGTTTTATTGTCACCCAGGTTTAATACATTGAAGTGATGAACCAAATGACTGTTAACTTTCAGTTTTAAGGGCTTATATAAGTTTGTGATATATTGCAAGTTTGAAAATTGATATGAGACGCGTTGTCGGAAAACCGGAATTAATGCATGTGCGTAAAGTGTCGTCCCAGATTAGCCTGTGCTGTCTGCACAGGCTAATACAGGACGGCACTTTCCGCCTACAGTGGATTTATGTTTAGAATAGACTTCCTTGAAACAAAAAATAACAAACGCGGAAAGTGCCGACCCGGATTTGCCTGTGCAGACTGCACAGTCTAATCAGGGACAACACTTTATACACATGCATTAAGACCGGTGTTGCCTCAGCCCGCCCCATATGTTTTTAGGATAAAAACAAAATATTTGAATAGTTGTGATGTTTGAATTCCAGTCAAGCTCAAATCTTGGTTGTATTATCTGTATATAGCAGGTCCCCTGCTGTGTAAATTCGAACAACAAACAATAATTGTACTTGGTAGTAATACATTTAAATAGTATGATTGCGTGAACTGCAATATAGTATTTCTCATTTTTCGGATGTTTTCATGAAAATCTGTACATATAATTTTGCACGGTCTGTTGATAATGTGTCAATATGGTACATGTATTGTGATAATGAAGTATTTGATTTTACATAAATTCTAGTGGTAATGGCTGTTTGAGGTAGGACTTATAGCCTTTCAACTTATTTTAATTGAAGTATTACCGATAGTCCATGATGTTATATTTCAAACTATGAGCATTATACATTATTGGGATGGTTGTACACGCTTGAGAGTACATGAGAGTTTATACCTTCATCTGTTTGTCAATATCTGGTAATTGAACTAATGATTAAATGTATAGTATGGTTAATGGTTTCAACATGTGTACAGAATGTAGTCATGTACGTTCATGGGACTTGTGAGTTTGCACTAATGGCTTTACCCATGACATGTTCATAAGAAAATCATTCATGGTCCATTGATCTTAACCATGTTGGTTTGGTAGGTCAGAACGCTTTCTGACAGACAACAATGCAGCTCCACTTACCTCTCTAGATTTTAATGCGTAGATTGTTTTATAAATTTTACGAAGTTGATACATATGTGAGTTAGTGCTGCAAATAACTCACAAAAATATGTGTTTTTAGAAATGGCTTATTCCATACTGCTTTAAAAACAGGTTATCATGTCTTCAGGTTGTTTATAACATATTTAGCTCACCTGAGCACGAAGTGCTCACTGAGCTTTTGGTATAGGGGACCTCTCCGGCGGCGGCCGTCCTGCCGCCGTCCGTTGTCAAGGTGCCGTCAACAATTTGGACCGTTATCGCGATAAAGACTACATTTTTTATTAAATCTTGACCAAAATTGCATAGTTTGTGTATGACCATAAAATCTTGGACGAATTCGATAATGGGCCCAATCGGACCAGTAACACCAGAGTTATTGCCCCTTTTTCATGCAAAAAAAGTGCAAAAGTGCCCTTTTGCAACGTATAGACTTTTATTTTCCATCCAATCTTAACCAAACTTTCACATTTTGTGTATGACCATCAGATCTCAGCAGACGCCAAAAATAGGCCAGATCGTATTTCAAACACCAGAGTTATTGCCCTTTGTTTATTAAAAAAATATACAAAAATGGACATTATTCAGGATAGAGAGAGACATTTTTCATCCAATCTTCACCAGTCTTGCACAGTTTGTTTATTACCATGAGATTACAGTTGAAGTATATAAGCAAGATCGGACCAGAAACACCAGAGTTATTGCCCTTTGTTTGTGAAAAAAATATGCAAAAACATTATACAGGATAGAGACTTCATTTTTCATCCAATCTTCAGCAATCTTGCACAGTTTGTCTATGACCATAAGATTAAAGGTGAAGTAAAATATAGCAAGATTAGACCAGAAACACCAGAGTTATTGCTCTTTGTTTGTGAAAAAAATAAGCAAAAATGGACATTATTCAGGATAGAGACTTCATTTTTCATCCAATCTTCAGCAATCGTGTACAGTTTGTCTATGAACGTAAGACTACAGGTGAAGTCGAATATAAGCATGATCGAGCCAGAAACACCAGAGTGATTGCCCCTTGTTTTTGGAAAAAAACATCAAGTTATCAATGATTGGCTTACACACACGATTTTTGATTAAATGTTGACCAAACTTACACAGTTTGCGCATGACCATAAAAATTGATTGATAAAGTTTGATTTCCAACAGTTGCAAGACTTGCATACAGTTATTTGTACATGCAACTTTGATGTCTTCAGAGCCTGAATTAACATCATTTATCATCATTGGAAAGAAAATTATCAAAGAAAAAGCAAATCTTTACCTTATAGCACAGCCATCGCAATAATCGCATTGCAACTGGTTTTCCAAAACTGTTTGCGAAAAAAGACATCAAACTCTACTGTTTGTGCATTTTCCAGAATTGTCAATGACTTATTGAAAGAGGGTCAGGTAAGAATATTGAGAAAAATGATTTGAGAACCATTAGCAAAAAAATGCACATCCACTTCCCAACTCATACTTTAGTTAGCCCATTGCACTAAACGATGTTTTAAATCAAAATTGATCCTACCCCCTCTGTGTATTGTTCTGATACATTAATTTTCAAACCTGTCACAACAGTATGGTCTTCATCTGTACCAGTTCTCAAGTGAGCGCTTTGGGCCATCATGGCCCTCTTGTCTAAATTATTGACTTTTATCAAAATCTCAACCATCATGTATATTTATGTTCGAGTGTTTCACATGCTTTTATTTATTGAATGCTCAAATTAGTCTGGTATGAATGACATGCTATGAAAGATGTCGTTGTATCTCCATGGTAACAGTCATGTGACCTCAACATTCAGAAGGTGCTCATGCATTTCTTCCTTTATGCTAGCATGTAAATATCTTGCTACTCCGAGCACACCATACAACAGTGGAGATTCAGTAGTTACCTGTAGATGAAATATTTTAATTGTTGTCTCATCAAGGCATGAAGTTTTACCAGTTTTTTATCTCGTGTATATATTATTTTACTCCTGCCGTATATAACTTTCAACGTTATAAAGTCCTCAAAATGTGAGGCGTGTGTTATGATTTTGCTGTATAGCAACATTTTTGGTGTAATAAATGCGTGTAATAGCAAACTATAAATAAAGTCATTTCAAATTACAAGTTAGAACTTAACACACCTTTCCTGTGTATTCATTGTAAGCAAAATCAGGTTTCTGGTCGAACCTAATGTTGTTTTATCATTGAAGATCTGCAGCACACTGTCAAGAATGTGTAGTTTATAATGGGCTGTTCTTATTGTATAATAACACTTTATAGCTTACTGTAAGTATTGTGATCACTGTTTGTGTGTTATCTATAGTTGCTTGTTATTATATCAACCAAACTTAATCAAATCTTAACCAAAAAAAAGTTCTGAGTGATATGTTTCACCAAAAAAAAAATGTTACCCTTATTTTTCATGAAGACTATTTTGTTCTCATGTTAACTATGTACATGGAGTCCAGAATTCAAATAAGGACATTATTAGTAAAAACAAGATATCAGTATGTCAATGGCTTGTGACCATTTTAATCTGGACATGTGAGCAATAGAGGGCCATCATTTGTCCACTTGTTTCTGTTTATGATGGTATGTGATAATGTTCCATGTTTTGCTACTTTATGGTCATTTATACGAATGAATGAATTTAAGGCACGTATGTGGGTTGTTAGGCTGTTCATTTTACTAGCTGCATGTTGGCATGAATGTTTACTAATGAGAGACATGCCATTACCAGTATGTGTATTTTTAACATGTTTACGGTTGTAATTCTCATGGTAATTAGCAAAACTGACTGTTCATATTTTAGTTTAAACTTCATGTGGTATGATGTTGACCATGAACTGTCTTTTATATAAGGAATCCTAATGCAATTGATATTTTATTATTTATTTCTTCGTAAACATTTTTTGTTGACTCCAGTGCCTCAAATGTTATGTTTGTTGTAAATGCTTAAAATTGTGCTACAGAAATAATTGTGGCGTCTGTGCCATGATGAAAGTGCTTTTTAAATTGTGGGATGTGATGTAAGACATATTAAATGAAATCTATATGTGATCAACCTTATTTAGTTCTCATTATATAATTATGTAAAACTATTTGATGTCTCATGTGCTTGATTTTCAAGTTTCAACAAATGTGTGTTCTTTACTTCAATGGCTCTAAAATATTTTCGTGAACTATTCGTGTGGAACATCTTATACTTTATACTTCCCCTAGAAGTGAAGCAGATTCTGACCCATTTCATAATGCTGTTGGGTTTGTCAGTAAAAGTATTTGCAAGATTGTCAAGGGGATATGAGATAATTGCAAGTAATTAATACGAGTCATTCACTTATGAAACATCATGCTGTAAAGATTATTCTACCTCTCGCATATGCAACTTGACAACATATCCTGGTATCAGAAGTTCCTAGCATACAGCATTAATAGGTAGGTATGATATAAGATGATCCATGAAAATGCACATAGAAACCTTGGATATGCTATTCTAACTTTACCTTTTATTTTTATATTTAATAAAGTGCACATAATAAACAAACCTCTCAGTTTTATTCAGTTCTGCAGAAATGACAAGTTAATACAACTGCATTAATTCGAACTTCGTTTGATTGTAATTGACAATTATTTATATTGCTTACATGTGTAATTGAAAATGTCTCTTTTTCACTATCATGTTTTAACCGATAATGTTGATTATTAATACCGTAATGTGATTATTATTACCAAGATCTGAGGTGTTTGCACTCGCCTGATACTTGATGTGCTTGTTTTTAGCCATGATGCAGTATTTAAACAGCACAACCTCAGTTACAGTATTTGTCGATTAAAGAGACCTGTTCACAGACTTGCAAATGTGCAATTTTCAAAATTTTTGTCATTGATCTCAAAAAGAAAAATACATTATATATAAAAAAAAGCAAAATATCTGACAAAGAAATATATAGGAAAAATAATGTTGTTTATAGATAATCATTGACTGGAATTGATAAAATTATAAAATGTTTGTAATGGTTTTCATCAGTATTTTGTAAAATGCATGTATCACTTACATAGCTTTAAAAATACACTACTTGTTATAAGTTCGATACCCGGCGAAGGAAATTTTTAGCTCACCTGAGCACGTAGGGCTCTGTGAGCTATTGGTATAGGGGACCTCTCCTGCGTTGGCCGTCTATGTCGATCATGTGCCGTCAACAATTTGTTTCGTTCCCAGGATAGAGACTTCACTTTTTATCCAATCTTAACCAAACTTGCACACTTTGTGAATTAACATGAACTCTCGGACGTGATTGTTAATGGGCCAGATCACACCAGTAACACTAGAGTTATTGCCCCTTTTTAATGCAAGAAGTGCAAAAATTGCAAACCTTACATGAAGTTATTTTTACATGCAACATTGATAGCTTTAGAGCCTGCATTAACATCAGTTTTCATCATAATGGACCAAAAATTATCAAAGAAAAATCAAAACTTGACCTTATAGCACAGCCATCCCTATTATCGCATTGCAACTAGTTCTCCAAAACTGCCTGTGAAAAAACATCAAAATCTACTGTATCTGCATTTTCCAAAATTGTCACTGACTTAATGAAAAAGGGTCAGGTAAGAATACAGAGAAACATGTTTTGAGAACCATAAGCAAAAACACTGCATATCCACTACCCAACCATTCTTTAGTTAGCCCATTGCACAAGCCGATGTTTTAAATCAAACTGATCCTATCCCCCTTTGAGGAAACGTGTATTGTTCAGATACCTTAATTTTCAAACCTGTCACAACAGTATGGTCTTCATCTGTGACAGTTCTAAGGTGAGCACTTTGGGTCATCATGGCCCTCTTGTTTTTAATTTACTTTTTTTATGCCCACAAAGGAGTGCATATAGTAGTCACACCGTCCGTTTGTGGGTGGGTGCGTGCGTGGGTGGGTCTGTCCATCCATACTTTGTTTTCCACTCTGCAACTTTCTAATGCCTGAATGGATTTTAATATAACTTCAGATTATTATGACTAGACGATGTGTCGCGTACAACTCCATGCTCGTCGGTCAAAGGTCAAGGTTACATTTCAAGGTCAAATGTCATGAATTTTCGTTTCCGCTCCATAACTATATAACTCCTGGATGGATTTTAATATAACTTCAGATTATTATTCCACATGACCAGGCGATATGTATTGCGTGCAACTCCCATACCCGTCGGTCAAAGGGCAAGGTCACAATTCAAGGTCAAAGGTCATGAATTTTCGTTTCCTCACCATAACTTCTAAATGCCTGGATGGATTTTAATATAGCTTCAGATTATTATTCCGCATGACCAGACGATGTGTCGAGGACAACTCCCATGCTCGTCGGTCAAAGGTCAAGGTCACAATTTAAGGTCAAAGGTCATGAATGTTTGTTTCCAATATAACTTCTTTATGCCTGGAAGGAGTTTAATATAACGTCAGATTATTATTCCCCATGACCAGACAATGTGTCGCATACAACGCCCATGATGGTTGGTCAAAGGTCAAGGTCACAATTCAAGGTCAATTATTTTTGTTTCCACTTCATAACTTCTAGTTGTCTGGAGGGATTTAATGTTACTTCAGATTATTATTCTCTATGACCAGACAATGTGTCGCATACAACTTCCATGCTCTTCGGTCAAAGGTCATGGTTACAATTCAAAGTCAAAGGTCAAGGATTTCTGTTTCTCCACTATAACTTCTAAATGTTTGAAAGGATTTTAATATTACTTCAGATGATTATTTCCCATGACCAGGCGATGTGTCGTTTACAACTCCCATGGTCCTTAGTCAAAGGTCAAGGTCACAATTCAAGGTCAAAGAATTTTCTTTCTGCTCTATAACTTCCAAAAGCCTTGAAGGATTTTAATATTACTTCAGATTATTTTTTCCCATGACCAAATGATGTGTCACATACCACTTACTTGCTCCTCAGTCAATGTCTGTGGGTCCAAGCTTACACGTTAATAAAATATTAGAATGAACTTTTTGTAGGAAGCATCTTTTTTGCCAACATGTAAGGAATGTAATAACTTGGTGGGAAAGAAGATCATTATGAGGCAGTATGTCTCTACAACAAACAGCTGTGTTGCTGAAATCTCAAGATATTTGTCCAGGGCATAATATTGTACTCTGACATTGTTTTGCCTTCATATGACAAACATATGTTCGGGGGCAAATGTCACATCCTGTGACAAGCCTTGTTTTTACTTATTTGATATTTGTTATTGTTAGTCCAGACGCTTTAGTTTTTGCAGTTTAGACATTTAATGGCATTTTTCAAAAATACGTAAAATCTGTGAACAAGTCCCTTTAAGAATTTGACTACAGTATACTGACCAGTGAAGGTGCTTTCTTGAAATGTGTACCCATGCCAAGGTTGTTACCCATATTGTTATGTTGGTAATTTGATGTCGTTTAAAACACATTCAGATATTCAGCATATTTGTATTTTTTTGTGGTTTTATTAACTGTTGTTTCAAATTATATTTCTTGTTTGCGACAACAAAAGCATTGTCGCAAACTTCAGCACTACGTTAAAAACAAAGGATTCCCCATAATTAAATAACTAACATCACATGTGAAGTATAAATTACCGGATCGTTGTTCTTAAAATTAAGTGTAACAGGTTCATGACCTTGAATGAAGGCTTCTGATTGGTTAACATGATTACAAGTTACAAATTGAAAAGAACAGTTTGTGTCTGACAAATTGGGGTAAGGTGTTAAACTACTGATAAGAATCGACGATTACATAATTGATAGGATTAAAACCAATACACACATTAGCTCTAGACGCCCTCAGCCATATGCCAGTTGTGAGATGCTATCAAAGCAAGGCTCTTACGCAAGCAGGTCGGGCTACTGATCCTTAATTAAAACAGTAGCCCGACAGGCTGATGCTTTGAATTTCTGGTAGCCGGGCAAAAAATTGTGTTAGCTTGGGGCTATGGATTTGTCCGACACTGACTTAAGTCTGTGTTGTTTTCTTGAGATTCATTCGAGTATCTTGTTTTCAATAAAGTTGCAAAAGCCTGTGTTTGATTTAAACTCGACTTCGCAGTACATAATTTTTTTCACAAGCTTTGTTTTGTTTATTCTAAAAGATATAGACGCTTCCACAAATGTCAGTCATAGGGAAAGATCTAGAGCAAAATAGCAGGGTGTTGCACCCTGCTCCTTTGTGGTTCCCCCCTGCTGCCCATCTTGACTGGTCAACACAGAAATGTTTCAACACATTTTTGCAAATATTCAACTTCAAATGAATAGACTATGATTATCATAAATGATAAGCATTTGACTCATGAAAACCCTGGATTAAGCAAATGATTAGAAATGGACGACAAACTGGTTCCATTTCCCCCCTGCTCCTTTTTAGTAGCACACTGTACCTTTTTAGATCCTAGATCTTTCCCTACAATCATATTCAAATTAATCTGCAATATTATCCAATCATTGCACCTTAACAAATTTAATCCTTTAACAATAGCTGGGGAGGAGTTTAAACTATTCGTGGCAAATCCCAGATCAGTCTATTGTAAGAGTGTCCCTGTTTTGATACCCCTCACAAACGAAGTTTGGGGGGGTATATAGGAGTGAGCTTGTCGGTCTGTCAGTCTGTTGGTTTTTGGTTTCCGGATGATAACTCAAGAAAGGCTTGACATATTCAAATAATTTTTAGTACACATGTGTAACATCATAGAATATGTTATGGCCCCTTTTCGACTTAAAATTCCCTAAAAACATGATTTCCGGACGATAACTCAAGAATGGCTTGACATATTCATATAATTCTTGGTATACATGTGTAGCATCATAAAATACGGGTCAATTTCGACTTTGGTTACAAACCACTAAATTTTGACAGAGTTATGGCCCTTTTTTGACTTAAATTCCCTAAAAACATGGTTTGCTGACGATAACTCGACAATGGCTCGACATATTTAAATAATTATTGCTATACATGTGTAACATCATAAAATACAGGTCGAGTTCGACTTTGGTTATAAACCACTACATGTTGACAGAGTTATGGCTCCTATTAAAATTAAATTTTTCCAAATACACTGTTGACCATTCACAAATTAAAGCATTCTCGCTGTCCATTTCTTTCGAATGGATGTCATAGTTTTGTGACAAGGCCATATTGCGGGGGTATATCCGTCACTCGTGTGACAAATCTAGTTACACTTAAATGTACATAACTTTGTGATGCCATAGCATTTTGTGCTGAAATTACAAAATGTAAACAGAAACTGACCTTATGTTCAAGCTTTACCGAAAGATTAGATGAAACAGTCTGCTTTTTCATTAGCATATTGATTCTTTTAGTTATGTGGAGTAATTTTCAGACACTGAAACAGTAGTCGTCTATTCATTGTATTGTACCAGTAAATTGAATCAGAAAGATGCAAGAATACCAAAAAGTTGATGGCTGCAATTTCATAATAATTTCAGCAACAAATGTTATGGAAGATTTTATGTTTTAGCATTTTATGACAGGTACTGATTTAAGCATGAATGTTTCCCTGTATTGTTTTTAAACTCGTAAAGAGCATTGTAAATGATTATACACTTAATGTGTGTTGTTGGACGGATTGTGAAACAATCATTTGCTTACAAGTTACTTCCTTAAAATGTGAAACTTACTGTATTTATGTATAAAATACGTGATAAAAAAAAAATCAAAATTTTGAAAGAGACAAAAATAAAATAAAATGATTAAATAAATGGAAGTCTTTGTTGTCAGTGTCTGTATTGAACATACATCATATGCACATTTTCTGACAAAAGTCAATGTATGACAGTTGCAGCTGGATACCACAAACTTTTAAACATTGTTCAATGAAGATCTTTCAATTACAATTCTCGCTGATATTTCTATTGACAAAGAACAAAATTGTAATTGTTTAATTACCTAATAAACAACACAAAAAGTAGTCCCAAATCTGAGCACAGCTTAGTAAAATGTAGTTCTTATTACAATTGCAAAATTATTTGTAAGATCATGTTAGAATCAAAATAATGTTAGCATTATCATTGTTTATCAGCCAATAAACAACTCTCATTCTGATGCGTGGCTATTTTAATTCCTACGCATCTGAATTCCAAATCGTTTATTGGCCAATAAACAGCGATAAATTGAAATGATTTCTTAACGTATTTTGTCTGTGCCAATGAATCACAGAGTAATAGTTTCCACTAATTAACTTTGTCTTAGATGTCAAATACTCACACATACATGCATACATGTATCACTCATGGATTTACGCTGACAATACATGTAACAACCATTGGAACCCCATGCAAAAATGGATCAATGAAACCTGACTGCCACAATTTTAGTTGGGTCTTTTATAACATAACTTTTGTGTAGACCAAATTAATATTTATTGTGAAGGAATTGGTGAAAATACGCAATTTTTAACAAAATTTGGAAAGTATCACTTATTTATACCCCCATAAACATAGTTTGGGGGGGTATATAGGAGGGAGCTTGTCTGTCTGTTGGTTTCTGGATGATAACACAAGAAAGGCTTGACATATTCAAATAATTTTTGGTACACATGTGTAACATCATAGAAAACATGTCAAGTTTGATGTTGGTAACAAACCACACAATTTTGACAGAGTTATGGATCTTTATTATGCCCCCCTTCGAAGAAGTGTGGGTATCTTGCTTTGCACCTGTCCGTCGGTATGTCGGACTGTCCTTAGACCATTTTGTTTCCACACGATATCTAGAGAACGCTTTGACCTACGATTATGAAAGTTGGTATGCTGGTTACTTGGGAGGAAAGGACGACGCCTATACATTTTGAGGTGTACAGGTCAAAGGTCAAGGTCACAGTTACAAAAAATAGAAAATGGTTTCCACTTAATAACTTGAGAATGCATCAAGCTATTTTAATGAAACTTCATATATAGATATCTTATATTAAGACCTCTCTTGGGATTGCATATGTGGTGGGTGGGGTCAAGGTCAAGGTCACCGTTACTAAAAATAGAAAAACACTTCGCTCAATAACTTGACAAGCATTGAGGTATTTTAATGAAACTTTATACATAGATACCTTATATCGAGACCTCGCTTGGGATTGCATATGGGTTGGGTGGGGTCAAGGTCACCGTTGCTAAAAATTGAAAAACGGTTTCCGCTCAATAACTTGAGAACGCATAGAGATATGTTAATGAAACTTCATACATAGATACCTTATATTGTGACCTCTCTTGGGATTTCATATGGGGTGGGTGGGGTCAAGGTCACCATTACTATAAACAGAAAAACGGTTTCCACTCAATAACTAGAGAACGCATCGAGATATTTTAATGAAACTTCAGACATAGGTACCATATATTGAGACCTTGCTTGGGAGTGCATATTAAAAAAAATTCTTAACAATTGCACATATTCACAACTTGGCTGCAAGTTGGGGGGGGGGGGGGGGGGGCATGTTTTACAAACATCTCTTGTTTGACTTAAATTCCCTAAAAACATGGTTTCCTGACGATAACTCAACAATGGCTTGACATATTTAAATAATTATTTGTACACATGTGTAGCATCATAAACTACAGGTCAAGTTTGACTTTAATTACAAACCACTAAATTTTGACACAGTTATGGCCCCTTTTTGACTTAAATTCCCGAAAAAAATGGACAATAACACATGAAAGGCTTCACATACTTCAATTATTTTTGGTACATAGGTGTAACATCATAAAATACAGATCAAGTTCAACTTTGGTCACAAACCACTAAATGTTGACAGAGTTATGGCTCCTATTAAAATTAAATTTTTCCAAATACACTGTTGACCATTCACAAATTAAAGCATTCTCTCTCTGTCCATTTCTTTAGAATGGATGCCATAGTTTTGTGGGGGTATATCCGTCACTCATGTGACAATTCTAGTTGCTTCAAGTCGAAGCTAGCTTTATGTATGTAACTGTTACCAGTAATTGTTAATACACTATTTGTTGCAAGTCTGCAAGTCTGACAACACTACATTTGAACATATTTATTAGCAGTGCAAAAAAAATTACTGTGTTCATTCAAGTTAAAAGAAGCCATTTAGTTATCAATACAGTTATAAGTAAAAGGTCTCTTCTACAAGAAGTCCTGTTTTAAATGATACATACACATACTTTTATTAACGATGTTTATTGTAGATCTACATACTTCACAAATAAAGATTATTTAGTTAAATACTCATTAACATTTTTTCTAATAGTTCATTTTTTCCTGCAGCCCTTTGTGCGTACTTCATTTGGGTTTCTTTTGTCCCAGTAATGGGTCTGGCCCCTCTGTGAATTGATACCAAGCTGAGCGGCCCTACTGGTCACGTCGTGGATCACAAATGGCGACGTCTTGACGGCATAATCTGGGTCAAACACATCGTTTTTGGCCCGAGCTTTCCTGGAGATGCGGTTATGGGCAACCTGCTGATCTTCTGCGAGAATGGGGTTCGCAACATGCTTACCTCCTTTGGGTAATGGCAATCGGAACTGTAACAACACAAGAAATCCATGTTTTCATTGGTTATACAGAATATACTAAGTATGTTTTACGGATTAACTGTGAGTAACTGTTCACGAGACATCTAGAATAGGCACAGAATATTTTCTATTCTTCTCCCAAACTTGACAGATATTCCTTTCTAAAAAAATAAGGATTAACAGTAATAAAACATTGTAAATTAGTGACTTTACAATAATAAACTGTTGGAATTTCAAATTAACAACTGTTTGATCATTGCTGTCTATAAACTAAAACTGGATGTTTACCATGGTAACATTAGTAAGTACTGTTCTAAGAACATTGTAAATTTGAATCTTACTAGGTATTTGGTCGCTCTTATTGCATCATTTAGAATGACTTGCAAGTAACACTAGCGACATTGGTATCTAGCATATTTGCAAACACAGAAGTATTTTTTCTTCAACCAAGTCAGTTCTTTATTTTTAAGTCTAAGACTGGGTTGGTGAATACAGGCCTTGGACTAGCCACCCTCTAAGTTGGTGCTAGGCTTGGACTAGCCACCCTCTAAGTTGGTGCTAAGCTTGGACTAGCCACCCTCTAAGTTGGTGCTAGGCTTGGACTAGCCACCCTCTAAGTTGGTGCTAGGCTTGGACTAGCCACCCTCTAAGTTGGTGCTAAGCTTGAACTAGCCACCCTCTAAGTTGGTGCTAAGCTTGGACTAGCCACCCTCTAAGTTGGTGCTAAGCTTGGACTAGCCACCCTCTAAGTTGGTGCTAAGAAAGATGGACTAGCCACCCTCTAAGTTGGTGCTAAGCTTGGACTAGCCACCCTCTAAGTTGGTGCTAAGCTTGGACTAGCCACCCTCTAAGTTGGTGCTAAGAAAGATGGAGTAGCCACCCTCTAAGTTGGTGCTAAGCTTGGAGTAGCCACCCTCTAAGTTGGTGCTAAGCTTGGACTAGCCACCCTCAAAGTTGGTGCTAGGCTTGGACTAGCCACCCTCTAAGTTGGTGCTAAGCTTGGACTAGCCACCCTCTAAGTTGGTGCTAAGCTTGGACTAGCCACCCTCTAAGTTGGTGCTAAGCTTGGACTAGCCACCCTCTAAGTTGGTGCTAAGAAAGATGGACTAGCCACCCTCTAAGTTGGTGCTAAGCTTGGACTAGCCACCCTCTAAGTTGGTGCTAAGCTTGGACTAGCCACCCTCTAAGTTGGTGCTAAGAAAATGGACTAGCCACCCTCTAAGTTGGTGCTAAGCTTGGACTAGCCACCCTCTAAGTTGGTGCTAAGCTTGGACTAGCCACCCTCTAAGTTGGTGCTAGGCTTGGACTAGCCACCATCTAAGTTGGTGCTAGACTTGGACTAGCCACCCTCTAAGTTGGTGCTAGGCTTGGACTAGCCACCCTCTAAGTTGGTGCTTGGCTTGGACTAGCCACCATCTAAGTTGGTGCTAGGCTTGGACTAGCCACCCTCTAAGTTGGTGCTAGGCTTGGACTAGCCACCCTCTAAGTTGGTGCTAGGCTTGGACTAGCCACCCTCTAAGTTGGTGCTAAGAAAGAAAATTTAGTAGCCAAATATGCTGATTTTGTAAAATTACCACACCAGTCATTCTGAAATATTTTCCCCATAAAAAAATGTTTAAAATATGCTGCAATTTCAAATCGCTACAGAAATTTTAGTAGCTGTCATTTTTTGGGGGTCCTGGTAGCGCTAACATAGCAACTCACCTGCATTCCGTGCGTGTTGACCGGTCGTCTGCGCGACAGGAAGTAGCGGATGGAGCCGTCCTCATTGACCGTCATGGAGACCTTGGTGAGAGTCCTGTTGCCGCAGTGAGGGCAGAACAGCTTCTGCACATTGGTTGTGATCCTTCCAAGATAAACGGGCAACATACTTTAACCTGACACTGGTGTCCAGATGTAAAAGTTCAATTATTATTATACAAAATATAGATGTTTATACATACTCTGAAATCATTAGTAATATTGAACGTGATTGCTTCGTTTAAGAGAATTGTTAAGGAATAGAAATAATAAAGCCCTGGGTGATATACTCAGTAATGTTTAAGATTAAACGGAAGTCTTTGAGATCCTTAGAACTTCTGGAGCCAGGGTGTACAAGTACTTACTTCATGCAGGCAAAACAGCGCAGCACGAAACTCTTGGCCCTCTTGATGATCATTCCATCCACCGACAGAACATTCAGACCCATCTGTATCAACACGTTCTGAAAATGTACACACAGAAGCTAATGAAACATGTACCAAAGGATTATATTAAGAGGATTGCCTGTGACTACCAGAACTTCTGCCGACAAGAATAAAACCCGAGATTGTTTCCCAAAGGAGTGATTTTTGATTCCATGAAAATGTAGTTACGAACTGGTCATAGTGATTTATGACATGTATATACTGGATTGGATTGTCATTTTGGAATCCCTTTAATATATTAATTATTTTTTAAATGCATGTTTGCAACAGTTTTGTCTTAAAGCGAATTGATGGTGGGCAACCTGTTATTGGTACCATTTACACTGAACTCGACATTCAGCCCCTTCTGTATAAACATGTTCTAAAGAGCTACATACAGATGTAATATGTACCACATATACAGAACATTACAGTTCAATTTCTTTGTTTGCAAGACAATTGTCAAACATAAAGACACCAAGATTGTGTTGTTTATGGAAACCTGTTTTAATGTCAGATTTACATTACATTATTTTTCAAACTTACATCTATATAACAATGAACTGCGGTCAACTTGCAAACACAAATGGGAAAAGAAAGGTTATTATCAGAAACTCATATGTCAAACAGACTCAGCGAATTCAAGGATACCAGGTTACAATTGCCGTACAATTGTAGGAAATCAGCTGAAAGGGGGGAAAATCACAGCCCTGTATAATAATTGATTAGACAGAGTTTACATTCTATTGAGAGACGTTAGTTCTTACCTGCATTGCAAAATCCGTGGTCAAACAGCCCACTTGAACCTCTGCCTTCTCAAATGCCTCCCCTCCCATCTTCTCCTTGACAGCCTTGATGTTGCTCGGGGTGATCCAACCACCACCACCATCCTCATCATCATCCTCATCACATTCTTCACCTTCATTTTCACTATCTGTTTCTTCTCCTATAGCATCTTCTAGCAGTATTTCCCCATCAAAGTCCTCTTCTTGTTTACTACTGTTATTATCAGACTGATTGATTTCATTATTTCTTTCGACTATTTCCTTGTCAGAGTCTGCAACAATTATCTCTTTTTCTACAATGTGTTCCTTCTTATTTGTCAATCCATGTTCTTCAGTGATGGCTACAGTGTCTGAATCTTTAGAACTAGATCTGTTTTCCTCAGCAATGCTTTCTTTCACCTCATCAGGTCTTAGCTCAAGCTGCTCAGTACTGGCGGAACATTCAGAAACAGTGCGAGATGAACTCTTCTGCAATTGATAAATCCTTCTGTAACAAATATTCTCTGCGCAAAATTGGATAATTATGCATTCTTGCTGATACAAACTAACTGCAAAATACACGTAAAAAGGTCACCAATATTTTCTATTTTGAATATGCCGATAAAAGTTCGCCTTTTATTAAAACTGAATTTCCTTAATAATTTTAGAGATATATGTTCTGGTTTAATATTCCAAAGACAAGGAATTTAACGTTTAACAAATGACTCTCTTATTCCATATTTAATGAACATGTATCAGCTTTAACACTGAAGCAAATTTACAAAGAAAAATTTACAATGTAAGTTAAGCAAATTTACAATGTAAGTTAAGCACATATGTAACAATGAAAAAGTTACAATATACGTTAAGCACATATGCAACTTGATTATAATTATTTGTTTATAATTCAACATATCCACCTATCTATGCATCATTCACTATTATGAAGACTCAACTCGCCTTCACAGATGGGTTCCCAAAGAAGCCAGCTATCTCAGTGGCTTTCTCCAAAGGCCTTCCACTAGCTGACCACTCCACCTACAAAAATATTCAGTATCAATCATTATGTATTCAAGTATATGCCCTACCCAGTGATTTCATAAGACTGAAATAATGCGTATTAACTCTGCACTGGAGATTATGTTGGATTTACTGATTTCAATGTTACTCAGATCGGGTATATCACAAACATGTCTTGATTCTAATATCTACTTGTATTTTACAATAGCTGCTGACTTGTGGTTAGTTCCAGGCGTACGTAAACCTAAATATTTACTTTATTTAGGCATGGAAAAGTAAATACCACATTATTATTATAATTATTATACAACAGATATAAACAAATGTACAACGCATGTTGTGACGTAACATATAAATCATTTTGGTAATATTAGCATGTTTCATAGTATTGTAGCACAGTAACATAGTATTGTAGTGATACCTTTTTCTCAGGTTCTGTTTTGATGTGGTCTGTTCCACGGAACTCCTTCTCCAACTGATATGTCAGTGCCAGAACTCTGATGTCAACAGCAGACAGGCTTCGATAATCGCCAGTCTTCTTGGAGAAATCTGTCACTGCAATATGATATTCAAGAAAATTGTATTAAATAGTCCTGTAGTACCAGTAAGTAGATGAACACAAAATTATTCTTGTACTTGTCTTAAACTTGTATCCACCCATTTTTAAAACAACAACAGAAAAGTCTACAATGTTCGCTGGTATGGTATTTAGATTGATAGTGTGGATTCTGCCCGTATAAAAAATATCTAAGAATCCACCGATTATGTCTAATTATTTGGACGAGGTATGGTTATGACTGTTGGTTATGGCCAGAGAATTTGTATTTCGTTCTACCATCCAATACTCCATCCCTTACTTTTATATTTTGCTTATCCAAATCTGTTTGTGAATGTATCTGTTGGGCCGAAAATAAAATATTGTTTGTTTCCCCTCCCGCGACCCATGCTAATAAAGCGTGGGTCGGTAGGTCGGAAAAATATTTTATTTTTCTACACACATCATTTTCATTCATGTTTTCCTTATGTTCGAAATGTTACGTTATAGTATAAATTCTTAATATTTTCGTCGTAGTAGATTAATAACGTTCTGCTTATTTACGTAATACTATGTTCTAATTACCTTACAATAATTTATCAACATTGAACAAACAATAACATACGTCAAAAACAAGAGCGTTAATAATAAAAACCTGTTAAAAGGAAGGAGTAATAGCGCAACGTCGCAATTTGCCGGGCATCCAAAACAGAATGCTGTTAGCAACAGCCATAGTCAATCTGTAATACTGTATCTGAACAACGCAAAAGCTAGAGCATAAATGAATTAGCATTCTATGAAAATATAAATAAATAGGACTTTGTTCATTAATAAAAAAAAAGCAACAGAACATTTTTGATAAATTAAAATAAAAAGAAAAGGCGCTGGAAGTTTATTTACTTTCATTTTTGACAAGGACTTTAGTTCCGCTAACTTTCATTCAAATTTTGCCTCAGCCCAAGTTTTTGCATAATTCTAATCCATAAGCATTGATGAGTTTGAATAACACTTTCGTTAATTGTTACTAGATCTAGTAATTGTATTTTTTTAAACAAAATATGACGTTTGACGCGATCAGTTTGTCGAGTAACATGACGTCGTAATTCATATTCTTAGTAAACGGTTCCTTTCACCAAAATTCAAATAATTATATTTATTTATAATGATTTATTTATTTACTATTTTAATGTGTAGTAATTCATTACAAACGCGGCTATTATAAACATGCATATCTATAACAAAACACATACCTAACGCAAATGTGTTACAAATGACTTGCACCTTAACCAATTAAAATTAGAATAAGGGCGTGATAAACTTTCTAACGATGACGCTCATTTGCATGTTGGTAATTTTATGCGTTCTCATTGGCTGACTGTTTGGCTCTTGTAAAGCTGACTCATCCTGCGTCAAGATTTTATCGATAATGGACACTTGGTGGATAAAGGCGAGTTTGTTAATTGCCGGTGGGCGTTCTTTGTTTTTATAAAAACATGCAAATGCGAGCGGAAATGGTTGCGCCCTAGAATCTGACACTGAATGTTATGGCGTCCTTTTCGTAAAAGCATGCGTCAAAATACGCCAAATTACGCGTTACCAAGAACTGTCCGTTTAAAATCATTTTATAAGCGTCTTTTGATAGTAAGATTTGTACACGCTATTGGATTCTTTTTAAGGATTCGCACCCTGCATTTTCACACACAAATAAAATAAAATATTATATACAATTTTTTGGGTCGCGGCGGTTTTACTGGGTCGGTCGCGGGAGAGGAAACAAACAATATTTTATTTTAGGCCTTGTCTGTGCTTATCTAAATACATGTTGGATATGTGTTCTACATCTGTATTTTATGCATAATAAACTCATTTGAGTTCCAAATATATAAGGATATGCATGCTCTACAAGGTTTATCACTGGATTGATAGATCAACCCAAGAACTGACTGATTTCTGATGATTCAAACTACTAAACAATAAAAGCATGAACATATAAAATCAATGCTCTGAGACCTAATTTGATAGCATCTGCAGTTGGTTCTCTGAAGTGTAACTCATATGGAAGAACCTGCAAGCGCTGTCTTGTTGCCTTGTCTCTAATCTCACCAAGGACATCGCTGATGGTGTACAGCTTCTCACCAATATCCTGAAAAGTATTAAAGGATGTTTACACCTTCCAATCTTGGCAACTGGCATTTAATTTTAACATTTATTTACATATCTGAAAAGTATCAATATCGACAAATGTGACCAAATGTTATACAATGTTTACATATATTTGAAAAGGAAATCACTGAAAACAGATGATATTACATAAGTGTAACAAAATAACAATTACTGTTCCAAGAATGTGTCAATGAATGTGATGATACATTCCAAATATCACCACGGTATATTTGCATATATAGTATAAATTAAAGTGACTAATACAATGCACATTTTAATATCCTGTTGATATAACAGTCTTCCCCCTAACCTACTAGTCCGAAGCCCCAGGCTGGTGCTTTTGATTACGGGCTGGATTGGAAATATGTACGCTATACACGGCTCGACGTTAACTTTTGAAACCACTTGTCCGGTCGGACTAGTAGCCCAAAATTTCACTTGTCCTGACCAAAAAGTTACTTGTCCTGACCTTCAAATGTAATTATACAATATTTCACAACAACAATTAAGTGTTTAAAAAGATATTTATTAAACAAACATTTATAAACAAAAAAACTGACTAGAAGGGTGTCACCTGCGACTGTATCTCATATCATTTCATCATATCTTAGCCATTCAAAGTATTCCAGCCATTTAGGCACAAACTTGCCTTTTCTCTGTTTTTCGTAATTACATTTTGTTTCTGTTCAACCTTTAGGGGAATTTTTTGGATGTTTCTGCTGATTTTGATGAGGAAAAAACAAAGGAAAATAAACCTGACATTTTAAGCAGATGACATGGTACTTGAATGTGTAACTAACGTAAATAAACCGCAAGTGAGTATGATGACGTAAAATAATATATAAGGGGAGTAACTTTATCAGTGTGGCGCATTAAAAAATGTAAGATTTATTTCCCTTGTCAACAGTATACGGTGTAGTATTACATGTAAGTATCGAAATACCGCGCGCTTTATCGTTAGAATATAAACAATAATAAGGCAATTCAGCAAAGCTACTGGATTTTTGTAACCAATTTCGTTACTACGTAATTAGAGATAAAGAACACTTGTCCTGTCTGACTAGCAGATTCTTTTTTAACTTGTCCGGACCAACAATTTGGTTGTCCCGGACAGTCGGACTACCGTTAATGTCGAGCCCTGCACTAGCCCATTCGAGCTAATGTTTTTTGGAAAGCAAATTGTCACGAACAATTATGATCAAAGTAATAAATTAAAAATGAAGTTAACAGTAATAGTCTACCTGAAAGTGCATATGGATAAAAGTACCGGTTAGCAAATAGAGGTGATCAGATATAACAGTTACATTCCCCACATTTAATGAATAAACTGATCATTATTGATTACTGTAAAAAATAAAAGTGTATTTTATAGCATTTTCTTATTGCTTTATTGCAAGACTTCGGGCCAGTGTAACAGTTTTAGGGCTAGTGATTTTGTAAAGCAACAAGCCACAGGTACTTGTAACAATGATTTTTTAATGTTCCATACGTATATACACTATAGTAAGAGAAAGGTAAATTTTACATTGTGGATGTCCAATTCCACATGGTCGAAAATACGTTGATTTTGGTGAAACTTTTCATCATTTCCGAGCCAGCTGACCGATTTTTATGAAATAAAGTGTTTTCTACGAGAACAGTCTGTCCTGCGACGATCAGCAAAAGGAAATCTGGAGAATCGGCGGTTATAGTGAACGGTCAAAGACATTGTGAGGTGACTGTAAGATGGGCTTTGTTTACCTTTCTCTTATTATAGTATATATACGTATGGAACATTAAGAAATCATTGTTATAAGTTCCTGAATTTTAATAAATGTGTATTGTTTTTGTTGGAACTTATTAAACACCACTAAACTTTTTGGATAAAGCATTCAATGGCAAAATTCCCACTAAAATTTAAAACTTTATTTAACCGATTCATTAGCATGTCTTTCAATATACATGTATGAGTACATGTTTAACAACACGAGGATATGGTATTCACTAGCCAGCAATCAATTTTATTTTCATTAAATGTTGACAAATCACTCAAACTTAGTTTATCATCGTCATGTGTGAATACTGTCATAATATATACAAAAACTATTTATAAACTAAACATCTCAAATTTTAATGAATTTCAAGGATTAAATAAGTTACATGAATTTATTTCGCTTTCGAAAATCAGTGTGTCATATCTTATTACAATACCTGAACAGGAGCATTTCTCAAAAATGCACCAGAATCTAAAACAACGTGTTTGACGGTAGCCATTTTGATCATCACGTGACCTGCTGGTTAGTACAAGACACGACGAATACACCAAAGATATATTTTTCAGTTACAAAACAATCACCGCGATTCGCGTTCTTTAGTATTTACCATCATTTTACCATTTTGCGTTTAAATTATCATATATGTCGATTTAGATGTTCAAAAAGAGTACGTACTGAAGATATTTTAGTAATATTGTAACCAAAACAGACTTTATTAAACTTAGTTTGCACCTAAAAGTTTGGAGATTATAGGATGACGGGTTAATAATATTGTGCACTGTAAGTATAATTTGGTCGCTTCATTTGATCCAATTATTTACCTTTGCATCAGCAGCAGTAGCAGCACCCACAGAACAACAACACCTCCACCGCTGTCACCACTGCCATCATCATCATCATCATCATTATCATCATTATCACCACCATCATCATCATCATCATCATGTTCACTAGTAGGATCTTATTAAAACAACAACATTAACAGCAGCATAAATATTTACTGTGCAGTCTTGGTCAGATTTCAAAGACCCTGATCATTATTTTCATTGTTGATATTCATTAATCCTTACTTATGTTTTAGTAAGGTCAGCCTTTACCGGTACTGTGGTTGTTTTAAGCATCAACACTTGCAAAAAACAGGATGCATTACAAATGTATGCAAGAAATAAAACAAAAGCCATAAATAAGCATACATGGAATTAATATGTCAGTATATATAAATACAATATATGAGGCTTATTCCATTCTGCGGAAAGTGTCGTCCTGCTTGTGCAGTCCGCTTTAATGGTTATTTTCTGTTGCAAGGAAGTGTCTCTTCTAAACATAAATCTACTGTAGGCGGAAAGTGTCGTCCCGGATCAGCCTGTGCAGTCCGGACGACATTTTACGCACATGCATTCAAAACGATTTTCCCAAGACATGCCTCATACAAACAATAAGCCACTGTGTCAGCAGTATACCATCAATCATATTCTGACAAAATAGCAACGGACATGTATGAAAACACATTTCGAGCATCCTTAACAGCTAGAACATCGCACCAACATTGCTGCAGGGCTTATGTACACAAATGACTTGTAGAACGTCACAGCGTAACAAACGTTACACGTTTATTTGAGGTTAAATTAATTTTTGGATGTTGAACACAACAATTGTTCATCCGCATACGGAATTCACTTTTGAACAGCCTTTATACATGTATATATATAGTGGTTGTGGAATTACATTTAAATTTTAAATTTTAAAGGTAATGATTTTGTTTTATTATAATTATTAAATCGTCGGCGTACGTGGATATTAAAGTCCATTTATATAAAACCTTAAAAGTAAACACAACTTTATTTTCGATGTCATCTTTTACAGTTGAAGATTTTCTAGAATAATAATAAAAATCGTACTTGTTCGAGATTGCCTTAAATGTATGTCTATCGAAGCCAAGAAGTAACTCTTACATTTCGAAATACATGAATCTTTAATTAAATGATATTAAGCACATGTACATGTTTTTATGTTAAACTGGTTAGTCATATAAATGGAGGACATTAATCATATATGTACTCAACAGGACGAAAACATGTATACGCCAATTTAATTAATTCATAGCTGTACACGATTAAATTTCGCAATAGAGGTCTTCAAAAAATATACGAACTTTAACACAGCCGAATATGTTGCTTTTTAGGCAGACTATTGCGCGAGATATTACTTGTTAACGGTTGCTCATGACAGTGATGTGTCGGATGTCACTGTTATAAAAGACTTTTCAGGCTGAAAGCCTTTGAGAACACACAATGGAGGCAAGAAGCATTATTTTCTGGACAACAACAATAGTGCTAGGGATGATTACATGCAGCGGTGGCATTGAAGGTGGGTTCAAGGACGCGCAATTTTGTTTCCTATCTTCGACCCCTGATACTTTTGCTCCACTTAACAATTCTTTCAACAGTTGTAAAATCGTCAACGTCCCTCTCTTCCTCGATAATCACATTATCATAATATCTTGGTTACCGTTATCATCATTACCGTAATAAACAATGATGATGATGATGATGATGATGATAATTATGAGATCAGATCTTCATGGTAAAAAAACACCACCAGCAGCAGCAGAAGCAAAAATGAAATATATCTCCAGTTGGAGGAAAGCACATGAGGTTGATGAATGTGCTAAACATGAGCGCGCAGAAGCTCATGGCGGTGGTGTGACGAAGTGTTCGTCAATGTTTCTGATGCATCTTACATAATTTATATAACTGCCAAACGATATGATCTTTAAAGCACTAATTTAGCTCGATGCTTCAAGCACAATATACTAACACGCGTGTTTCTTAAATGCAATTCGAACTATTAAACGAAGTTCGTTCGCATAATATATTTAATAAATCTGTACCGGCCGTGAGACATCAGAGGTTGACATCTAATTTAATTTAATTTAATGCTACTTGTTTTCGCTATCAATATGTTTTTCAATTGAAACTATAGACGATCTTTAAGTCAATTCTGTCCTCATTTTTAAAATGGAAAAAAATCATATCCTGTTTGTTATTTCATGAGCAGTCTATATTTAGTTTTAAGTTTTAATTTATGTTTACAACGGTGATTATCAATGTTCAAATAATGTAGTAAAAATATAAATTAAAAGACATTTTTACAGTTTTGGTTTGGAAACCCTTTTGTCTAAAAATGGAATTTGAAAACAGGAATTTGTGTTATCTATCGAAACCTTTTGTACGTTATGATATTTTTTGTTTGCAAAATGGAGAAAAAAATCATATCCTGTTTGTTATTTCATGAGCAGTCTATATGTAGTTTTAAGTTTTAATTTATGTTCACAACGGTGATTATCAATGTTCAAATAATGTAGTAAAAATATAAATTAAAGACATTTTTACAGTTTTGGTTTCGAAAACCTTTTGTCTAAAAATGGAATCTGAAAACAGGAATTTGTGTTATCTATCGAGACCTTTTGTACGTTATGCTGTTTTTTGTTTGCAAAATATAATTATTTTGATATTTATTATGCCTTTTGTGTAAAAATGAACTAGGGTATGTCTACTAGATAGCAAATATGCAGTGTTTGACATTAACTTTTGGGAAGTGGTGGTCCACAGGACCGGCTACATTCAAAGCCTACTGGTCCGGTACTGAATGAACTGGTCCCAATTATCATAATACATCGAACTGCATAGTGCATACAATAGTTAAAAAAAAAGATTCCCAGAATTGAAATCGGAAGATATATTGAGACACGTGAAAATATATTATTCATTATACAATATAACATAATGTGATATGAACATTGTTGCTTAAATAAATGTGAGATATCAACTTCTTGAACTTGACATGCGTTTTCGTGTGCTAGGCAATCGAAATGCACTTAGAGCAATTAAAAAGACAATTATTTATCGCTATTTGATAGGGCTATCCGTTCCTTAACGTTTTGCAATCATTCCCACAATGCGGAAACCTTGCTTTGAAATTTGTTTACTTCGATTTTTTTTTTAAATAAAGATACAATTTAAAACTGGCTGTTGTAAAAAAACAAAAACAATTAAAAACTAATGCTGTGTTGAAAAGAGAATACTTTATTTAACTATATATATATATCTATAAACATAAGATCATGCACACATACATTCACATTTACACACCTCAATATAATTATGTATAACAGCTATTTACAAAATACCGTATGTACATATACAGGATTACATAAACATAGATGGACACATACAGGTACTTAATTTTTTTAATGATATAATTTTGAATATTCTGAGTCTCCAGATAAATTTTGAAATGTCAGGCTTAATAACCAACCCATGATAATTTAATGAGTAAATCTTAACGAAGGCGAAATTTAGGACTTAACAATTTCTCTATTGGATTTAATGGTTTGACTTAGTTAAATACACAAATCTTATCGAAAGCGAAATACTCATTTAGTTTATGAGTACTCTCTTAATGTTTTACTGCCATAGCTGCGTACGTGATATCACCATTGCATCGGCATTCGTATCCGGTGGGATGTCACATTCACGTAGTTACGGAAGTCTCTGGGTACTGAATTTTTGACAGGAGGCGATAACATGAATGTCGCTATCCATACCGCCAAGGCCACAATGTCTACATGCAAATCCGGATGTGTGTTCGCGTGTGTTCACTAAGAAGCGCACAGCTTCAACAACAACAACAACAAGAACAACAACTACTACTACTACTACGTACGTACGTACTTACGTAAGTACGACATTCATGTTATCGCCTGCCTGCCTGCCCGCCTGCCTACCTGCCTACCTACCTACCTACCTACCTGCCTACCTACTAATAATAATAATCAGAAGAAGAAGAATTCATAGTTCTAGGTTATGATCTATGAAACGCTTGTTAATAAACTGCTGTCTTGTCTTGAAACAACAATATATATACATTGTACATACATTTTAGATAAATTCCACTGGCGGAAGGTTGCCCTGGACGACCTGACTCGTCAGCTGTCGCAGAAGCCCAACACGCAAGTGGCCAAGAACGTGGTGCTGATGATTGGGGACGGTATGGGCATCTCGACAGTCACGTCGGCCCGGATCCTGAAAGGCCAGCTTCAAGGCAAACCCGGGGAAGAGACCGTCCTAAATTTCGAAAAGTTCCCGTATACGGGTCTTTCAAAGGTAGTTCATGCCAAAGTACGCTAATTTACATGTATATACACGTGTATTTAAAGATCACAGGAAATAATTTGATTCTACGTTATTGCTATCTAAAGAATGCATAAACAGCTCAGTTAGATAATACTAAACAAGGTATCGTTGACAATAACAAGTTTGTTCTTCTGCATATGACAGTATTAATTTGTATTTCCTCCAAAACGATTTATGTGTATTTCCCTCAAAACTTGATTTTAAAGTTTTATGCGCTATAATTATATAAGTATAATTTCTACACAATGCTTTGCTCACGCTGCAGGTGTACAGCCAGAACTACCAGGTGCCCGACTCTGCCGCCACGGCGACGGCCATAATGACGGGGGTGAAGACAAACTCGCGGACCCTGGGGGTGGACGGGCGGGCGACACCGGACAAGTGCCAGGACCTCACGGAGAAGAGGCTACACGGCATGGGACACTGGGCAAAAGACGCCGGTAATGATTCAGCCTTGAGGAAATACTACATGCTTGCTATTTAAAGACGCCGGCAACAATTATCATATGTTTAATAGTTAAATTATTGTTTATAGCATTGATGTCTTCGCAAACATTGTTATTTCCATTTACTACAATATAATACTTACATCTAATAGTACATTTACCGTAATTTTGTATATAACGAGTCGCCCCCCCCCCCCGTAGATTCGTTGTATTTATTTTGCCTCGAATGTGTGGAAAGCCATGCAGATGATTGCAAGGCGGACACCACCACCGTTACACCACTGCGACTGTCCTCATATTTTTTTGGTTTCTGCCTCTTTATTTTCCAAAAAGGTAAGAGCACCGGGTTCGTCACCACGGCACGTGTCACACACGCCACACCGGCTTCGATGTATGCGGTGACCACCAACCGGGATTGGGAAAACGACCGAAATGTACCGAAAGATACCGGATTTCCCTACTGCACCGATATTGCTTGGCAGCTTATTCATAATAATAGTCGTATCAATGTACGTAGATCGTTTAATTATAACCTACCTTTGAATGTCATTCATATAATTACGTGTATATAGCTCTATTCAGGTTTGGATTTCGTAAACGATGTTTTGCGTGTATGTACTGTGTATAACAACTCAGGTTGTTATTTGTTAATGTTGATATAGCCAGGGACGTTTGAACCAAATGCAAAAATATATTTTCATTCCGTGCCTTTTTATATCGTAGTTTTTATTAGATAAATAATATATGTGAGGCGTGTCGAGGGAAACTCTGGCTTAGTGCATGTGCGTAAAGTGTCGTCCCGGATTAGCCTGTGCAGTCCACACAGGCTAATCCGGGACGACACCGCACAGGCTAATCCGGGACGACACTTTCCGACTAAAGTGGATTTATGTTTAGAAGAGACTTCCTTGAAACAGAAAATACCATACAAGAGGAAAGTGCCGTCATGGATTAGCCTGTGCGGACTGCACGGGCTAATCCGGGACGACACTTTACGCACAAACCCGGGTTTCCCACGACACGCCTTATGTGTTATATCATGTACATGTACGTCACAGGTGATAATGGGTGGCGGGAGCGCCAATTTCGTCCCCACCACCGTGCCAGATCCGGTCAACAACAAAACCTCCTCCTCCAAACAGAGGCTCGACGGAAACAATCTCATCGAGGTACAGTGATCAGTAATAACCATATGCTCATGACAATATGTTTGTAGGGAATCCTGGCATATTAGGCTTACTAGTATTCGTGGAACAATAATACTATAATGCAATTGAACAATTTGCTCTTTGTCTACTGCATGTTCTTTTGGTGTATATGAACTTGAGTCACGTTTCTTGATTGGCATCGCCAGCAAGCAGTGTTCGCTTAGCAATCCCTTGTGCAGCAAAACCATCAAAACCGAATACTATGTATGTTTATTACAATGTCAATGTATTACATGAAGTTAGGGAATCCCCTGACCCATGGAATTCGGATGTAATCACAATTCAAATTGTGTCGGCATTATTCAACCTCTGTGAACTGTATTTTGTGTTCCAAAGACATGGGAAAATGACAAGAAACAGCGCAAGGCGACTTACAGCACGGCGTATAACAGACAGCAGTTGGAGGACGTGGATGCCGCCAACTCTCAGTATGTCTTGGGTAGGTACACGTACCTGTCGGAGTGATTCTTAATATACTAAAGTTGTTCGATGCAAAAACTATTATGTTGACATTGCGCCATTGTGTCAAAGTATTATCATCTGCACATGTGAATATAGATCACTGTAGGCATGTAATTGCAAACTAAATAAATGTGTCACTTAATAAATATGAATGATATTTAATGTAAAATTAACCATTTTAATATCGGTTCATATATTTCATTGTGCGCAAGTGTGTGCGTGTTTTCACAGTATCATTGGAAATTTGTTGACAGGCATTCAAACATTTTTTCTCCAACTCTAACATGTCGTAGATCTTATCAGCGTTCATTTGAATGGTTAGTGAAACAGTCAGACCAGCGGTCGTAGGCTCAAGCTCCGGCGGAGGCGCTACATGTTTTTCCTTTTCTTAGAGTATTTAACGTGATCGGTCGAAATGCTTTAGTTTTTGCGGTTAAGCTATTGTATACATGAATTTGTTTTCAACAATACAAAATTCTGTGAATAGTCCCTCTCAATCTACTGCAGGTCTGTTTGCGAGCAGCCACATGTCGTACGAGCTGGACCGGGACAAGGGCGCGGCAGGGGAGCCCAGTCTGGCGGACATGACGCGCAAAGCCATCGAGGTGCTCAGCAAGAACAACAAGGGCTTCTTCCTCATGGTCGAAGGTGATTGATCAACTTCGATATTTGTCATTTTGTATATTACTTTAAAATCGTTTTATTTTGCGGTTGTTTAAGTTTCGTGTATTTTGCTATACGACCGTATAGCGCGAATTTAAGATCACGTGTCAATGTGTCATTTACTTATACATTGTATTTTAGGTATATATACATGTTCGTTTTAATGAATCCACTATTTTTTCCTACGGAAAGAAAGTTCGAATCTATACTCATCGACATTTTTATGCCCCCGGCATCTTGATACGTGAGGCATATAGTGATTGTCCTGTCCGTCCGTCCCTCCGTCCGTCCGTGACAAGGTCAAGTAGATTTTTTACCGTTTCGTCTACCACCAACACCGCTTACTACAACACTTGAGTACTCAAACAGTTGTTGTCTATGATCATTCCCTATTCACCCATATCACCCAACCTCACTTTGACCTTGACCTAATTTGCACTTAGAATAATTCAAATGGCCTGTTTTTTGGTAAACTAGATTTACCGTTTCGTCTAGCACCAATACCGCTTGCTACAACACTTGGATACTTACACAGTTAATTGTTGCTTATAATTATGACCATCCCCAATCCACGCATATCACCCAACCTCACTTTGACCTTGACCTTGACCTAATTTGGATTTATAATAATTCAACAGTGCCATTTGTTGGTTAACTAGATTTTTATACCCCCACAAACGAAGTTTGGGGGGTGCTGGGGGTATATAGGAGTGAGCTTAATTGTCGGTGCGTCGGTCTGTTGGTTTTTGGTTTCTGGATGATAACTCAAGAAAGGCTTGACATATTCAAATACATTTTGGTACACATGTGCAATGCACCTATCAATATTTTCCCCCAGGTGGGGGGGGGGGGGTGAGCGGCGGGCTATCCCAGGGGAATTTGACTAATTGTGTTTTGGGGGATCTGATTCCCCACCCTAAAGCCAAGCATTTTGTCTAAATCCCCTCATTGGGGGATGCTTAATTGGTGTATCAAATGGCCCAGGGCCAATATTATTGGGATCTGAAATCCCGAACAAAGTCTATTTCCCGGGACCCGGAATCATTCGGCGTGTCAAATTCCCGCCTGTCAGGAATTGCTTTCAGTTTAAAGTCCCGTATATGCCCGCTGCTCCCCACCTGGTGGAAAATATTGATAGGTGCATAACATCATAGAATACGCGTCAAGTTCGATGTTGGTTACAAACCACTAAATTTTGACAGAGTTATGGCCCCTTTTCGACTTAAAATTCCCTAAAAGCATTGTTTCCGGATGATAACTCAAGAAAGGCTTGACGTATTCAATAATTTTGGTACACACGTGTAGCATCATTAAATATGGGTCAAGTTCGATTTTGGTTACAAACCAATAAATTTTGACAGAGTTATGGCCCTTTATTTGACTTAAATTCCCTAAAACATGGTTTCCTGACGATAACTCAACAGTGGCTTGACATATTTGAATAATTATTGGTACACATGTGTAGCATCATAAAATACAGGTCAAGTTTGACTTTGATTACAAACCACTAATTTTTGACACAGTTATGGCCCGTTTTTGACTTAAATTCCAGAAAAACATGGACAATATTAAACCCATGAAAGGCTTCACATATTTAAATTATTTTTGGTACATAGGTGTAACATCATAAAATACAGATCAAGTTCAACTTTGGTTACAAACCACTAAATGTAGACAGAGTTATGGCTCCTATAAAAATTAAATTTTTCCAAAATACTATTGACCATTCGCATATTAAAGCATTCTCTCTCTGTCCATTTCTTTCAAATGGATGCCATAGTTTTGTGACAAGGCCATATTGTGGGGGTATATCCGTCACTCATGTGACAATTCTAGTACCGTTTCGTCTAGCACCAACACCGCTTACCACAACACTTTGATATTTACACAGTTGTTGCTTATGACCATTCCCAATCCACCCATATCACCCAACCATACTTTGATCTTGACCTAATTTGGACTTAATAAAATAATTCAAATGGGCTGTCCAGTACTAACCGGGGGCATGAGTGTTTATCAAACACAGTGTCTTGTTTAATTTTATTATATGTGGTATACATAACTTTGTAATTCCCACCCAACATGTTATAGTATTTCCTATTTGAGGCTATGATCTTGTTTGAAGTGTCGTGCTTTGTGAAATACCGGCTCAAAAGCCAAGGTTAATGAAATGGTTAATATTTAAGTTATTCAACTTATGTCTTGAAGTTTAATGTAATAAATTATTGTTGCCAGGAGCTAGGATCGACCACGGTCACCATGAGAACAGGGCCAAGAAGGCGCTGTACGACACGCTGGCGTTCGAGGAGGCGGTGCAGGTTGTCATAGAGACCACCCGGGAGGAGGAGACGCTGGTCATCGTCACGGCTGACCACTCCCATGTGCTCACCATCAACGGCTATCCGCAGCGCGGTAACGGCATCTTAGGTAATGATCTCTGACATGGGTTGAGCTGGGTTGAGCAAATATACGTTTCTCTTATTCTCACTTTTTATTCAATATTACATAATTTTGAGAAACAGACAAACAACAAACTTAGTTTGCATTTAATTAATTGAGAACCATGTTGTTGTAAATGTATGTGTTGGTCCGTAAAACTATTGTTGCTTTTCTTTTATTTAATATTGAAGCAGCATCATACAATAGTTTTATACATCAGTGAACTTCGAACACTTTCAGTCTATTTTCGTGACTTTAAAAGTCACGTGTATTCACTTTGTGAGCGCAACTCAATGCATGTATGCAAATGTATTGCCCCATCATTAAATACACGTATTTGCAGATAGCATCTGTTGACAACCGTGTTTCATTGTTTTTGAATTATAAAAGTTATTGCTGTTTTATGGTTGTTGATGCGTGTAGTTTGTAGTATTTTCAAACGATTGAAAGAGACACCGGATATACAATTGTTGTTAACATATTAGTGTGTGTATGGGGGATGAGGGTTGTAAAGACTTGGTACAGAAACATAAAACAACCAAACTGGTGACAATGTAAAACAACATTAACAGTCATGGTTCTAAAATGAATTATAATGTACTACATCAATTTAATTTACCGGTTACATGGTGTGTTACAAGCCCTAGCATTAATGCCAGAGCAATCTAATATTTAGCCAGAGTTCACATTACGATCTCCCCCCTGATTTAGATCGGTATAGTTTGTGCGTGAAAAATACAGTTTTGTGAGGATTTAAACGGAAACCTTTAAGCCTATAGCATGACCTTTAATATATAAAATGAGGCGTGTCGTGGGAAAATCGGGCTGAATGCATGTGCGTTAAGTGTCGTACCGGATTAGTCTGCGCAAGTCAGCACAGGCTATAATCCGAGACGACACTTTCAGCCTACAGTGGATTTATGTTTAGAAGAGACACCTTGAAAAAGAAACTACCATAAAAGCGAACTGCACAGTCTGATCCAGGACGACACTTTACGCAGATGCATTAAGCCCGGGTTTCCCTCGACACGCCATATATTGTTTGTTGTTTTCCTATCCATTTAGACCTTGCGCGACCCACTGATTCAAGTTTAGGTGAGGACAATATGCACAGGCTAATCCGGGACGACACATAAGTCAGCCTACAGTGGATCATGTTTAGAAGAGACTTGTTTGAAACAGAAAATACCATAAATGCGGAAAGTGTCGTCCTGGATGAGCCTGTGTGGACATAAGGCGACACCACGCCTTATATACTGTTTGTTGTTTTCCTATTCTTTAGACCTTGCGCGACCCATTAATTCAAGCATGGGGCAGGACAATCTGCCGTACACGACCCTCAGCTATGCGAACGGACCCGGCGCTAAGTCCCCCAGAGTCAACCTCACCGCAGCCGACACCAGTGAGTATACGTCCAAGACAAAATCGGAGTTTTATATTGTTTTCTATATTAGAAGCTCAACTTCAAATATTTGGCATGGAGCTGTTCATTGATAACGTTATATCTATCATGTAACTGCTAATATAATCTACTAATCGAAAAAACATCGGGGTATATATATTTTTTTATTGGTTAAAAGTTGTTAGTTCAATTTCTGCAAAATGTATCGATCTGCACATGCACATAATATTTTCTTGCATTCTATATAATATGACAATATTATCAATTAACAGACCAGTGTTAATGAAATAGATGCAAGCTATTATTTTCAGCAATTTACTCTGTCATTTTCCCCTTCAGGCAGCGACGACTTCCAGCAGCCTTCGTTGGTCCAGCTCAGTTCGGAGACCCACTCGGGGGAGGATGTGGCGATCTACGCACGCGGTCCTATGGCACATCTCCTCACGGGCGTCAAGGAGCAGAACGTCATTGCGTACGTCATGGCGTACGCCGCGTGCGTGGGCAACATCGGGATAGCGTGTCAGGACGGGAGAACGGCCAAATCGACTGGCGGTTCGACGATGAACATTGTGGAACCGGTGTTATTGATAACCACCATTGTGACTTCCGTTGTAGTCACGCGTCGTTTGTAATACAAAACTCGTATGCTCCTGTGCTAATGTGTTAACATTTCATTTCGGAGTATTTGTTTATGTTGTTCGTTGCATTAATGTTATATTATGTTGTTATCAATAATATGTGCATAATAGCATAAAAACATTGGTTTTATTCTTTTATTAAAAGTGATAAAAACGATGCGTTTACATTTTCATTACACCGTACCGCAATTCGTTAAGCTTTACATGTACATGCAACTGGCATAGCGCAGACAAACCACATGTTCAAAAAACATCAAGTGTGACCGCAAAAAATTGTTTCATTTTATATTATAAAATACCGGCGTCAGTACAAATATTCATATATACATTATTTGATTGTCTTCTTAATCAGTTTTTTATAATCAAGTTACACAACTAATCCCCTGATATCATAGTTATCTGGTCCGTAAATGCTGTGGGTTTCACGTATCAATGAAATCATTGTCCAGTGTATTAATAATTATGTTAATCAATATAAACCTCAGACGAGCAGCAGTTTATTGCTCGGGTACCCGCGGGTAATTCAGCCCCGGGTAATCATGTATTCCCATGAACACTTACACAAACTACAGTTGGTACTGTCCGTTGTGCTGAACACCCAATCTCATTAAATCCCAACGATCGCTCTATTAATTGTCGCCAGTCAGCGGACGGTTTAGTTACGCATATTGGGGTGATTTAAAGACATTGGCCACCAAACACAGGATTTACAGGATTTCGAAACTGTTACTTTGGGTATTTCGAGTTGTCTATACATAGAAACATAGATCTATTGACAAACATGTTTATTGATATATCTTTGAACAGTGCAATCAACTCCAGATGTATGTATTCATTTAAAATATATTTAGTATCGTTCGATTAGTCATTTGTGTGCTGTGTAATGAAGTAGTAAACAGGTTTGGTCAGTTTGTAAATAGACTGACCAATCTACGGAATCCGGTTAGTGTCATATGAAATATCGTGTCTCGACCATTGAACGCGAGGCACGAGAATTGCGCGAAACACAAAGCGAGACACGATATTCCCGCGAGACATGAAGCGAGGCACGATATTGTAAAACGATATCTCGCACTGCCGCAGTATCCCATACTACGAAATCTCGCGGTAAAATATTGTGTCTCGCTTGTTGTTTCGCGCAATTCTAGTGTCTCGCTTCATGTCTCGCGTAAAAATATCGTGCCTCGCATCGTGTCTCGCGCAATTCTCGTGCCTCGCGTTCAAAGGTCGAGACACGAGATGCGAAGCGATACACGATATTCAGGCGAGACACGAAGCGAGGCACGATATTATATCGTTCAAATATCGCCCGATTCTCGTGTCTCGCGGTATATTTCAAACCAAGATACACGAAACACGAAGCGAGACGCGAGAATTGCGCGAGACACGAAGCGAGGCACGATATTGAATCGTTCAAATATCGCACGATTATCGAGTATCGTGTCTCGCTTCGTGTCTCGCGGTAAAATATCGTGCCTCGCTTCGTGTCTCGCGCAATTCTCTTGCCTCGCAATCAAAGGTCAGATTTTTACATCTGAAATCATTCGAGCTTTCGGCAAGCTAATACGAACATCGCTTTATTCCGACCCACCTACCCACCCCTGAATAGTTATTTATGTCTTTAACAGTGTTTTCTATATTTCCAGATTATCTGTCGTCCATTAGTTGTTGTTGAGGACGGTGACTGGTAGTAGACGCCTGTATAACGCCGATAGTGCGATATTTTGTAGTTAGAGTATTATCATTCTAATCATGCACATTTCAGTTAAATTAAAGCTATCAATGTATATATTCCGTGACTACAGAATCTGGGAAGGATTTTGATTGTGTTGGCAGTGGTTACTGTTGACCGATAGGGGAGGTAACCGCTGCGAGGAGTTTCGTAAAATCCTTCCAGATCTGGAAGGATTACGTGTTTGTAACTTTTACTTATTAAATGCAACTCATTGCAATTTTCTACATAATTATGTAACCCCGAGGATTAGACTTCCGTTTTGGTGTAATTTGACCATAACGGCATGGATTTGATTATGCTCGATACCAGTCAAATCTCTGCGCGGAGGTTGATTTAACACAAACCAGAATTACTGCCCTTGGATTATCATGTAAGCGTTTCCTGATGCAGATGAATGCCGCCATCAAAATAACGGAACTGTAACGAAAAATAGACGTACAAAATCCACTGCAATCATGAAATTAGTGCGGTATGTATATAGATCAAGGGTTGGATAATGTGTATACATATATAATGCCATTGTTGTAATGTTCATTTCGTAGTAAATTCTGATCCTTATAATTAGATTGCCATTGTTTACTTTGTTGAAAATTTCGCCGGCTTCGGTTCGAAAAGCGTTTTGACAGAATAAAATGGTCATGTATTTTTCAGAAATACTCGTTTAAAACCTACTTCTGGGCAATGTTTCCAATGCATTAAAATTTGAATTTGTATTATATAAATATTTGAAGCTGTAACGAATTACACATATAATTTAGTTAAATTTATGCCACAGTAATCAATTCCTTTTGTCTTTTCTTAACATATCCATTAAAAGCAGTTGCGTTTTCCAGGTTTTTGATGAAACTAAGTCATGAAACAGTTACGATTGAGCTGAAGAATGGGACTCAGGTGCACGGAACAATAACAGGTAACAAAACAAAACTGTTTTCTGACAATGCCAGCTCTTGTGTGTTACTAGATTAACCAACAGCACACTCTTGGTACAATGACAGAAAGTGCATCGAAACAAACTGAAAGCCACCAGCAATACTCAGAGACACAGTTTGAAATACTTTAGCGAGTTAATGAACAACATAGACATAAAGGTTAAGTGATGTCTAGTCTAATAAATGAGACGTTTAACGTGAATATAGTGCTACTTTTTTAGATTGGGCTAAATTTGCTGTCTCATCGCCGAAGTTTTTTTTACATGTTGGAAAACTGAAAGTTTAAAATTTAATAAATTTCCATTATTGCAACAATAAAGTTTACCATCAATGTATTTTACGTAAACAACACCTAAACGGCTTAACTTCACATTTATTTAGGACATCAGAGTTCTTGCGGGGATTTCAGAACATTCCTTCTTTAGGAAAAGTTAGCGTCCCATTATCTTATCGTCCAAACTGCCCCCTACTCAACCCACTTAAAAACACAACTACAAGAACAATACTTAGTCAAAAATCAGGGGTCTCTCTGGTTTGGGGGAAGAGTACATGTACCCTCGGGTGGGGGAATTTTAGCTTTGTTTTACACAGAAGGGGGAATTTCTACTTTGCAAGTCAAAAATAAAACTATTAAATATACATTTCAAATCACTTTATTTAGTTCAACTCTTTACCTAACAACTTTATTCATGATTAATTATAAATAAATTGAATATTATAGTAACAAGTCAATTTTTTAAACATCTACCACTTGACCATTAATGGGATTGTGGAGCAGTGCAACAGATAATTTTTCATGCAATTAGTTTTTCAGTTTTCACTTCCATTTGTTTTTACACATAGTTTTTTTCACTTCCAATTTTTAACCTTAATTAGTTATGTTAAACTACTAATACTAATTCTTATACAGTAATAGACAATGTTATCGACTGTGAGACACAGTATGTGTGTCTTTTTGCTGTAACTGTTTTGATTACTTTTTAGCAGCAGCTATTTTCCCACAACAGAAACTACAATTCCTGGCAAATAAGCTAGCAGTTAACTATATAGAAATGCAGTTTTATTATGAGAGCAAAAATAATCGGGAACCAGGCAAGTCAGAACGGTCATTTAACATGACCACGTGGACTTGTTTGGATTTTATCGTTAACCGTTCAACGGTGCTCAAGTAAATTTGATACCTGAAAATTACTCCCATACAAACAAAAATTCAATGGCAATTCTTTTAGGGGGAATTTAGGCCTGAAATGGGGGAATAATATATACTTTTTCGTTGGGGGAATGATGCCGAATTTCGGCATCAAAAAACGGAGATCGAGACCCCTGAAAATCTTATTTAAACAAACTGTTTGTTAACAACCGGCAATTAAACAATTAAATATGACTAATTAAAAAGAAACAACAAAACATTGTTTATAAATTGGAACAAAAAGAAAAGGACGCCAAAGTTTATGTACTTTCACTTTCGACAAGTATAATAAACTGTCGCTTACTTTCATTCAAATGTTGCCTCAGCCAGAGTGTTTGCATATAATCCGTGTACTGTGATGATTTGTAATAGCTATTTTATTAATAAACACTAGTAGTTGTATTTGTTTAACGCTTGATGCAATCGGTCTACGCAATTTGTCAAGTTACACAGATTCATCTTAAATCTTATAATTAGTAAACTGTTGCATAATTAAAAATTATTTTGCCTTCTTTTAATTTGTAGCAATTTATTAAAAGCGCGGGTGTTAATTACACGTACATAACAAAACGCGTATCCCTTACGGGAAAGTGTTACAAATCACTTACACCTTTACTACTTAAAATAATATCGAGGACGCTCTATACGGTCTCATTGGCTGACTGGTTGGTTGTAGTTAAGCTGATTCCGTCTGCGTCTAGATTTTGTCGATAATTGACACACTGGCGCAGAAGGGGAGTGTGTTTATTGCCGAGTAGGTGTTCTTTGTCTTGGAAAAACATGCGTATGCGAGCAGAAGGGGTTGCGTCCTAGAATCTAACACCTTGTTTTATGGCGTCCTTTTCATAAAAGTACCCGTCCAAATACGCCGAATAACGCATTACCGAGAACTCTGGACATGCGTTTTATTCCGATTTAAACTCGTATAAATCTATATTCATGTACAGACCATCATGTTTACCTTGTCTTAAACCAATCGGATGAGGAATGTGTTCATTGATAGAATTGATTGACCAATCGAAATGGCACAATCGTTTCAGTGTATCGCAATATCGATTAAAAGTTAACACGGTGGAGGACAGTGAGATGTGTTTATTAATGCAATAGAGTATATGTTTTAATCCCTCAGGCATGCAAAATGAATGTGTTATCATACAAATATTCATGGAACATTAATTGGAATGGTTTATCTGTGTATGTATATAATTTTTATTGCAATCTGTTTATAATAACAGTAATTTAGGGACGTGAAAGTAGCGATCAAAATCCTGTCGGAAACAAGACAAAGAAGAAAAACTTTCCACCGCAGAATTGGTACTTCCGCAGTATACTATAGCCCGTCGGGAAAACATTGTCCCATATCAAAAGTATCTCGATGTTTTCCTAGGGCTTACAAGTATAGCTAGTGATATGTCATGTATGGATGCGGTATACTGAAATGTAAGCACACAATTTGAATAACAAAAATCAGTCTCCGTCGTAACTGGGTTGCCCGATGCCCGGGACAAGTAGATTCGATTTGGGGCTAGCAGAAAATGCCAGATGCGTGCCCAATCGGGCAAGTGTTTTCAGAGGCTTTATATATTATGTGGAAACAGAAATGCATTAAAAATAACATTCAAGATTGTATCTTTGAAGCAAATATTTACAAAACCCGTTGTTTTATTGGCACATAAAGTATTTACATATAAACGTATGACGTCATCATGCTGTGCGGTCTTCATTGTTATGTAGACGCTTATTGAAATATATAGACAATTGATTGCAGTCGAGTAAGCGCTTCTCAGTTCAAAAGCTCAAGATGCAGACTACCTTAGTTGAGATGGAGTACATGCTGGGCTGAAATTGAAGTGTACACATACTTGCATTGTTTGCGGTAATTAACAAATATATAAATACGTATTTTATTTTGAATATGAAATTAATTGCACCGGTGCATGTTTGAAAGTAAAACTGCATTGAAATACTTGTCTTTGATAGGAACTATTTTGGAACTACTTTCGTCAAATGTAGCTTGCAGTTTAATAAGAGCGAAATAGAGGGTTGCTGCACCCTTCTCCTTTTTAGCTCACTCTGCTGCCCCTCTGAGTTGGTTCACAGAGAAATGTTGAATATGTATCTTTTGAAATACAACATATTTGTGCAAGTATGATTATCCAATAAATATACTTTGTATAAAAACCTTAATTAGAAGCATTTAAGTGAGTTATCAAGTTATTAGAGAATATCAACAAATTGGTCCAGCTGTCCACCCCTCTCCTTTTGAGCAGAGGCACTTATGTTTTGGACCCTAGATATTTCCTTGTTTATCTTTTAAATCACATTTGACACATGATATACAAATAATTAGCTTGCCCAAGCTGGCAAGTGCTTTGAAAAAATTAGGGTGAAGACTGAAAAATATGTCCATTTTCATAAAAATGCTGAGTTTTTTTCCATTATATATAAGAATGTTAAAACAAGTGGCTTTGTGTTAATTTCAATGTGCTTTCGGTTAATGAACCGAATGCATGGAATTTTGTTTTAAAAATAACTGGCTCTTAACAGCAGCACTGGTTCCCCATATTCACACTTTGTTATTGTTATGTGTAATTGACATAGATATATTCAAATACAAGCAGTATTTTGCCTAAGATACAACTGAGTTATGATTTCTACTGTTGACATCAGAGAAACTGCTAATGTTTTTGACTTCAAGAATGTGGACAAAACTGTATTTTTACTTTTGTCATATTACATCCTAAAGACACACAAAACAGAAATTTCTACACGATTTTTACACATACACGTTTGAAAATAAAAAAGACATGCTGTAACAAAGATGCTTTTGCTGTAGATTTAGTATCACCCTTCTCTTTTGTTCTACATTTTCTGAAACAGGTGTTGACGTAAGCATGAATACACATCTAAAAGCAGTAAAAATGACAGTCAAAAATAAGGACCCACAACAGCTGGATTCCTTGAGTATCCGTGGCAACAATATCCGGTACTACATCCTCCCAGACAGCTTGCCATTAGACACATTATTGATAGATGATACGCCAAAAGGCAGAAATAGAGGCAGAAGGGATGACCGTGGAGGTAATTATTTTCTTGTTTGTTGATATGAGCAGTTTTTGTGTCCCCTAAAAAGGCGACATAATTATAGGGGTTACTTTTTGGCAGCGGCGGCGTTGTTGTCGGCAGCAGCGTCCCCTTCAGTTTGTGCAGACAATAACTGAGGAGTTTTTCTGCAATCATTATGAAACTTTAGGGAAGTGTTAGTAGGCATAAAAGTAAGGTTAAGTTCGATTTTTGGCATAATTGCTCTTATTGCACTTGAGTTATTACCTTTAAAAAAAAAGCAGTTCACATATGTATTGTGCAGGCAATAAATTGAGAAGTTTTTGTGCAATCATTATGAAACTTAAGGGAAGTGTAAGTAGGCATAAAAGGAAGGTTAAGTTTGGTTGTCAGTATAATTGCTCTTATCATACTTAAGTTATGGCCCGTCAGGCGACACATCCGACTCGCGGAGTTCTAGTATTAAGCTAATAATTATATGTGGTCTTAAAGTGTATGTGTTGCATGTTCTTATTTTGATCATGGGAAGTACTACAATATTTGTATGTTTTATGCAGTTTGCAAATTTAATGCAAAACTAATCATTGGTTATTATATTTAAACTAAGTGTTAATTTTAACAGTTGTTGAAATATTTGTGTATGTTTGATTTGCCAGTGAGTTCATTGTAAACATATTTCAAGTCATTTCAGAAGTGGTGGGGGCTAGTAAAATGCTTGTTTAAGTGCATGTTGTATATATTGCAGGTCGGGGTGGTCGTAGCCGGGGTGGTAGAGGAGGGCGGGGCCGAGGTGGCCCTAGGGGTCGAGGAAGGGGTCGACGATAAGCAATCACCATCTCTCATTGCAGCATCATTACCATTAGAGAACTTTGAGACACTTGTACAGATAGTCCATTTCATCATAGCCATGGTTTGATGTGGAATAATGTATGACTGTATGTGCACTGGAATAGAGAACGATTATTAACAATCCTGATTACCTATGTGAGGATGTTGGAACATTTTTCAGATTGAAGATTAATGGCTAATTGCTTTTTTGTGTCATTCTGGATAGCCAGTTCTTACATGATGCAGTAAGAAATCTGCAGTAGATGTACTGCTTACATCGTTTTATTGCTGCTTTTATAAAGAAATTATAGAATTACACAGTAACGTGTAGTCCTGTTTTTTTATTACTAAAACATAACATTGACTATTGTTGTAGCTGTGTTCAAAACTTTGATGTAGTTCTTTGAATATTTTTTGTATACTTTGTTATGTATTGTGTTGTCACCAAGGAAAAAAGCATTTTAAGATATCTGCTTCTTGGAGCTTTTTAGGACCGTATAGTGGTGATTGTAATGTTGAGACATACAAAACATGCTGTTATACGAACATGTAGTTGCAAACACATGCAATTTTAAAGAATCTAATTCTAGGTATTTAAAACTCCCAATATTGTAAGCAAATAAAGAAAATAATAACACACTTAGCATTCCAGTTCTCTCTTAAACATAGTATTATTTGTCACATGAAGACATTGGATCTAATTTCTGAGTACCGTAAAATATCTAAATTTTCGGACACTGTAAATTTTCGGACACCCTCTTTTTTTTAGCCAAAATAATTATTTTTTGTTGCTATATATTTTCGGACATCCTGATTTTAAACCATAATTAATGGATCTTTATTTTCGGACATTAGCAGAATTCTAACATGTTTGCGTTAATCCGGTGACACATCGCACATGTGTTTTTACAACCGGATGAAGGTCATAAAACCGCGTTAATCGGGTGACACATCGCACATGTGTTTTTACAACCGGATGAAGGTCATAAAACCTGGCAGATGAATGAGTGGAGGCGGTGGACCGTTACATTAGCGTTATTGGGTTAAGAGCCATGTGCCATAAATAATGGGTTTACCCAATTGTGTATACAGGTATTGATGTTGTATATTAAATATCCTGTTGAAATTATCCTATTAAGGAACTAGTCTAAACCAGTCTTTAATTATTTACCAATAACTTCTGCTTAGTTTAATCATCTTTGAACTCGGTCGACAAAAATGCAGTATTGGCGTAATTTTCTGTAAAACAAAATCATACATATGAAATGATTTAAAATTAATTGCAAACATGCTAAAAATTAATAATACTATATGGCGTGGTATTTAACAAGCACGCGAAATTATTAATCGATACTACCCGTGTATGTTCGGCAGAAAACCTTATGCACCGGACATATCCGAACGTAATTGCAATATTGTCATAGTGTCGATAAATTTTCGGACACCTGTAATTTGGGAATATTTTTGTGTATCCAAATTTTTAATTATTTTTAAGTGTCCGAAAATATAGATATTGTACGGTAGTAGTAAATTGCAACCACATCATTCTTAGGTAATCAACCTCACATGTGTATTTGTTCCTTTTTATGACAATATTTTGTAAATAAATTATAAAAATAAATCAATTTTTGATATTTTTCCATGCATTTTTGTCGAGCATGATTGTGGTCCTGACAATTCATCATTCAACAGGGAATTTTAATATAACTTGCCACATTTAACCATGTTTATACGGCACGTCGCAGGCAAGACCTGTGTTCATAGCTCAAAGGTCAAGGTCAAAAATGGGCATAATTCAGCTTGTCCAGACTGTTTATTCATCGTTCATCAGGTAATTTAAAAATAGCTTGCCACAATTGTTCACCATGTGGAGACGACGTGTCATGCACAAGACCCGTGTCCCTAGCTCAAAGGTCAAGGTCACTCTTAGAGGTTCAAGGTCAAATATGGGCATGATACAGCTTGTTCGAATCAGACTTTCTTTATTAATTTGTGAGTGGAGTTGGACATAGTTTTGCACAAATGTTCACCATGTGGAGTCGGCATGTCCCTAGGTATAAGGTCAAGGTCACACTTTGAGATCGAATATGGGCATGATACAGCTTGTCCAGACCAGACATTCTTCATTTGTGGTTTGTAGTTTTAAATAGTTTGTACAAATGTTCATCAGATGGTGACACCATGTTGCACTTGGAGGTCAGATAAGGTCAAACATGGGCACTATACAGCTTGTTTCCACAATGATTTAAAAAAATTACAATATAAGTTGCTTTCTTGACAACAGGCTCGGCATGTTGCTAGTAGGCATCTAGTCTAAATAATTTCATATCAACTTGACACTACTGGTCAGTTTTCAGTGCATCACCATGAGACCTGAATCAGAATGTGATGAACACACCGTGAAATGGGTCATAATAAGCCTGTTTACTGACTAAGCGGCGTTTTAACTTTAGGAGCTTCATTTTTAATCTGGTCATGTTGAAACTTGGTCAGATTGATTTCCTCGAAATCTGGTCATATTCAAATATGGGTCATGTGGGTCAATAAGGGTAAATAATATAAAAGCTTGTATACGTAAACCTACTTAAACTTTGTTTTTTTTACCAGATCAGCTTGACTGTCAGATTTGTTTGCATTTATGAAATTTGGGATATAGGTTGGATGAAAGAAATTGTCAATAGGTCAAATAACATGCCAAGATTGTTTACACTATGGGAGCTGTGTTTTTTACTTGTGCATGTTGATGCTTTAATGAACTCGATGTTCTCGTGTGATATGGGTTGACATAATTATATGGAAAACTTGTTTGATCGGCTCATTGTACTCGAATATCATGGGTTTAACCATCAAACTATTTTACACAATATAGTACACAGTAAAGCTTGAAAGGCCTATATGAGGCATGTCGTGGGAAAACTTGGCTTAATGCATGTGTGCGGTGTCGTCCCGGAATAGCCTGTGCAGTCCGCACACGCTAATTCAGGACAGCACTTTCCGCCTACAGTGGATTAATAATTTTTAGAACATTCTCTTCAAAACAGAAAATACCTTAAAAACTTAGTATAATCCCGGATCAGCCTTGGCAGATTGCACAGGCTGATCCGGGACGACACTACGCACACGCATTAAGCCCGGTCTTCCCATGACACACCTCATACATACTCTTAAAACAACTGACACGCCGGAACTTGATTAATGATTTTCATGCACAAATCAAGGCTTAAGTTGCAGATGGTCTGGGATGGAACATCACTTAATTTATTCACTTAATATATTTAATCTACTGGGTAATAACTAGGTAAGTTGAAAACACAACAGACACATGAGGTTGTCATTGAAATAATGTAATAAAGCATTTTTCATACTTGTCTGAATAATAATAAAGTAGTACAAACGTTTCATTCATATTTTAATGTACAGCAAGTAGTTCTGCACCAAATTTAGAAGTGGATATACAGTATGGTGGGATGAAGAAAACATTTACACATAAATATAACTACATGATATTAACTACAGATTTTAAGTGCACAGTATGCTTACCCATCATTTATTCTTAATCTTACTCTAATATACATGCATACCAAGTGAAAGTTGGGTTGCTTTAAAGTAGGAATGGATAGGACAAAATTATTGAAATTTGTATGGCTACTTTACTTCTGAATGAAGAAATTAATACATACCCCAGTAAACTATTTTTATTTACTGAAGTAAATCCAGGTTGAGATAAAAACATTTAAATGCAGATCTGGTAAGTGTTATTTTAGTACAATGATACATTTTGAATACTGAATTAGAACGGTCAGATAGTCCTCATCCATCCTGACCAGTTTATATTATATTTCTAAATATAACTGTGTTAAAGTTAAACTTCATGTATAATAATTCACATAAAAAAACAGACAAATAACCTAAGACTTACTAATAAGGTTTCATGCCAAGTCTTGGACTGACTAAGTGAATGAGACGCTGGTCTGACTTGTCAACTTGCTGAACTATTAGCCCACACTACATTGAGAAGTTTTTCAACGAAATATTGATGTTAGTGTATCCTAAAATTATATACAACATACTGACTGAAAAAAAGAAAATTTGGTCCAATCCACTCCCCAAAATACATAACTACATTATGGTTTTAAACCATTTCATCTACATGGCTATGTTATAAGAGATTCTTTTAAGGCTTCAGTATGTGAACTAAAATTTCATACATATTTATATTGGCTTATGGCTATTGAAAATGGCACTCAATCAGACCTACAATGTAACTGAATCATTTAAATGATAATTATTATAAGTACATTTATCTAGCAAGTAAGCATGTAAATTAGACATTAGATATCATTTAAAAAGAACATAGGAAATACCAGAGTATGAGAAATATAATGGGCCTCATACACAAAGACATACTAACAATATGCTAGTTATATGCCCAAATGAGCATAATTAATGAATAATCATGTATAATTTATTATGCAATATAGTAATTCTTAGTAAAAGAGGAAATAAAACAAAACTACTTTAAATTACATTCTAAATGAATTTAACGTTCAATATACATCCATTATATCCACTACTCCAATATAAATACTAAGTCAGGAATTTGGTTTTAATTCCAAATATTAAACTGCCTTTTATTAGACACAATTTCTTCTCAGTTGTCGTGCACAATCAGTAAAAACTGCTCTCCTACATGTACTGTCAAAGAATTACGTACTCGTCTACTTGAGTACCTCATGTTGTTGTTATTATTTCCAAACATAAAAATGAGATATCCAATGCTGTGTGCAAAATCTAAGACAACCACAAAAATAACTGTTCAGATACACCGGAGAAATATTTACAAAGTGTTCTGAACAAACATAAATGAGGCGTGTCGCGGGAAACCCGGGCCTTAAGCATGTGCATAAAGTGTCGTCCCGGATTTGCCTGTAAAAATTTACAGTCCGAAGTCTTCACAGGCTAATCCTGGACGACAATTTCCACTTTAATGGCATTTTCTGTTTTGATGGTTTCCCATGACAAGCCTCAAACAAACGATACTTAAAGGTGGGATGACAACAATGAGCACAAAACGATACTTAAAGGTGGGATGACAACAATGAGCACAATACGAGTATCACAAGATTGATGAGACATCCTATATCACATGACTCTAATATACCGGAATGCTTGAAATCCCAGAGGTAGACACCTAGTTTTAAGAGTTCTTCCAGTAAACAAAACCAATATGCAACAATAGTCATTAATCGTCATATATTATGTAAGTTTAAATTTCTATAAAAATTTACAGGCATCCAGTTAAGTACAGCTAAACTTCAGTTATATACTGACATTCATATACTGAAGTAAATTTACTTCACCAAAACAAGTAGCAGTATAAGAAAAATCTCCTAACAATAATTGTTAAAATATGGAAATACTATCAACAGGTATACTGCCTTTGTAGCTGTAATCTGTAAAAACTAAAATATGCAATTTACTTCTAGTGGTCACACACAGGTACATATAAATAGTTCTCTTAATCGCTCTCATGTATGTACATTGGTTTCCCAAATACCACTATGTTATAATCTATGTTATATTATGTGACTTCTAGAAATATTTGTCCAACAACTGGTGTTCAAAAGCCAACAGGCAACCCATTGAAATAAACTCTAAATGCAAAAACAGTTTTTTCAAACAATATAACAACAGTATACTTAAACATGATCTTCAGATAAAGTATTTACTTTTGCATAAAAGTGAGAATATGTACATTTAATGAAGCATAAAACAAAAACAAAACAAAGATTTTTAAACACATTTAAGACAACAAATGATTATTAAAATTTGACAGAAAGTATTAAATATTAGAATGCAACAATAAAATAGGTTTGGTATCATAAAACTCCTCATATTAAAGGAAATGCACAAAGTGAATTATAAGAGATCAATTTGATGCATGTATGTTGATGAACCAATACACGGTTATTGCTAATTAAAAACTAAAACAAAAACTATACCAAATGTAATTATGCTCAAACAAAAATTGTTTGAAAAATATGTTCTTATTTACTCGAACGTCGGACATACATTTTTGGATTGAAAATACTTCCATTGCAAATTACAATACAAGTAATGTACATAGTCATAACATAATAATTATAATCCCTGAAACTTTTCTTGAATATTAATTAAAACAATAATTTTTAAAATTAATTAGATTAAAACAATAACCGTGATCATTTACCATTCATACAATAGTAGACTAACAGAAAGTTAGGTAAATTAAACCCAATACAAGTGATACATATACGGGTTTATGCGAGCAGATTGACGATAGGCTGTAGTATGGACACTGCCTCTTTATGAGACACACCATATATGAACATATGGCTGTAGTTGTCCAAGGCGAGAGATGAGTGAAGAAACATTAGATAATTTGACCTCTGAAGCACAGTACAACCTTTTACTATTATTACATTGTGAATTACTTGAAACTCATAATAGTGGTCATTATAACTATTACTTTATAAGGTTACGACAGCTGTTGTCAATTTTATAAAGATGAAAAATTGCATCCCATATTTAGTTCACCCTTATACAAAAGTAATACAGTAATTATTATTTATATTTTCAGAAAATGTAAAAAAACAAAACAACAACAACTGTTCCATAGAAAATATTGTAAATTTTTTTTTATTTAATAAATTACTATACTAAAAAAACCTGGAATGGTTGTACTGTGCTTCATTGTCATACGGACGTGATATTCTGACAAAGTTCTTTTGACGTATCACTGTAATAATCACTGGATTTATCTGCATAATAATAGGAAGCGTTGCTTAGCAATGGAATGTACTTGTTATAACGTGGACCAGAAATCTCATCCGAGTGTCTTTTAGACTTGTCCTTTCTAGTCCGTGACGGCGAGTACATGGCTTTGGGGTTTGGATTCCCATGGCCACAATCATCCAGACTGTTACTCCTAGGCCTTCCAGCTATAACTGGTACAAACGTTCTCACAGAAGCTTTGTTATTACACGTGTATATATTTGGTTTTGTCATGTTTGACCCGCTCCATCGTTTCACGTTCACCCCATTCAGTTTCTCTTGAGAACTGCTGCCATAAAAAGATCTACGGTTGATCAGAGCGCTGAACTTTGCAGCGTTTATCTGGTTCACAGTATTCTGACACGTCGCAGCTGGTATTTCAATGGATTCCGAATCTTCAATGATAACGCTGGTCGTCGGGGCATTGAGACATGGTTGGAGGAGTTCAGTGTTTTTAGTGAGATCATCGATGATGTCTTCAATGTCTAGGCGCATGCTCATGTCCACTTCCAGACATCCGTAAATGAAATTGCACCTGGAAATTCAGAATATTAAATCTCTAATAAGCATTTAGGTGTTAGGAATCTTCCAGAACTTAATGTGAACTCTCAGTGTTATTACAATATTGGCAATATGCGACTTCCAGGTCTTTGTATGAAACAAATCTTTGAATATGTGTTGCTATCACAGATTTTGAAGATTTTCCAATCTGACAAATAATTACCAAATCAGTTTTGGTACATGGGAATTTCAATGGAAAAACAAATTTTCAGTGTCAATGGAAAAACAATGCCCATCTCTTACAGTTTCTCAGGACAGTTCCTAGGCAGCACAAGTCGACCACCATTCTTGACAAACTCCAGGACCTGGTTGTTGGACATGCCCTGGTAGGGAAAACTGCCAAATGTGATGATTTCGTAGGTGAGGATGCCATAGCTCCAAATGTCAGACTTGGCAGTGAAAAACCCGTCCGACAGACTCTCTGGGGACATCCAGCGTACGGGCAACATCCCTGGAACAAGGTAACAGGTTGGATTGTCATCGCAACATAAGGATGGTACACTTTGGCAGAATTGGTCACAGTTCAACACTCCAACAGAATAGATTCAGTTGTCTAAATTTAGTCTCACAAAATAAAACTCTATTTTAGACCAACCAGATATATACTTAATATCATATTTATATGAACTTTTATTTCTATTTTAAATAACAGCGACATTATTATTTTACACAATTTATTATCAAATTTGGTTCCAAAAATAAATTTATTACTTTCAAAAGGACAAAAACAGACGAAAATTGGAAACTAAAAATCCAACAACCTCCAATACAATTCATATTAAAATAATATTATCAGTACAAACAGCAGTAACTGTACCTTTTTTGTTAAATCTGTAATAATCTGTATCACATGTGGGTCGGGTCATACCAAAGTCCCCGATCTTCACTGTTCCATTAGAGTGGACCAGACAGTTCCGACATGCAAGGTCCCTGGAATAGAGTTGGCTGCTGATATCAGCTCTCTAGATAGGAGGAGCGTTTGTGTAAATATTTTAATTTGTGGTAGATGCAAAAATTGAATTTGAGACAGAACACAATATGTTTGTTTTGTTTTGTTGGGTTTTTTCGCAGTTTATAAAGGTATTTCAGTCATATCATGGCGGTCCGTTAACCTGCTCACACTTTTCCTGGGCAAGCTTAACCGATCTAAGCGGTTTACCAGTACTAAGTGCACATACCTATGCCAGTAACTGACAACTGCCCTACTTGAATCAGAGGTAGGGGGAGAATGGCCGTAGAAATAATTTCATGACCAATCCCCACACAAGTTATGTGGCCGGGCCGGGGTTCGAACTCACGATCCCCAGATTGACAGTCTAGCGCTCTACCAACTGAGCTAGCCGGACCCGGCTTATGACTGTTAATGTTTTAAAGCATCAAAGCCCTCAATTGCTACAAGACACTAATAAAACTTAAGGATTCTACTCAATGATAAAAATATCCCCTGCATTTATTTGTACGAGTGTCTATAAAAAAACACCTTTCGCCTGTGTACATATTTGAGGTAATGCAGGAAGAGTATATGTCTATCAATAAACTGCTCTCACCTCTGTTCATATCTGCGGATGAACAGGTAGCGCAGGTGTCTATCAATAAACTGCTCTCACCCCTGTTCATATCTGCGGATGAACAGGTAGCGCAGGTGTCTATCAATAAACTGCTCTCACCTCTGTTCATATCTGCGGATGTACAGGTAGTGCATGTGTCTATCAACTAAGGTAACTGCTCTCACCTGTGTACATATTTGAGGTTGTGCAGGTATCGCAGGCCATGTGCCACGTCCAGTGCCATCTGTGTGAGCTTGTCTGCGTTCACGTCCTCTGCCTCCCTCACCTGTGAGCCCACTAAGTTCCGCCGAGACAACAGGTATGTTTTGAGATCACCTGCAAGTCATACAAGATTTAATTTTGTAAGGAATTTCTTACTTATATATATATACCTTTTTAAACAGTTGTCTATAGTCAAAAAGTATTGAAGAGATTCAATTGATACTACTGATAGGTCACTTCATTCAAAATAGACAAAACTTCAGGCAGAAAACAGCCTGTTGTTGAATATAAAATCAAAATAGACTGGTAACCATGCATTAAAAATATACTGGTTACCATAAATTCCAAATATATTGGTTACCATGATACATGAAAAACAGACTGGGTACCATGCAGCAAGAACTCCATTATATTGTAGACTGGTTCCTCCCGGGTGCAGACGCCCAGCAAGGAGACAATGTTGTGATGGCTGAACCTCTTCATCAGCTCTGCTTCACTCAAGAAATCAACCTGCACATGTATTAACAACACATTTATAACAATAGCTTATATTAATATTACATTTAACACGTAAAACATTATTGAAAGGTTTCTAGCTTTTAATTCAAATTACAGAGGAATCCTGTGTAGTTGAAAACCTGCCTTATCTGACATGTAAAGATAGTAAAACTGAGTGTCTGATAATACCAATTTCTCTGTATTTCAGATAAATATTTCATAATTTTTTAAAAATTTGCCATAAGAAAATTTGGTGTATTTGCTGACCTTTTCCTGAACAGTAGAGCCGACTTTCAGAGTTTTGACAGCTACGGCTGTCCAGCAGCCATCCTCGTCTATCTGTGCCTCTCCCCCAAACACCGTCCCGAATGCCCCCTCCCCGAGTTTGCGGTTAAGAACCACCTTCTCCTTTGGGATCTCCCATTCATCCAGCGAGAAGCATTGAGAAAAGTCCCCACCAATGAGGCCAAGTTCCTTCATACGCTGGTGTGTAGCCTTCACTTTCTTGTCATACCTGGTTACAATATATTTAATCAGGGATTCTGAATACAAAAATATTGGGAAGTTATTATGTCACCCTTTAGCAATGATAGATGTGTACTATCCAAAACCTTTAGCCTAAGCAGCAGCAAGAGGCATGTAAGTGAGCTCTAGCATCAGTAGTATTAAATATCAGTTGTAACATCCCTACTAGAAATACAATTCCAAAAAACAAAAAGTGTGCCAAGCAGTACTATCACAAATTCTAATGACGCACCTCAGGGTAAATTAATGTCTTATAATATTCTTGAAAGTTCTTAAGGTGGCTCACCACAGTTCTCTATTCTTTGCTGAAACATGGGATCGAAAAATGAACCGAAGGCTAAAATTATGTTTTATCTTGCTCTCACCAAACTCACCTGAGTTTGAACACCACGAGGATGATGACAAGGATGATGGCAAACAAGGAGAATGCCATCACGTTGGCGATGACGATGGCCATCTCACAGGACGTGCTCAACAGCAGACGGAACCCTTCAATCACACAGCTGTCTTCCTCTGAAAACAATCAGCATGCAATCATTTCATTTTTCGACAGCAACAAGTCCATATTATTCAACTTTATCCGTTTAATAAGTTTTCTGATTCATAAATATAATGAGAAATAATCGCCAAAAGAGACGGGCTGCACGCTCTAGCAAGATAATAACAAAAGCCATGTTTCTGATAGGTGATGATGCCTTTAAATGCCTCCTGCTATGTAAGGTAAGAAATCCCTGTTTACAAGGTGATGATGCCATTGAATGGCCCCTGCAACATACTGCAAAAATCATTAGCCTGGTGCCCTACCTGGGTTGCCATCGCTGGGCTGTATCCCACCTTGGGTCAGCCACATCAGCCTCTCATTGAAGATCTCCAGGGTTCCTTTCTGGTTGCTAGGACCTGGCTCATAGCGACCAACCAGCCTTGTCTCATTCAGGAACTTCTGTATGATTGAGATGTTACCAGGCCGATCCCCTCCACTGAACATTATGTGACCTGACACCCCCTGGAAATTGGTTTTGTTGATCTCTTCGACAAATAGCCTGCAAAAAAATAATCACACATGTTTATACAGTTTATCATACTACTTCTACTATTAATACTAGTTAGAATAATAATAGTAGTACAAATAAATTAGCACTTGGATCAATGTACATTTGTTTTCTATGGTCTAAACAAAAGGAACAATAGCTGAATTTATTTGTAGGGCAAATCCATTGTTTCAAAGACACACACAACACATATTAACCTGTTTTTGTAATTCTGTTGGCCTTATAGCAAAACACCAAAGTGATATTTTTTGCAAGCAGAACACCAAAGTGATATTTTTTGCAAGCAGAACACCAAAGTGATATTTTTTGCAAGCAGAACACCAAAGTGATATTTTTTGCAAGCAGAACACCAAAGTGATATCTTCTGCCAGTCATAATGACGTCAGCAATGTTAGTGCCAAGATATCTGCAAGCATTTCCAAGATAACAGAATGAACAGAAAGTGTCAAAGCCAGATAATTGAACAAGCAATGGCAGCCGACAAATGTCATATTTAATTGAGATGCAGACATGCAGAGTATGTGCCTACTTTGTGTTTTCATTTGAATGAATGTTTTCCAGAGCCCCAGGATGCCTCCTTAGAACTTGGTCCAAAGCTTTCGCATACGTCCACACAGCATCATACACATAGGATGCAAATGGAGTGCTGTAACGGTCCTGCAAAAATAGTAAGAGTAATTTGTAGTTTGCAATTTACAGTCAGGAACATGAAGGTTGTAATGGTAAGTTAGAAAGGAGGCGTGTCATGGGAGACTCGGGCTTAATGCATTTGGGTCAAGTATCACCTCGGATTAGCCTGTGCAGTCCACAAAGGCTAATTTGGACTGAACAGGCTAATCCGGGATGACACTATGCACATGCATTAAGCCCAGGTTTCCTAAGACACACCTCAAATATGTTATCAACAAAGAATTTCACACCAACACTTTCAAACAAGTACCTGTCTACAATGTCAACATTCAATGAAATTTCTAACACAAAATTTTATCCCTGGTAAATAGCAAGACAAACTTAACAGAAATAGTGCAAAAAATATTTTTTATGGTGGAAAACAATGCACATCAACTTACAGCTTTTCCCACTCTACGAGCATAAGTCATCTTATAATGGCTGATATCTATTCCACCCACAACCATGGTGTCATCGGGGTCGGTGTATGTTTTCTGCAGGACAAAGTGGCCGTCGATGGCATACTCCATGTTGTTGGTGGTGCAGGGGATGTGCTCCTGGGGACGGGGATCCCCGGGGTGGGGCCGCGAGTTGTAGTAGTCCACGTCCCACCAGTCCTCGCTGTACCAGGACGGCAGGAACCAGACGTAACCCTCGTGTGCTGTCATACGCTGAAATAAAACACACAGTTTCAAACTGTTTTGTGCAATTTTAACTTTTATATAACTATTACTCTGAAATCCACAATAGATTTTTTTTTTTTACCTCATTTTTCAGACTGCAATTTAAAGTAAGAATCACGATAATATTTGAAAACAATGCATAATAGAATAAAACTTAATTATTGGTTACCGGTAAATATGTATCATATTTATATAAAATATTTAAAATTTAAATATGAGCAGTAAAATTTTGCTACACTCATATATTATTCCCATGAACTTATTTAATAATTACACTGATTATAATATTGTTGAATCATTATTTGTTGATCCGTTAACACAAACAACCAACCTGTCTCCAAGCTTCACACATTACAGCTCTGGCGGCGAACACAAAGAAATCTGCGATGATAACTCGCACGTTCTGGGTGCGAAGGTCGGCGAAGATCTGTGATACGTCAACCTGGTTGAGCTGATAGTTGCGAACGAGCTGCTTCTTGACCACCACAGATATCCCAGAATGGTGCAGGTGGTCCTGTATAAGCAGGTGGTACTCTGGAAACTCTTGTCCTCCCTCGGAGATTGCCCCAACCTGGTGCCAGTTCATTGCTTTGAAAAAGCTCTCGTACACAAACCTGGAAATTGTTATGCGAAACTTGAACACTCTGCTTACAATTTCGAACTCATCTGATGGACAACAAATATCGTAATAACAGGTTAACTCATCAAAAAAGGTCATTTCTGTTCTATTTCTCTGTATAGAAATTATGAGTTAATGTACACTCCCTTACAATTTAAGTTCACAACAGATAACTTAAAATTTCTCTATTATTTCTATTTCATTACTACTTTTCAATTGTTTTTTTTTTTACAAATGTACTGGTAAACTGAATGAACTTTTGAAAAATCTGTAATGTAGCTGGATTCTACTGTATCAATATTATATTAACATTAGACATTTATCAGTGCAGAATAAGCCTTAATGGTAACAAAGGTTATATAACATTTACCTAAAAACAACAATATTAACAGGTATTTTTCATAGAAATACTTCACAAACTAACAAGAAATACTTAATAACTAACATGAAAATGTACCAAGTGCATACTTATGATGGTCCAACTGTGGAATGGTGCGGTAGAAGTATGGGTATTTCTGTCTGTCGGACAGCGAGGAGGCCTCTGCACCATAGCTGATGGTGAGCATGTTGAAATGGCGGGACAGTGCTGCGATGGGCTCGGCTTCGTCTGAACATCCGGGGCCTGCAAATAAAGTAGAAGATGTATATGGAAATGTTGACAATGAACACTGACTGGTTTAGATATACCTTATTATTAATATTTTTTTTTTTTTTTCCGTTCTACATGTTTTATTTTCCTCGTCAATAGGTGTGTGAGGGTCGAGGGCATCCCCCTCCACACCGTACATCATGCGTATTTATTAGAATTCAGCATGCATAACATAGAATATTACATTGTAGACAAGTGCTCACAAGTACATAATAAGAAAAAATCATAATTGCGTAAATAGCAATATCCAAAATGATACATATTGAACTTATCAATATACAGAATGGATAAACTATGTAAATCACATTGTTTTACCGAAACAGACTTAACAAAATGTCCCATTCTTTTTATTTGTAGTTATTGAGTTAGAATCTAAATTGCAGAAGTTCATTTCCTTCAAAATATGATACTGGATAGAAAAATATGATTTTGCCGCGATAATGGTAGGTAATGTTTGATTCATTTTACAATTATAAATAAACCTTTTAGTAAGAAGGAATGTAAGATTAAGAGGACCACTTGAGTTTTTATGTCCTAACATAAACGAAGGCGCATTTATGAAGTCAGCGAATACCTCAAAACCTTCAAACAAATCAGCAATAAATTTTTTAACATGTTTACATTCCCAAAAAATGTGCTCAATTGTTTCCGGCATATTATGACAGAAAGAGCATTCAGCTGACGATTTATAATTAATTTTATACAAAAAATAATTGGTACCAATAATTCGGTGTGTGATTCTATACTGAAACCACTGTAGAGTAGAATCTTTGGTTATACAAAATGGCATTCTAAAAATATGGTTCCAGTCTTTTAATTCAATATTTTCAAAAATGCTCGTCCATTTTGACATACAGACTGGTCAAGTTTCATTTGTTTTAACAATATTGTACATGGGTTGAGTACCTTTTGGATATTTTAAAATGGATATCACTTGAAGGGGAACAAAAGGCTTAACAAAGTCAAGATAGTTAAAATCTGCAATCGTGTTCATAGCAGATGTTTCATCAACCCATTTTTCTTCAAGTATTTAGTTATGACATTAGTAATACCTATATAATGCAAGTAGTTTGGATAGAAATTATATCTGTTGCACAGTTCTTCATAACCATAAAATTCTAACCTATCGTATTTCTTGATCAAATCGCCAATAAAATGCACGCCATTTTCAAACCATGTTTTGAGGAAAACACTTTTATTACCAATTGTTATATCAGAATTATAGAATATTGGGGTTTGTAATATGTATTTTATATTTAATGATTCTGCTTTGCGTAAATCAACAAACGATTTTAAAGTGTCCTTCCAAAAAGCATTGTCCGTTCTATTTATAAGGTTTTCAGGATAATGAACACCACAGTTGTAAAGTTTTTGGGTGTCTATAGTCATTTTTACAATATTGATCCATTTACCATTTCCTGTGATGATCCTTCGGATCCAAGAACATTTCAGTGCAATTATAAATGAAAAAATGTCGACCATAGTAAGACCTCCTTCAGTATATTCTTTAATAAGTACATTTTTGTTAATTTTTGAACTTCCCTTCCACACAAAGTTAAAAAAAAGATCATTTAGCTCTACCAATATTTTATGTGGTGGACTGGGAAGTGAAACAAACAAATGATTAAGCACTGGCAAAGCAATCGTTTTTATTACTTGTATCCTTCCAATTGGCGTTAATATCCTTCTGGACCAATTTTTAAGCAGCGTTCTAATTCTGGACAATTTATCCTTATAATTAAGATCGATCATCTTGTCAAGATCGACGTGAAATGTTAAACCAAGCATATCAAAAGTATGTTGGTTCCATTTTAACTTCCATCTAGTTTTTATGCTTTCGGAACTGAATTTATGCTTCCCTATCCAAACTATTTTGGTTTTGTCAAAATTTACCTTTAAGCCAGAACACAATGTGAAATACGACAATTCATCTAAGGTTTCATTAAGGGATTCTGCAGAGCCATCCAGGAGTATAGACGTATCATCAGCAAATTGCGATAACTTGTATTCAGTATTATTGATTTTGATTCCTTTGATTTTTGGATTAGCCCTGAGTTTAAGTGACAAAATTTCAGCGCACAAAATAAAAATATAACAACTGAGGGGATCACCCTGACGACAACCACGTTGTATTTGAAAAAAATCGGATAAGAACCCACACTGCATTACTGCTGATATACCATCCTTATATAAAACATTAAACCAATTTTTAATGTCAGTACCGAAATTAAAAAAGGAGAGTGTTTTGTTTACAAACCTCCATGACAAGGAATCAAAAGCCTTTTCAAAATCTATAAGCAGGAAATATTATTTTCCTCAGTGTATTTCAAAATGTCGTAGATTAGCCTAGTGTTTTCTCCTATGAACCTGCCTTTGATAAAACCAGTTTGATCATTGTTTATAAGTTTATTCATATATTGTTTCAATCTATTAGCAATACTTCCCGAACCAATTTTATATACAGTGTTTAACAGTGTAATTGGACGCCAGTTTTTTAAAGATTGTCTGGGTTTATCACCCTTAGGTATGCAAGTAATTATCCCTTGTCGTTGGGTTATAGACAAATTGCCGCTTTTAAATGCGTGATTTAACGCTCTACAAACAAAAGTACCTAATTTAGGCCAAAAAACTTTGAAAAAATCAGCAGTAAAACCTGACGACCCAGGGCTTTTGTTGTTTGCCATGTTTTTTAAGACAAAAGAGGCCTCACTTAGTGTTATTGGCCCTTCTAATTGTTTTGACTCTTCATGTGATAGTTTAGGTATGTCAATATCTGCTATAAAACTATTAAAATCATCATCAATGTTGGTATTATCATTGTTTTGATACAATGTTTTATAAAACAAAGCGGTTTCTTTTAAGATATCAACCTGCTTATCTAAAACAAGTCCGTCATCAGTTGTTAGGCTTGTGATCGTTTTTGTTGTATAGTTATATTTTTCGAGGTTGCAAAAAAATTTTGATGGTTTTTCTCCAAATTGTATCCATTCGGCTCGCGATCTTATTATAGCTCCTTTTAATTTCTCTTCTTGTATTTTCATAAGTTCATCTTTTAATTCAAGCATAATTTGCAGGTTACTCTCGGTCAACAATTTCTCGTGTTGTTCAATTTCAACTTTTAATTGGTTTTCGCGCTTGTTACGCGATTTTGTTTTATACGAACTATATGAAATAGCTTTACCTCTTATTTCCATTAAAACTGTATCTAAAAAAAGTTGGTCGTTTATTAAAAACTGTATGTCTTGGTCCGGTATTGTATCAATATTATCTTTATTGTACACAGGTAACATATATTGTTTTTTAATTTCGGTAATTGTATCATTTATTGTGTTAATGTAATTGATGTCACTTAGAAGCATGTTATTATGTTTCCACAGACCCTTTCCGTGTTTAAAATCAGTAAATTTTAATGTCAAAGTTACAATCGAATGATCAGATTGGTAACTGGGCAATATATTATTGTCGTGAACAAATGGTGACAAAAATGACGATAATAGATAAAAATCAAGCCGGGATTGGTTCTTCTCCATGTATATCGTTTAGAGTTAGGATATAATATCCTAAAAGGATCAGTAAGATCACGATCTTCAATATTTTTCAATATACAATCTCTTGCATTTTTATTATTTATTGATTTGTAGTTATTATAATCCAGATTCGGGTCAAGAACCAAATTAAAGTCGCCACAAATTAAGTAGGAGTCATTCCCAATAGTGTCAATAATATCAAAAACATTTGTGAAAAATTCGGGACTATCAGAGTTCGGTCCGTATAAGAGGCAAGAGTAAGTCTTGTTTCACCAATATTTACATCTAAAATAATATAGTTACCAAAATGGTCGTATTGTACATTATGTATTTTGTACTCAAGTTCTTTCGACAAGAGTATTGCTACACCGCGCGAATTAAAAGAGCCATAACTTAGGAAACACTCTGATCCCCATTCGGAGTAAATAGTTTTAATTTGTTCGTTAATAAAATGTGTATCTTGAAGGCAGTAAATATCACATTTTGTTTCTTTCAAATATTGAAAAACTTGTAATCGCTTCTTTTTCATACGGTTTATTGTAAAAGTACCGATATGACAACTTATATTTGTGTTTGCTAGAATTTAGACAACACAAAATAATTAAGCGAATAGATAATTCTACACCAGAAATTGCAAGTTCATACATACATGCGTACGTACAATTAAAGAAATGATTTAATATAGAGACAATATGCGAATAGAAACAAACACTTCAACAGGCAAAACCATACACAGACACGACCGTATACCAGATCGCAAACAATGTCAAAAGATGATACACATTTTCATGAAGTTAACATAAACTAGACTCTTCCATATAACCCGGTCCAGATACAATGATTTAAGTTACAACCAAATAAATTGAATGGGTATGAACTTATTTTCATTACGCATTATTGTTCGGAATAAAGCAGAACCAACTAAAGAAGAGCGACGTATATGTTACGAAGACGAGAAGAGTTATTAAGTTTAATTTAGTTGTTTCAGTGCAACCCATACCATACATCTTTTTAAGACAAAAAGATGCATCAAGGCCACTGTTGATCATTTACATTTCCAACCAGGAGAGGCCTTTTTAAGGCGAAAGCGAAAGAAAAAGGGTCCTCTTTCCTGGCGTATACTGAAAATTAGAGATTAGAATTGATACCTGTTGTTAAAGTATGACCTATATTAGCGATAGTTAAAGAGAGGCGCTATTTATTTACCATAAGGTCAGATTGTTTTTGTCCATAGGTAGAGAAGCAGCACTAACTTATCATCTTTTGCAACTGAAACACACTGCGCGTAGGCTGAGTTAAGAATATTTAAGCAACCTTCATTAGTAATTTCGATTATACGTAATAGACATATTCCAAAGACGCAAGAGTACTAACATACAATTTTAAGTGCAAGAACATTGACAACAGTAGCAAATGGTAGTAAGAATTAAGTTTTTAACTGTATATGACAATGTTTTTTTACATCAAACAACAATCACGTGTAATCATTTCCAGTGATGTAGAGTGTGGGGTAAATAAAATATATTATACCGTATCTTCTAGAACGTATAACGGTATCTCAATGCCTGACAGATTCGTAGGTTAAAAAGCTAACTCATCTAAGAAAAACATTTGCGTCAAAAAAGTTTAATTTCATAGAGCTCAGCCTCGGCAAAAAAAGATTACCAGTGTGCTATATACATTGTCAAGATTTACAACGTCACATTTTGCTCGATACAATAGATAATCCGATTTATTTTCAATAAAAACGGAATCCTCGTGCGAGTCATGCACTGATTCTACAAAGCGCGAGCTAAGTTCTTAAATAACAAGGCCAATTAAAGTACATTGTATAGTGTACAAAAAAAAGAAAAAGTAGCATGAACAATGAAAAAAAAAAAAAAAAAAAAAAAAAAAAAATAACTAAAAATATGTATAGCATAGAAAATAGTTGTCTATTCTAAAGTCAAAGAAAACCAATCCTTTACTTTTTTGGCCAGGGTAGATCAAGCCAATGTTGATAGTCCTCCCATTCTACACGATGAACCACATCTCTTGCGTCTTTGTAGGAGATAGTCCCGTTTCTGGACCAGACACAAATAACTTCGTCCGACATTTTACGTTTCACGCTCATGAACACCTCCAGATTTAAAGGGGTTAAGTCTTCACGCACAAAAATGCCTTTTGCACGAAGTAACTTGCTTTGCCTGAGCACTCGGTTGCGAGTCATACGTGATTTGAAACGTATAATGATGTCTTTCTTTCCGTTTGGACCTCTTTTCAGTCGGTGGGCTATGTCAACGTCCTCTATATTAATGTTTTCATGTGTGATGCTGTTTATCTTCGCAATGGTAATCTTAGTGGTTTCTTCTGCTGATTCAAAAACAGACTTTTCATTGGTGTCTGTTTCCGAGATTGCTTGTTCTATACCACTAATAATTATGTTATTGCTTCTACTGTATTGGTTTGAGTCATTTTCTGATCTTCTGCGACTGTTTTCGACTTTTGCTACTTCAGATTTCAGTTTTACATTCTCTTCCGAATGAAGAATTACTTCCGACTTGAGGTCTTTAACCTCCTTCTTCAATGTATCATTTTCCATCTCCTTCTCAAATATTCGTGACTCTAACACTTCGATTTGTTTCGTAAAGGACTTCAAGAAACCCTCTTTAAGTTTGTCAAAGAGGTCGTTCACAATTGTTTTTAGCCTTTCGTCGTCTCTTTCGATGATCTCTTTCACTTTCTCGTTCATCTTGTTCATCGACTTATCAACGTTTGAAACAATATTTGACAATTTTGAGTTAATGTCTTTCAATTGTCTTTTTATGTCAGCGATTTTGCTCGATCGAGCATGTTCATCACCACTGTGTATTTGGGTAGATGCAGCATTATCACTTGAACACTGCTTTTCAGGCAATTCAGGCGCAGTGGGTTCAGTTTCTATTTCACTGACACTTCCGGTCGAGTTAATTTCCTTCTTGCGTTTTTTATACCTTATTATTAAAAAGCCTGTGGACTAGCATAACAAGTTAGGCCCTGTGCCAATATTGAGCTACTTTTTATATGGGCAATATTGGTCGGAGGGCCTAACTGGGGAAAGACAAATTCTGTGGTGGAAATTTCTCCCTATATGTCTATAGAGTAGCGACCGGATTTTCGTCGCTACTTTCATGCGCTGAAATGACATGGTTAGCATGAATATTTTTTAATAAAATTTACATACCTGCAAAGAGAATTTATTCCTCAATAATGTTTCATAAATATGTGTACGATAACACTTCCATTTTGGATGCAACACCAATTTAAACCTACACACTATTGCATTTTCAACACATCTTGCTGTCCTTCACTGTGTAAACTTTAATCGATATTCTGCTACACTGAAACAGTTGCATCATTTCGATTGGTCATTCAATTCTATCATTCATCATCCGATTGGTTGAAGCATATTTGAAGGGTTAAACAAGGCAAGGTAAACATGGTGGACTGTACATGAATGTAGATTTATACGAAAGTTTAAATCGGAATTAAACGCACGTCCTAGGTAAATTTCAGCACATATTAAGCAGTTTAGGTGTTGTTTAAGTAAAATACATTAATATATAACTTTCTTGTCGCAAATAATGGAAATTTATGAAAATTTAAACTTTTGGGTTTCCACCACATAAATGGTCTTTTGGCGATGAGACGTTACAGCGAATATAGCCGTATATAAAAAGTAATACTAAATTCGCTGCACGTCTCATAAATTAGGCTACCTGTGGACAACCTGTTTCGGAAAATTGTAACTGTAATATTGGGAGTGAACAGTTTTTGGTGCAACTTTATATCATTAATCATCAATGCAAACATGTTCAAGAATTAGAAAACTTACAGAAAAGCCTGAATTATGGACAACAGTACAGTTATGGACCACAAACATTTAATATAAAGTGAGACTTAAGTTGTGTGCACACATTTTTTTTGCAATAAAACTTGTCAAAATAAGAATTTCAGAAGCTTATTATGTACCTTTGTCTAAAAAATGTACTACATGTTATGGTATATAAATTGCACAAGTACAAGTGAATCACTCTACATTAAAACTGGCAAAACATAACATTATAAATAGACCTGTTATGAATTTACATCATAACAATTTCAAATATCAGCTGGTGCAAACACTGACAGACCTAACCCCATTTGGTGCCAACATGGGCATGGTACCAGCACAATAGAGTGGAATGACATTTATACTATACTCATCATATGCTAGATGTTATTACAACGTGATGAAATACACAAATATACAGTGTGACGAAAAATGAAATAAATTTATCTGATAAGGGCTTATTTTCTAAAGTTGGCAAAAAGGGCCCAGGAGCATAATTATCATAGCAAATATGTCACAATAGCAAATATGTCACATAGCAAATATGACACAGCAAATATATCACATAGCAAATATGTCACATAGCAAATATATGACATATATTTAAGAAATGAGATCACATTGGTGTTAAAGATTTGATAGTGAATTCATTCCCTACTTATATATGGGACCATTCAATGAACATTCTCAAAGACACCAAGTACTGGTTCTACCCCAGAAAATGAACTTGAAAGTATTTTAATAAGCCTTCAGCATCAACAGAATCTAACTCAAATAAATAGGTTTGAGCTACCGGTAAAGCAAAATGTTTCCGATAAAGTTGTCTTTTAGTCCTTTTAATGCTACCCTCATAACTGGAAACTGTTGAACATAAAAATACAAAAACAAGATACTAATTTTAATGCCACCTAAAAATGAAAATGGTTATATATGGCTATCTACTATAATATACCATAAATATGCATTTACAAGAATATGAAAGGCATTAACAAGAACAATAAAGGCTTTAACAGAAATATATCGAGAAAGGTATAAATAAGAAAAAGAAACTCCTTTTAACGCTACCTAGAATGCCTGCAATGGGGACGGTGGTGTTGGTGATGTATTTGATGAAGGCTTTCATGGCCACGTCTGGCAGACACTCTGTGTTTGACACGATCATCTCAAGACGATGTTCTGGCAGAATGGTCGAGTCATTGTTGATGAGATCCAGGGCTAACTCACCACCTGAATATGAGCAAAAGAGAAAGCTGTTATTTTACAACACATACAAGAAGTTTTTTTCAAGATAATGGGACCATCGCAATTAAAATGTTGCAAGCCCACAAATATTACTATGTAAAATATAATTGCACTTTCTTCAATTTGTTTTGTATTATTTAGCTTTCAATATATTGCTTTCAACATTGTATGTGATTGAAATTATAATGCAATTTTGTATCTTCCCCATTACACTGCCTTCAATATCCCCTTTTCGCATATAAAAAGCACGTATCTTCAAGACTCATCCCATACCTTGAACCAGACCAGGTTCTGACCAGTACAGCCCTGACATTGGAAACAGACCGCCAATGTAGATTCTTGTTTTATTGGACAGATTTTCTGGCAGCCATGTTTTCCAGATTGCCTCATTTTGTCTCACCCAGTCACAGGCAACATCATGCGCATTAGAGTTGCGTAACTGGAGCAGACGTACATACTCGTCCTGGTGGAAGGTCATCTTCGAGATCACATGGTAGGCTTCTGGGATGCTAGTCTTCACTTTAGACCACACCACTTTGGTAAACTGGTTCAGTCCAAAGTCACAGTCAGAGGGAAGTTGGGTTGGGTCATTCTGACAAAGGGGAAACTTGACGCGAGTGAACAGTTTCCCGGCCGTCAGAGTGTTTGGTTCCCAGCTGAAGAAGAGTACTGGGCGGTTCTGACTGTTGACTCGATCCTGAACAAAGGACTGCAGATGGGGACCAATCCAGGCAATGTTCACTGGGAGATTCAGGTTCCACACCTGCGCTTTTAATGCACCCATGTCCATTTCTGAAGCAAAACACATGTAACTGATGTTAGTTTATGAGGTTTTTTATTTAGTGTTCAACTATGTTTAAATCTATTGCGTATATTTCTGGTTAAGTAAGAATTTTCTATAACCAAAGATATGTGAAATCAGATTCTTAACATAATACATCTGAAATTATTATTATTTAATTGCTATTGGCAAAGAATAACATAATAAATCTCAAATTATTATTATTTAATTGCTATTGGCAAAGAAATAGCATTCTATGCATTAATTTCAAATTAAATTGTAAGACCTTCACCTGGGTAACTGGCCAGTAGTGTGGAGCATGTATACATGTTGTTTGGGTTACATTTTGGACCATAGAATATCCCCTCCACACAATCCGGGCTGTGGCAGTAGTACGGGCGCTCGGGATCCCCAGTGCGGGCAAGTCGCTTCACCTGGTCAATGCTCTCGGCCAGCGTGAAGTTTCGTATGACAGCATTGAGACTGAGGGCTCGCCAGTGGTCCGCTATGATGTCATCCTTCCACAGGTTGTCCACCGTCGTGGAGCGCATGAACCAGCCTAATCTGCAGACAGGAACATTCAGGATAGTGAAAATCCTTCCCCCTTATAACAATAATAATAACCACAGAAAAATACTGAAACCGCATTAAAGCCAGATTTTTTATTTTGCCGATTGGGGTACATGTACAAGTCAATGTTGATGAAGAAGTATGGAAGTTTCATGTCGAGCTCTAGTGGCCATTTTGTGCAGTGAGGCGGAACCATCTGAATAAGTTTGGTAGAGAACCACTAAACGAACATCGGTGTGAATTATTTGAAAATCTAGCCATAGGTCTAGAAGAACTTGGCATTTAGACATATTTCTATTTTTAGCTCTGGTGGCCATCTTGTGCAGTGAAGCAGAACCATTTTCACAGGCTTGGTAGAGGACCATCCAAGGAACATTTCTGCCAAGTTTAATGAAAATTGACCAAAAACTTTTGAAAATATGACAGGAAAACAAAACTTAAACGCAAATTCTGTTGTTAGCTATATAGTGGCCATTTTGTGCAGTGAAGCAAAACCATTTGAATAAGTTTGGTAGAGTGTCAAGTTTCATCAAGATTGATAAAGAACTTTTGAAAATATGACAGGAATACCAAACTTCAGTGCAAATTCTATTTTTAGCTCTAGTGGCCTTTTTGTGCAGTGAGGGGGAACAATTTGAATAAGTTTGGTAGAGGAATACTAAACGAACATTTGTGTAAAATTAGAAAATCTAGCCAAAGGTTAAGAAGAAAATGGCGTTTAGACATAATTCTATTTGTAATTCTGGCGGCCATCTTGCGCAGTAAATCGGAACCTATTTCACAGGTTTGGTAGAGGACCATGCAAGGAACATTTCCGTCAAGTTTTATGAAGTTTGACCACGAACTTTTGAAAATATGATAGGGATACGAAACTTAAACGCAAATTCTATTTTTAGCTCTAGTGGCCATTTTGTGCAGTGAGGCGGAACCATTTTTTAAATAAATTTGGTAGAGGAACACTAAACGAACATTTTGTAAAATTATTTGAAAATCTAGCCATAGGTTTAGAAGAAAATGTCGTATAGACATAATTCTATTCCTAGCTCTGGTGTCCATCTTGTGCAGTGAAGCAGAACCATTTTCACAGGATTGGAAGAGGACCATCCAAGGAACATTTCTGTAAAGTTTCATGAAGATTGACCAAGAACTTTTGAAAATATGACAGGAATACGAAACTTTAACGCAAATTGTTAACGACATCGCAACGCCTGCCCGCCCAACCGCCCGCCCCGCCCAACCGACTGGTTTTCGCTTATCTATAAGCCGAGATTTTTCAATGAAAAATCTGGCTAACAAATGCAAATTTAAATATTCCACTTGAATAACAACAGATTATTGACAGGGAAGTGACAACAGTTTTGGTTTTGATTCCATGCTCACTATGACATTTGCCATAATAGACACGTATAAAAATTGTCCAACATTTGGATGGCTAGCTACAATGTTTCCTTCATAAACCACTAAAACATACCACAAAATGAGTATGATTTGCAGTTAAAATAAATTTACATAAAGAAATATTTTAGCCAGAGGAAGTTCTGTGGTCAAGTGGAGATTTTCCAAGAACAAAGTATCGTAGTAATATTTGTCTGATATTTAAATTAAATATTTGCAAACAGTATATTTTTAGTTGTAAGACAGGCAGATATTTATTAAATGTTTTCATGTTATAATTATTATCAAAACAGCAAGTATATACATATGCAACGTGTACAGACAGAGAATACTAGGATAGTGTTGAATAAAGATATGATATTTAATTAGCAAGGCTTAGAAAACCTGAACCACGAGCCTTGGCGAGTGGTTTACGTTGTCGTGTGTCGAGCAAATAAGCTTATCTTTCTTCAACACTTACCTGGTATTCTATTTACCCCATCATTTTCTGTCTTTGTTTTGAAAATAAACAAAGGAAAACCCAGTAAATATTACCAAAAAACGAAAATGACGTCATGAAAATCAACAAGATGACGTCACTACAGTGCACGTGTATTCCACAGTGTTGAAAGAAAGCAAAGTTTATCCAACGGGGTGTTATTTTGTCAATGCGGTGTGATGATGGGATAAAATGTTAATATCTACATAGGGGCTATGAGTAATTTACAATGACAACATAATCGTCTAACCGGCCAAATGGTCCGAGGGGGCCAAGGTCGATCACGTTGCCGTGTTTCGTCCAGGGCAGACGGCTGAATCCAGCCATCATCCAGACTTCTGTGTTCACCATGGTTTCCGGTTGCGACCTCTCAACACCCTCCACACACCTGGAAATACCAAAACACATTTGTAACATTAGTAATAACGTCTCATGTTTACATATGAGCCGCGTCGTGGAAAAACCGGACTTAATGCATGTGCGTAAAGTGTCGTCCTGGATTAGCCTGTGCAGTCCGTACAGGCTAATCCAGGACGGCACTTTCCGCTTACAGTGGATTTATGTTTAGAAGAGACTTCCTTGAAACAGAAAATACCATACAAGCGGAAAGTGCCGTCCTGGATTAGCCTGTGCGGACTGCACAGGCTAATCTGGGACGACACTTACCCACATGCATTAAGACAGGTTTTCTCACGACGCGCCACATATTATTTATTTATTTAAAAAACTTAGTTGTTCATATATATGTGATTATGCATGTGGTTGTATAAACCTACCAGTACTCCATTCCACAATGAGCTTTAAAAGGTTGATCTAAAATTGTGAAAAACTAAAACTGTGGGTGTGTGTTTTTTGTTGTTTTTTTTTGGGGGGGGGGGGCAATGGGGGGCGTACATGACTGTATTGACTGTATGGGTCAAATGTGTACTTGTGGATAAAATATGAGATAACTCAATTCTAATTACCAACATGCATAAATGTACCACATATTCACGTAGTTAAATCATCACTATGATAAACAGTGACTCAATGGTGTCTCAAGATTATGAAGATAGTAACATCGAACATTTAACAATCCAAGTTTTTTTATCTTAAAGATATCAACAGTTCAAAATAAGTTGTCAAACAGATTAAAGATTTCAACCTTTTTTCCAAAATGATCAGCCTTTAATTTTCAGTTCAATAAACCCGACTCATTCTTCAAGAACATCTAGATTACCATTGGCACGTGTCTCATGTCTCCAAAGCAGGATTAGCACCCTGGGTTGTGCCATATTTTTCATCAGACTTTAAAGTACCAAGCTATGGTCTTATGATCCCTGACCAGTAAATTTTGGTTCAGACCAGTCAAAGTTTAGACAAATTCACAATAATCACTGCGCCTGAAACATTTGGAACAACTAAGGCCCACATTTTTTTTTCTGTGTTTCGGGCAACCTGACCCTACCTAGCAAAAAATCCCCAACCCTAAAGTTTTTAGTGACGATTGTTTTCTGTGAAATCGGTGTTCGTCAGATTTTAGATAATTTTCAATGTTTTTTTACCTAAATGTATCTTTAAAAAAAATAAAAACAAGACACTGTGCTTGATAAACACAAATGCCCTCTGTTAGTGCTGGACAGCCCATTTGAATTATTCTTAGTCCAAATTAGGTCAATGTCAAAGTATGGTTGCTGATATGGATGGATTAGGTATGGTTATAAGCAACAACTGTGCAAGTATCCAAGTGCTGTAGTCAGCGGTGCTAGTGCTAGTCGAAATGGTAAAAACTAGTTAACCAAGAGATAGCCCATCTGAATTATTATAAGTCCAAATTAGGTCAAGGTCAAATTGAGGTTGGGTGATATGGGTGGATTGGGAATGGTCATAAGTAACAACTGTGTAAATATCCTAGAGTTGTAGTAAGTGGTGTTGGTGCTAGACAAAACGGTAAAATGTAGTTAACCAAGAAATGGCACTTTTGAATTTTTATAAGTCCAAATTAGGTCAAGGTCAAGGTGAGATTGGGTGATATGGGAGGATTGGGGATGGTCATAAGCTACAACTGTGTAAGTATGTTGTAGTAAGTGGTGTTGGTGCTAGACAAAACGGTAAAATCTACTTAACCTTGTCACGGACGGACGGAAAGACGGACTGACGGAAGGATGAATGGACAGAAGGACGGATGGACGGACAGGACAATCACTATATGCCTCCCGCATCCAGATGCCGGGGGCATTAAAAAAAACTCAATCCTGACCCTACCTAACGTTGCCCGAAACACAAAAATCCTTTTTTTTTTGGCCTCAGTGGCATTTGAGAAATTTCACACCAATTACATACTATTTTACTGTACTGGAGATGGAGCCAGCAAATTAAAGCAAGATATTTATTCAATTGATATTTGGCAAACTACTACATGTGGAGTCGATAACAATCAACCAACACCATAAATATCCCCGGCATTTTAAGTGCATCACAGCAAGTCTGCTTAACATTTCATACATATTGACCTATATCATCTGTCTGTCAAATATCTGTCAGGTATAAATGTCACTGGCCTGTTGTAAATCACCCGCCTGCTGTAAATAATGATGTAAAGGTTGCCTCTTGACAAAAATAAAGAGTTATATGAGGACGTGCATCTATTGAATGCCAGAAAGGGCTGTTATATGAGGGCGTGTCATCTATTGAATGCCAGAAAGGGCTGTTATATGAGGACATGTCATCTATTGAATGCCAGAAAGGGCTGTTATACGAGGGCGTGTCATCTATTGAATGCCAGAAAGGGCTGTTATATGAGGACGTGTCATCTATTGAATGCCAGAAAGGGCTGTTATATGAGGACGTGTCATCTATTGAATGCCAGAAAGGGCTGTTATATGAGGGCGTGTCATCTATTGAATGCCAGAAAGGGCTGTTATATGAGGGCATGTCATCTATTGAATGCCAGAAAGGGCTGTTATACGAGGGCGTGTCATCTATTGAATGCCAGAAAGGGTTATCAGCCTTCTTTGCATATATGGTGATATCTTGCTTTTAAGAGATTATGTGTTAGTCAACAATTTTGTAATGGCATACAAAATTTGTAAAAAAACAATTTATTGTTTAAAATTGAGATACTTTAACAAAAAAATGAAATTCCTATTGTGGAATTAGGCTGCTGTTGCAAACTAAATACTGTTTGCAACTACAGCTGACATTTGTTTTTTGTTATTAGGAAGTCGGAAGTCTCCGGGGAATTTAAATGACATGACACATCATCAAATAGCGATCCTGTATTCACATACTGGATTTTAAACCAAGGATCATTCACTCAATTACTAAACTGAAGGACATGCATAACTCACTAAAACCTGAGAAAAGAAGTGGTAAGATATTCGCAGTGTGCGACAAACTTGGACAAACTTAGAAGGTACATTTTTCCACATTTTTTCACAGGCTGCAACACTTTGAAATAAACCCGGAAATAAGTGGGAAATATTCATTGAGATAGGAAACCTCCAGTCAAATAAACCCCGAAATAAGTGGGAAATATTCATTGAGATAGGAAACCTCCAGTCAAATATTCCTGTTGATATACAATTAATTTCAGAAGCATGTTGGCATAATCTTAAATTGCCTTACAATTGTCTGGTTTGAGTCTGTTGGTGGAAGGCAACAGTCTGTAGTAGTGCAATTTCAAGAGATTGAACCGAGTGACCTACCCATACATTGTACTTTGCAGCGCACTAACAATCAATACCCCCAAATTGATGTGATTCATCGGCCATTTTGACCCATTCCGGATAAGTCGACATGTTGACTCTTATGCATATTAATGCGTTTGCATTAAGTAGTTTGCATACAAACCTGTATATCTACCAAGATATAAGTAGAGAGTATGACAATCAGTAGTTTGATTGTTTTATGTAAAAATGGCTTTGCATAAATTCAATTTCATTCAAACAAATGTGTCGTTTCTGTTAAAAAAGTCTTGCACTGTATTTCCTTTGATTTTGGTTTCTTTCCTTTTCTCGCTAAAGTCTTTCTACGCTATCAGCATTTTGTTTACAAAATGTGCTGTTTGCCACCATAGGCGCTTGGTTGTATAACAAACAAAAGATCCCAATCCTATATTATAAGTACACACGGTAGCTCACTCGCCATTTTCTATCGTAAATGAAGTCAAATTACATGTTTGGTTCCCAAAGTCATGAAAGTGCATGCAATCAGGCTGGGTATTTGTTATGGCAAATTGACTACCGTTATGATAGAAAATGGCAGGTGAGATACCTTGTGTATATAGAAAATGGCGGGTGAGATACCTTGTGTATATAGAAAATGGCGGGTAAGATACCTTGTGTATATAGAAAATGGCGGGTGAGATACCTTGTGTATATAGAAAATGGCAGGTGAGATACATTGTGTATATAGAAAATGGCGGGCGAGATACATTGCGTATATAGAAAATGGCGGGTGAGATACCTTGCGTATATAGAAAATGGCGGGTGAGATACCTTGCGTATGTAGAAAATGGCGGGTGAGATACCTTGCGTATGTAGAAAATGGCGGGTGAGATACCTTGCGTATATAGAAAATGGCAGGTGAGATACCTTGCGTATATAGAAAATGGCAGGTGAGATACCTTGCGTATATAGAAAATGGCAGGTGAGATACCTTGCGTATATAGAAAATGGCGGGTGAGATACCTTGCGTATATAGAAAATGGCGAGTGAGATACCTTGCGTATATAGAAAATGGCGGGTGAGATACCTTGCGTATGTAGAAAATGGCGGGTGAGATACCTTGCGTATATAGAAAATGGCGGGTGAGATACCTTGCGTATATAGAAAATGGCGGGTGAGATACCTTGCGAATATAGAAAATGGCGGGTGAGATACCTTGCGTATATAGAAAATGGCGGGTGAGATACCTTGTGTATATAGAAAATGGCGGGTGAGATACCTTGCGTATATAGAAAATGGCGGGTGAGATACCTTGTGTATATAGAAAATGGCGGGTGAGATACCTTGTGTATATAGAAAATGGCGGGTGAGATACCTTGTGTATATAGAAAATGGCGGGTGAGATACCTTGTGTATATAGAAAATGGCGGGTGAGATACCTTCTGTATATAGAAAATGGCGGGTGAGATACCTTGTGTATATAGAAAATATAAGGACTAGGAGTTTGTTCTATTTGTTTGCTAATTGTCCATAGAGTAAAACAAACAAAATTCAAATGTAACTGAACCAAGGTAAGATTAAAACCAAGACAAAGGTTGTCTTTTATTACAAAAATCAGGTGAAACAAAAATAGAAAAAAAAGAATTATCAAGATAACTCCTTGAATCTAACAAATATGTCACAATAAGCAAAGACAGGGAGCTATTCAAATCCTAGTCTGTGTGTATAAAAGATCTTGGCCCTGAGTTATCAAACAATCTTTTCTCATGCATTCCGCTAAAATCTGAAATACTTTACAGTTCAATAGTTTGACTATTTTATCACTGTATCGCTTATTCAAATATAAAATTCAAATCAATACCTGTACAAAACCAGTTTTTCATGTCGATAACAAACAAACAAAAATGCCTGGATAGTTTTTATATGAAATGTTGAATTATTTCAACTGGACTCAATAGAATTTAACAGCAACACAAAAGCTAATGTTGTAAAACTGCTTTAAATACTCTGAAAATCAATTATCGACCTCTCCTGAGCCAGAGCTTCTCAAATTTCAGTGCAAACCTAATTTAGTGTATTCAGTTGAGAGAAACTTAAGTTTGTTTTTCAATGTTTAAAATGGTTAATGTTTTATAAGCCATGATGAATGCAAGCTGCATCAATCTGACTTGTAGGCAAAATTTTGACAAAAAAGGAACAAAATGTTAACAACAACAAAATATATATATATATATTTCTCTTTTTTTCTCTCTAAATTTAAGACATTACGAGTAATGACCTTTGTATGAGTGACAGACTAACAATATGTGCATTTAACGACCCAGATGATTGTAATTGCATACTTCTATTGACACAGACCATGCCTTGTTGCCAATGTCCTCAAAAGAATGCCAAAGTTTTTGTTAAATATGCTAAGAGTTTTTAAGACAGCCTTTGTCTATTGTGATTTTATTAAGACCTGGTATATTGTTCCAATTATGCTTATTTTTTATGCACTAAGGAGAGGGGAGGAAATGTTTATAATATCGGTTTGTAGAAGTTTAAGTAAACACAAACTGCACTTGGGTCTTCCGTGTTCAAATACGAAGTATGAAACATAATGTTTGAAAAAAATATACAAAACAATGGCCTTATTCATAATATCCATTTTAAATAAAATAAAACCAATGTATAATTACTGACCCATTATTTTTGTTGTTGGGCATTTTTATTTTAAGTTGAACATTTTATTGACTGAATCTATCCATTATATAGGAATACTATAAATAATTAAACATGCTGAAAAAGTATATATTTTTCCCCTATATTTACCTTAAAATTCCCCTCAAAATGTAAGCTTTATTAAAAAAAAAAAAATTCACCAAGGAATTTTAGTAAACAATCCCAGCAATTTTACATCAAACCAAGTTAGTGCATAATTTAAGTTATCATTTTCAGCAAAACAATTAATAAATTTATGTTTTATAACAAAGTAGAATATATACATGTAATGCGTTTTGCTGTAAAATTCCCCATCTGAAGGGCCCCGTCACCTTTCACCCAAAGGTGAAAAAAGACACTGATTGCTATATTAAAACCATAGTAAGTTGTGTATATGAGTAATAATAGTGTCCCAGTGCATGATCAGAAATAAGATTTCCGTTTCTGAGTTTAAGGTTTCTGGGAAACTCGTATATTATAACACATAGTTTATGCTTACTAAAGCTCAATGATATACAGTCTAAACTGTGGTAGCGACCACCTGCTTTAAACAACTCCCTGCGTTTAACGACCATTACTAATTCCTCCCAACACAAATTCTATTAAAAACGGCTTTAATTAGCAACCATTTCTATTCCGCAACCAGCGACCATTAAAAGTCGTCCCAAATTACCCTGATAAGTTTATTAATCGACCGAGTGTCAGTTCCGCAGCAATGTTTCTAAGCAACTGTGGCATTCACTGCAAAAGGTGTTAATCCACAAATTAGCAGGCACATTATCATCCGATAATTGTACTAATTGATAATTTGTTCACCGGTAAATCTACTCGATTGTGGGTGTGACTGTAGAATCCGTGTAGATTATAGAATCCATGTGCAGTTATGTTATTTTATAGTTTAATACAGGATACTTTTGTAATGTAAAATAAAAGTATCAAGTTAATACAACGGATATGTTTTTCAACTTAGTTATTCTGCCTTTATTCTTTATGAACATGAAAAATATGCAAATACAATTATGTTTATTAAGGTACAAAACATCCATTTAACTAATGACCATCTGCCTTAGCAGGTCACGCTGCATTAACAGACCACCTGTGTTAAGAGTCCACTTTTAAGAATCACCATGGGCGGTCTCTTAAGACAGGTTTGACTGTAACTCACTTAAACCTAAATTTTGGTTTGTATAGAATACTCAGTTATAAACATGTAAAAACTTTGTTAAGCAAGCTACATTACAGAACATTATGTAACTGTACAATACCGGTAATTTTTGTAAATTTAAATGCATATATTTCAGTGGAATTGAGTAATTATACCCACTGAAGGTTAATTGTCCAATTGTTTTATAACTTCAATGGCCATTAAGTAATGTTTTGTTTTATGTGTGTTTTAATATAGCTGAAAATAAAAACTAAACATTTAACAGTTTTATAGAACTGAACAAATGACAGTTTTATAACAGATAATATTTAGTCTATAAATATTCCTCCAAATATTTAGTCCATAAATATTCTTCCAAAGTGTACACGAGGCAAGTTGTGTTTTAATGTTCTCAATCAATTATTTACAACTCAAAGTGCATTTCAATGTAGTTACATAAATATGGAAAATCTTCAAACAACCACATAAAAAGTAACGGTTATTAATCAGAAATATTCTGTCTTCCATTAACTTTACATAAAATTATTTAGTTCACTTAACAAAAATTTACATACTGGTATGAATAGACATAAACAGTTAAGGAAAAAAGGAAAGCTTAATTAATATTGGAATGTTGGACAACATTTTTAAGTTTAATCTTAGTCTTAATCTGAAAAATTAAACCAATGGAAATCAAAGCTCAAATGTTACAAGCATTCTCATTGGACAATATTTTATGTTGAGACTAAGTTTGAGATTGAGAACTTTTGTAGTCGTGGGTCCAGGGAATTTATAATGATTCTTAAGCCATTCTTAACTTAATTAAGTCAAAATTAGAATCTGTGTTTAAAACACTATGCTTTGGAACATTTGCATAACTAATGCTAGATATTAATACACGTTGAATTATATTGCAAATTATGTGTCAAAATCTTTCAAAAATGCATTACTTTGCTCCTTAAATCCAATAATTAAATTTAAGAATTTTAAATGTTTTCTTAATTTTCGACTAAGATTCTTTATAAATATCAGCTCTGATTTACTGTTCTATGAACTTCGAAACATTGAGCTAAAAATGAACACATCTGAAAACTTAAGTGTTAGAAAATGAAAATACTGAATGAAGTTACCGGTATCATAGTAATCAAACAGCAACTTCTAAATGATGAATGACGGAACAACAAACATACCCTGTTTCTGGACACCCTGATATTCGGTTCATGATTAACGTGGCGTTCATCGTATCTTTGTCCCGTATCTCAACGCGCTCATAGCCAACGACCTCTTCGAGCAGAATCTTGAGGATGTGGTTCGTGATGTTGTGCGATGCCCGCATGGAGTTCTCCAGAACGATGGGAATGCTCGTACCACGGTAGAACAAGTGTCTCGGGTACTGAACAGCTGGAAATGTATGTAACCAAGTCAAGTCAAGTTACAGGTTGTGGTGGCGTAGTAGATATGGTGTCCGCCTAGCGATCAGGAATTCCAGGGTTCGATCCCCACTCAGGAACATTCTAAAGATCTCCCCTAAAGACACCAAGTATTGGGTCGACCCAGGAAAATGATTCGAGAGTGTCGGAGGCTTTCGATACAATCAAGCTAAAATAAATAGGTTTAAGCTAAACTAAGACAAGTAAAAGGTCTTTATTTATAACCTAAGGCCATTGGCCTAAAATATATAACATACATTAACCAAATCTCTATATGCATGAGATGTGTCGTCAGTACCATTATTGCAGAATATAATACACCTAATTAATATAGAAGGACAAGCTTGCGAGATGATACATGACATGAATGGCTATACAATAAATACAATATATTAGTGTAGTCAGGGGTTGCGAAATCTCATATTGCCTTACTTCTCCATTTTTTTTTACAAATTATGTGTGCTGCTTGTCCTTACAGTTACTGTATAGTAAATATTTGAGGCGTGTCATGGAACACCCGGGCTTAATGCATATGCGTAAAGTGTCGTCCTGGATTAGCCCATGCATTCGGCTTACAGTGGATTTATGTATAGAAGAGACTACCTTGAAACAGAAAATACCTTAAGTGGAAAGTGCCATCCCGGATTAGCCTGTGCGGACTGCACAGGCTGATCCGGGATGACACTTAACGCACATGCATAAAGCCCGGTTGTCCCACGACACGCCTCATTTAAATATTTCACTTGTCCGTACATGCTCGCGTACAATCTGGGCAATTGATTTGCCATCTCTGGCCATCTCTGGTAATCAAGCCACTTGAAACCAAACTTATTTGCAATGGTTTATGTTTATGTTTGAATTTATTATATAATCTGGGCATAATGATATATAGACTGTAAGACCAACAGTTACCGTATTGTTACATTACAGTATGACACATTGTTGCCAGTGGCCATTGGCCGTGAATTCAACCCATTATGGAACCTAGGGAAATGCTTGTATGTTTAACTTTATACACTACATGAAGAATACATGTTCAACTACTTCAGATGTTTATTAATAGTTTATTTAAAAACTAAAATGGAAGGAAAGGAAATGTGGCATGCATGTTCCAACTGAACACGTCCTATTCATTGCTTGAGCAATTGTTAAAGAGGGACTGTAAGATTTTGTATAAAAATTATAATGTAAAACCATCTATTGATTCTAATGATGTCAGTATACATATAAATAAATAATATTAAAATAAATGTTGAAAATAGTATATATATAAATAAATAATATTAAAATAAATGTTGAAAATAACCTATGTTCAGAAATGCGTTTTAAAAGAGAACTTTAAAACTAAAATAACATTTTGCTACACAGCAAACTAATGAAATAAATCTGTTTGTTTGTTTGTTTGTTTGGATTTTTCGCAGTATTCAACAGTATTTCAGTCATATAACGATGGTCAGTTAACCTACTCACACTTTTCCTGGGTAAGCTGGTTTACCAGTACTAAGTGCACATACTTATGCCAGTAACTGACAACTGCCCTTCTTGAATCAGAGGTAGGGGGAGAATGGCCGTAGAAATAATTTCATGACCAATCCCCACGCAAGTTATCTGGCCGAGCTGGGAATCGAACCTGCGATCCTAGGATTTGTAGTCCAGTGCTCCACCCACAGAGTTAGCCGGCCCGGCTTGATCTAAATCTATAAAAATCTTACAGTCCCTCTTTTAGATATGTTGTACATCTTTCTAGCTTATTCTAATCTTTTAAGTTAGAGGAAAATGAAACGGTAATAAATCCTGGTTATCATCCATGTGGGTGTATTTACTTGTAAAGAAAGTCATAAAATGCAGCTGATGTAAAATTGACAATGCATGTTTGAAACCATCTTAAAGCAACTTCTCCCACTGCAACATGTACAAGTCTAAATGGCAACAAAGTGAAAAAACTTCTTAAAATGTTTTTAATTAAATAATAAACCTTAATTTACAGATGATCAAGTGACATTACTTATCATTTGTATTGCCAAATAATACAATAAACTTTATTTTTTATGTTTCTTACTCTATAATATTCCACTTAAATATGACTTTCCTTCAAATAAAGTGTAAGAATTATATACATTTGAAGACTTTTCTTACTAACACCAGCATACCAGTAAAACCCATATTGGACTTGCTGTTTTGAATCTCAAATAAATATTTTTTACAAGAAATGTTTTTTTTTCTAGTTAGATTATTTATTCCAATGCTTTGATATACAACTGAGCACAATGAAACCTAGTATATACGATGGGCAAATCATGCTGAATGCATGTGCGTAAAGTGTTGTCCTGTATTAGCCTGTGCAGGGTCCGCAAAGGCTAATCTGGGACGACTCTTTCCGCCTACAGTGGATTTATGTTTAGAAAATACTTTCTTGAAACAGACCATACCATAAAAGCGGAAAGTGTCGTAATGAATTAGCCTGTGCGGACTACACAGGCTACTACAAGACGACACTTTATGCAGATGCATTAAGCCCAGGTTTCCCACCACATGCCTCTTATCTACAATCAAATACAAAAGGGTTATGAATTACCAAATAGTTCAGATTATAATGACAGTTACAACATTCAGGCTGCCAAAGAAAGTGTATTGAAATATTTTTGACTGTAGTCCAATATCCCTGTAAAATGGTCACCCCAAATAAAGCAATATTTCTCATCTATATCCTGTTGAAAACAAATACAAGAAAAATACCAATTTTAGACAAGAATTTAACATTGATGTTCCATTAATGTTAAAGTAGACCTTTTAATTGGGGCATTTTTAAAGATTTACTGGTAATTTATAACTTTACAACCTGACGGCAATGTACTATAATTGAGTGATATTTTCTATACATATAACAATATTAGCACTTTTGAGGGTGGTGATCGATGCCAAGGTTGACAATATAACTGAGTGATATTTTTTGTTATTATATTACAATATTAGCACTTTTGAGGTGGTAATATCTGGAAACAGGAGACGGGTATGTAATATTTTATAGTGCACAGTACAAAAGCTATGATCTTGATAACAACTGCGACGTTACAGTTTTTTTCTTGATCTGACACCAACCTTGATTTTGTATACTAGTATATCGTTTGTTTAAATCCTCACACCAATTACACTGATACTTACGAGGTCTTGTTACTAGGCATCTTGCATCCACGGTCCAGAATGTTGCCACAGCAACCAATCCTAGCAACAGAAAGTTTGTTGCCATAGTAACATTTTAGTCTTCCATCCTGGTGACTGCAGAATTGCCACCTGCTTGCGTCAGGTTAATTCGAGGTATGTTTTCATGTTTTTGATTTATCATATTTTTTTATTTTTTTTTAATAAAGAATTTCTTTTTAAAATTGCCCCAGATCAATATCCACTTAGTGATAAACTGTTCTTATTTCCTTTTGTTATTCCTGCTGAACTGAAATAAATGTGTCACTACTGATTTGGTCTTCTAGCCTACGCAATTTCTGAATCTGCAAGAGCCCTGAAATGATAAAAGTACATGCATATCATTATGACTATAGATCATTTGAAATCTGGGCTTAATGCATGTGCGTAATGTGTCGTCCCTGAGCAACCTGTGCAGTCCACACTGGCTAATCGGGGATGACACTTTCCACCTACAATGGATTTATGTTTAGAAGAGACTTTCTTGAAACAGAAAATACCATTAAAACGGAAAGGGTCATCCCAGATTAGCCTGTGCAGACTGATCCAGGACGACACTTTACGCACATGCATTAAACCCGATTTTCCCACAACACGCTTCATTCATATACGCAGTTCATGATATGAAAAATTGATGGAGAAAATAACATTAAATGCTGTATAACTTCTCCAATTTCTAGCGGGTGAATCAGCCGATAAAGTGGTAATGAATATGTGACATTCCATCAAACACAATAAAAACGGGGGATAAGTTAGTGAGTAAAATAGGTACAGAGGCTTGAGGGTCACCTGATTGGGGTGATAATCACGCATAAAGCAAAGACATTTAGTGTAAATAACCAGCTATAATGTTCCCATAACATTACTCCTTAAAATATGGGTACTATACAGTTTAATATGGAGATTGTTAAATGAATTTCTATTAGATGGGCTTCAAAACTACCTCCCCTTTGTGACATTGTGTCCATCATATTTACTGTTAGACACGTTGTACACCATGTGCAAAATCACCTCCAAGATTTAACAACAGGCAGTACCATTGTCTTTATGAGACTACCATTGTCTTTATGAGACTACCATTGTCTTTATGAGACTACCATTGTCTTTATGAGACTACCATTGTCTTTATGAGACTAACGAGAAGAATATTATTATTTCAATAGTATCAATAATAATATTAATATTATTATTATTAGCAAGTTTTAATGCTAACACATACACTTCTGATTTTCTTATCTTGTTAGAAAAAACAACAACATCTCAACTACATGTCCTAATGCGTTTAAAGGTCAGAGGTGGCCTGCAACTGTTCAGGCATGCTACGTGAGTCACTACGCCTCCATGGTGGCTCAGCATGTACAAACCGGGCACCACCTAAGATGGGATTAGCCCAATAAGCATTTAAATCTCTGTCACAGTGGATTTTACATGCACTCTTTTCAAAACATTCTGTTTCAATTGATCATTCGGCTGTGTGGTGTACTCTCTAAATAATCCGAACCCGTCAATGGCGTTTAAATCAATCAAACGTGCAAGAACAGGACAGCTATTGTTATTATGTAAAATTGTACATCTGTTCATTTTGTTTTGTCAATTTGTGTGTACTGCAATGAGCTACAAATCAGCTTTTCAATCTACATGCCAAACAATATTTCGAAAGCCAAAAATACTTAAATATAATCAATATTTATAATAAAAGTAAATTCTTTTAAAAGTTTGTTAACATTTTGCTCACGATTTTATACAAATTGTTTATACTATATTACCTGTTATATAACCTGTATAAATTTGACTGTATATACTTGATCATAATAGGTTTTGTTACAATATTTGCTGATTGTTACATGTTTATTTTGTCATTAAAAGGACTATGTCCACGAAAAATTGCCTTCCTATTGCACTATAAATTATATTATTTGATAGAAATGTGCTTTACTAAGACAGGTGCATTAAATAAATAAAAAATAATATAATACACAATAAGATATTTGATAAAAACAAATTAGCAAAAACATCTGAACAATTAAAACCCCAAGCAGGTATCGAACTCACGACTTAGGAGCCATACAAAGAAATGACAGTGTGACAGCGCTTTAACCAACTGTGCTATCATGCTTGGTAAGAAGTCATGTGTAAACTATGGTTATACAAAATGCTCACAATTCTGATGTCAAAATGTAAACAGGAAAAAGGCCAAACATCCATATTATAAATTGATTTTTATATCAGAATGCGTACACTCTTTTCCCATTATATATACCCTGTTTTATCCGTTAATATATGCCAGTATTAATATATAAAATTCAGATTTTTTAAGAAATTGCACCCTTGAAGCCCTTTTCAATGACATAGTCCCTTTAAATGATTATTTTGAAGGGTAATGGCCTTCTGAAGTCTTAATGCTATCAATGACATTAATGCTGCAAAGATCTCTCTTCTTCTTGTACTGTTGAAACCATTTTAAGGCACTTCTTTTATATAGAGGTTATCTTCAAGAATTATTTTTAGCAAATAAAGAAGGAACAAGACATGCTCCCGGTTAGTGCTGGAAAGCCAATTTAAATCATTCTAAGTCCAAATTAGGTCAAGGTCAAAGTATGGTTGGGTGATATGGGTGGATTGGGAATGGTCATAAGTAACAACTGTGTATATATCCAAGTGTTGTAGTAAGCGGTGTTGGTGCTAGACGAAACGGTAAAATCTAGTTAACCAAGAAATGGCACTTTTGAATTATTATAAGTCCAAATTAGGTCAAGGTTAAAGTGAGGTTGGGTGATATGGGTGGATTGGGGATGGGCATATGCAACAACTGTGTAAGTATCCAAGTGTTGTAGTAATCGGAGTTGGTACTAGTTAACCAAGAAATGGCACTTTTGAATTATTATAAGTCCAAATTAGGTCAAGGTTAAAGTGAGGTTGGGTGATATGGGTGGATTGGGGATGGGCATTTAAGCAACAACTGTGTAAGTATCCAAGTGTTTTAGCAAGAGGTGTTGGTGCTAGACGAAACGGTAAAATCTAGTTAACCAAGAAACAGCCCATTTGAATTATTCTATGTGCAAATTAGGTCAAGGTCAAAGTGAGGTTGAGTGATATGAGTGAATAGGAAATGGTCATAAGCAACAACTGTATAAGCATACTAGTGTTGTAGTAAGTGGTGTTCGTGCTAGACGAAACGGTAAAAACTACTTAACCTTGTCACGGATGGACAGAAGGACAGGACAATCACTACATGCCACATCAAGATGCCGGGGGCATAAAAAGTCACATGGATTTAAAATGTCACTAGAAATACGTAATGATGATCAAACATAATTATTTGTGAACAAAAGAGCCATAAATTAGGTGTGTGGAAATATTCAATTTATTTACTTGTCCACGGACAATGCAAAATATACTTGTCTGCAAGAAAAAGTCACAAATAAAAATATAGGTTTTATTCAGGGCATTCATAATATAATTGAGTTGAATAATAAATAAAACACAGTAATAATATATTATTGCTTAATTATAAAATAATCTTATAATAAAAAAATAAACACCCAACTTCTACATCATTTTCACATACTGTTATTGAATGAGGACAACTTGACAGGAGAAGTTTACATGTCTGACATTAAAATTACGTGTGTTGGACAATTTGGGGGGCAACAATCACAGTTGTACACAGAGTGAAAATACTAATATCTGCTCAATCTGTAACCCTTAATATATGAGGTGTGTCATAGGAAATACTAATATCTGCTCAATCTGTAACCCTTAATATATGAGGTGTGTTGTAGGAAATACTAATATCTGCTCAATCTGTAACCCTTAATATATGAGGCGTGTCGTAGGAAAACTGGGCTGAATGCACGTGCGTTAAGTGTCATCCCGGATCAGCCTGTGCAGTCAGCACAGGCTAATCCAGGATGACCCTTTCCGCCTACAGTGGATTTATGTTTAGAAGAGACTTCCTTGAAACAGAAAATACCATGAAAGCGGGCAGTGTCGTCCTGGATTACACTTTAGGCACATGCATTAAGCCTGGTTTTCCCACAACACGCCTCATGAAAGATGTTTGACAAAAGAGTTCTCAAGTTCACTTCATAACTCAATAACCAGTGACCAGTTTGTGTTAGGGCATTCATTTACTTTTGAAATAAGTAGTCATTAATTAAAAAACAAAACGCTTAACTGATTACCAAGATGAATATTAACACTGAAAATCGCCATCACTGATGACACATCTATGATATTGAACTATTAAAATACCATTACTGTATTATTGGAACCCTCACTTGATCTTCCCACATTATCTAAGAGCAGTCTTGGCGATGTCTGATAAATTTTAGTGGTTTAATTGTATTTCACTGTAAATGATTGTTCTTTTGTTAAGCATTATAAGTACTAATAATTGATTAATTATTATCAGTTGTATCCACTGAATAGCAGTGTACAGTTTCATAAAGAGATTCTGAAATTCGTATGTCTGCAGTGAAAAAACTTGTTTCAAAATGTCGTATATCAAATCGCCAAGAATTGTACATGTCATATTATATGATCATTTAACATAACTACCAATGGAAAACCTAACACAAATTGTCAAACTGTATAAACTGTCATGTTTAATTAATCAACCAATACATACAACATGTAGCAGTCATTCATTTTACTTAATAGTGTAAAAGTGCATACATTTCATTACACCACTTCCTTGCCATAGTCACACATAATATTTAATTTTACTTAAAAACCCCACTCAATTCAAATTAAGAAATACGGCAAGATTATTTTACACTAACATACAAAATACTTTACAACTAATTAAATACTTACAAACATGCATTTGAGATCTAAACCTGTCTCAACTCTAGAGCACAATATCCTCTGATAGCATTTTACACACTCTGTAAAGCAAATGTATTGACAGTCACATGGGAAGCATTGCGCCCTAGGAATTTGTTTAATACAGTGTTTAACCAAAAACAATTAACGGGTCTAAGGTTACAAAATACCAATTAAAATAGCTCCATAGCCAAACATGGTCTTGCATTAACGCATTCAAATTGGATAACATGTACTGACAGTTAGCTCAAGATAAATCTCAAACCGTTTCACAGTGTTTTCTCACCTACCTTGGGCTTTCACAAGTTTCACAAGTTCCCAACCATATTATACTGCCACAACTCCAATTACAAACCAGCTGAACAATCGAATGAACTGCATTGAACAACTCAACATTCGATTTTCTTATCAGGGACTCAAAACCAACCCTACATTCTTATCAGTTTACAAAACAGGGTACATAAAAACATATTTTTTAAGTCCTGAGCAGTTTTAGCAGTAGTAGAAATCGATCAAGTTTTACTTGAAATCCTGTGCAAAGCAAATATGAACTAGAGGTAAACATATTGATCTAATCAATGTAGACATCAAACAGGTCTGATTTATTTAAACATTATTTAAACAGTAGAATTTGACCAAGTTTTAGATATGTTAATGAGTCACAAGGCTGAAAATGGATGGATACATTAAATCGTTAACATCTTATTAACAATCCAAAAGTAAATGAATTTGAAGGATATTACAACAAATCAAACAAAAAGTCAAGATATTAATGGCAAGCGTATGTTAGATGTACCATGGCATAAATGATGAAACATTGGGTGTTGAGGTTTGAAAGTAGTTACTGCATGAACTATCCATCATTAAAGTTTAACAGTAAAAAGGCCATTTGAGGCATGACATGGGAATGTCCACACAGGCTAATCTGGAACGACACTTTCCATTTTTATGGTATTTTCTGTTTCAAGGAAGTATCTTCTAAACATAAATCAACTGTAGGCGGAAAGTGCCGTCCCAGATTAGACTGTTCAGACTGCACAGGCTAATCTGGGACAACACTTTATGCAAATGTATTAAGCCCGGTTTTTCCACGACACGCCTCATTTCTTGTTTCATTTATTTATGAATGGATTAATAGATCTCTTCATGTTTCAACATTTTGTCTTCCTGGGAAATTCCTATACAGGGAAATTCAATGTACAAAAAGGAAAACATGAATTATGTATTTTCCTACATGCCAGTATCTAATCATCTTTTATTTGTGTGTGTCAAGGAAGATTATTAAAGTTTGCATAAAAATTGTTCTGATGTTTCTGCTATAAAAGCATCATTCATCATGAGAAACTGTCATAGAGCTGTCCGGCTAGCCCAGTGGTTGGTACACTCGCTTCTCACCTAGGCGGCCCAGGTTCGATTTCCACAATCGGCACATGTGAGTTTGGTTAGTGGTCACCATACCGGACAGGTGGGGTTTCCTCCGGGTACTCCGGTTTCCCCCCACAGCACAAGACCTCACCAAAATTAAAATATCTTTCAGTAAAAAATAAATAGCTGGAAATTGCAGCTATTATTCAAAATTCGTCCCAACTTTCGTGAGTCTCTAGTAAGTTAGTTAGGTAGGTAAACTTTGAAATACACACAAATACACAGAAACTGTCATTGGCAACATAAACACACATTATTAAAAAACCAGAAAGAGTAAAGTAACAAAAATCATTAAACAATTACTCAATCAGGCATTCAATATGGTATAGAGTAATGACAGAAATGGACATAACCCGATCAGAAAGAAACTTATGATAATCATAGTAATCAGAAATATTACAGAAATAATATTTGTTAGTACACAATCTGAATAATGGGAAGTAACTCTGTATGTTTAATATTACCTAGAAAGGTTTTATCTGTCATTTCTGTACACGGTATAAATCATCAGCAATGCCTTAAATACTAAATATGTGTACATAATAATAATAAATAAATATTGTCGATTAACTATATCAATGTTATTATGTTTGTATTATTTAGACTTCATTGCTGTCCCAATAGTTTTCACAACATTTACTAAGAATTAAGCTGACTCCATAATTTTATGACATTTCTAAAGAGAAATATATGAGGCGTGTTGTGGGAAAACCGGCCTTAATGCATGTGCGTAAAGTGTCGTCCTGGATTAGCCTGTGCAGTCTGCACAGGCTCATCCAGGATGGCACTTTCCGCATACAGTGGATTTATGGTTAGAAGAGACTTCCTTGAAACAGAAAATACCATAAAAGCGGAAAGTGCCGTCCTGGCTAATCCGGGACAACACTTTACGCACATGCATTAAGACCAGTTGTCCCACAACACGCCTCATATCTTTAACACATCTCTGTCCCTACCTCCTATTGGACTTTAAGACCTTTTATCCTTTGACCCCTCAATACTACCTGAAATGAATAGATGAGCTGATTTTACGCTCCTTAAACTATTTGTCTAACTTGTAAACAACACTTGTTCACAAGCAGAAGACCTCTTTAATGTGGTTCAAACTTGTGAAGCTTTTCTGTTCAAATGTTTGTAACAACCATGTTTTTGCAAGTGTGTCTATTTAGAATCTCCCATTTCAGGTAGCATCTGATATTACTGAACACCATGCATACTATCTATCTTGCTACAATCACTGATTTTACAGATGAAAGACACCTTTTCGATTATTCCTGCCCATTAAAGCATTTAAACCTTTTCAAGGATCAATGCACAATGTCACAATTTACTTCGAAGTAACATTCACAGTTTGCAGTGCAGTAATGCTGTATAATGTTGCATAAAGAACATTCAATACAACAGTTTGGCCTTTATTGTGTTTCATAATACATTTACAAGTGATTTACTAAAATGTTTAAAAGGAATACAGAATAACAACCAAGGTGATATATTACATGTATAAAAGTATCAGAAAAAAATATTGTTTATAAAATTGACACAACACAATAATGATTTGTAATGCTCACTAAAACTGCATTTGATTTACAAATAACATCACTATAATTTTATGACTATTGTACATCACTATAATTTCATGACTTTTGTACATCACAATAATTTCACGACTATTGTACATCACTATAATTTCATGACTTGATAGTTTGTAACTAGTCAATGAGCTATGGGATTTCACAAGATAATAAGTGGGTATAACAACTATTGCATATCATATAACAGCAAAACAACCTTACCCTCAGTACATATCGTGTCCAACAAGTATTTAAACATGTACTGATAAGATAAACAAAAACATTAACAAGATTGAATACATTAGGTAGGGTCACTTAACAGTTTGTGCAGCAGGTGCCAGCCCAATGCTGTTTTATGAGTTTACCAAGTGCTTAAACCACCCAGGAGGTGTGACAGGAGTGATTCAACAACCCCCCCCCCCCACCTGCCCAGTCTTTAAAATTATCCACTTCTAGCCCAGAATACAAGTAAAAATCTGTTATGGTAAGTTAAAATTATGGACTGTCTGTCTCAGTGGGCTAGTCATGAAAGTGAAAACATAGGATAATTTAACTTTCAACATTACCAATTATTTTTTTCTCATGGAACATGATTTTTTAATGTCAAGAAATTTGCCAAATATGACATAACCATGTTCATTACTTAAAATGACTACACTGCTATTTTTATAGACACTGATAACATCATTTAGGCCAACATTTTATTATGTTTTATTTTACGGGAACTTTTTTTTTTTAATTGAGTCAGGGGGTGGGGGTGTGAGGAGTAATAACAAGAGCTGTCTCAGGACAGCGTGTTCGACTATTCAACCACTTTGTCAGAGTTATTTGGCCTTAATGACTACAAAAAGGGGCATAATTCTGCTAAAATGCTGGTCACAGTTATGTGCCTTGGCCAGTGACCTTATATAATGACCCTGAAGACATGTGTGAAGTTTTAATTTAATGTCTGTAGTAGATATAGATATTTTAAGTTGTTGCACGCAAACTTTAACCTGAAATATTTAAGTACAAAAAGGGGCATAATTCTGCTAAATTGCAGATCAGAGTTATGGGCCTTGGTCAGTGACCTTATATAATGGCCCTGAGGACATGTGTGAAGTTTCAATTGAATATATGTAGTTGTTATAGAGATATGGAGTTGTTGCATGCAAACTTTAACCTGAATTTTGAAGTATCACAAGAGGGCCATAAGGCCCTAGGTTGCTCACCTGAAGGGCTAAGGAATAAAATTGCTCTGAGCAAAATACATGAAGATTGGGCTAAATTTGTGGCCTCTAGATTGTTAGCAAGCTTTTTTTTTTCAATTCGGCCTGGTGACCTAGTACATTTACCACATGTGACCTGGGTTCGAACTTGTCCGAGATATCATTGCGACAAATGTTCTGAGAAGTTTCATGATGATTGGGATACAAATGTGGCCTCTAGAGTGTTCACAAGCCTTTTAACATTTTCAATATATCCATATAAGGAAAACTGAACCCCCTCCCCTCCCATGGCGGCCATGTTTTTCAACGGACCGGAACCATTTTCGAACTCAGCTGAGATATCATAAGAACAAAGGTTCTGAGCAAGTTTCATGTTGATTGGGCAAAAAATGTGACTTCTAGAGTATTCAAAAGCTTTTCCTATAGCCATATAAGGAAAACTGCCCCCCCCCCTCGCTGGCGGCCATGTTTTTCAACGGACCGGAGCCATTTTCAAACTCTGCCAAGATATCATAAGAACAAAGGTCCTGAGCAAGTTTCATGTTGATTGGGCATAAAATGTGACTTCTAGAGTGTTCACAAGCTTTTCCTATAGCCATATAAGGAAAACTGCCCCCCCCCCGGCGGCCATGTTTTTGAACGGACTGGAACCATTTTCAAAATCGGCCGAGATATCATAAAACAAAGGTTCTGAGCAAGTTTCATGTTGATTGGGTAAAAAATGTGACTTCTAGAGTATTCAAAAGCTTTTCCTATAGCCATATAAGGAAAACTGCCCCACCCCCACGCTGGCGGCCATGTTTTCAACGGACCAGAGCCATTTTCAAACTCTGCCAAGATACCATAAGAACAAAGGTTCTGAGCAAGTTTCATGTTGATTGGGCATAAAATGTGACTTCTAGAGTGTTCACAAGCTTTTCCTATAGCCATATAAGGAAAACTGCTCCCCCCCCCGGCAGCCATGTTTTTCAACGGACTGGAACCATTTTCAAACTCGGCCGAGATATCATAAGAACAAAGGTTCTGAGCAAGTTTCATGTTGATTAGGCAAAAAATGTCACTTCTAGAGTGTTAACAAGCTTTTTCTATCGCCATATAAGGAAAACTGCCCCGCCCCTGGCGGCCATGTTTTTCAACGGAGGGGAACCATTTTCGAACTCGGCAGAGAAATCATAACAACAAAGGTTCTGAGCAAGTTTTATGTTGACTGGGCAAAAAATGTGACTTCTAGAGTGTTCACAAGCTTTTTCTATAGGCATAAAACGAAAACTGCCCCACCCCCTGGCGGGCATGTTTTTCAACGGATTGGAACCATTTTCAAACTTGGCCAAGATATCATAATAACAAATGTTCTGAGCAAGTTTCATGTTGATTGGGCAAAAAATGTGACTTCTAGAGTGTTCACAAGCTGTTTCTTCAATTTGACCTAGTGACCTAGTTTTTGAACCCACATGACCCAGTTTCGGACTTGGCTGAGAACAAATGTTCTGATAAAGTTTCATGAAGATTGGCCAATAAATGTGGCCTCTAGAGTGTTCACAAGGTAAATGTTGATGACGAGAAATTCACGAATCACGACACACGATTCACGATGGACGACAGACAAAAGGCGATCACAAAAGCTCACCATGAGCATGTTGTGCTCAGGTGAGCTAATAAGGGACATAATTCTGCTAAATTGCAGGTCAGAGTTATGGGCCTTAGTCAGTGACCTTCTATAATGACCATGAAGACATGTGTGAAATGGAATATCTGTAGTAGTTATAGAGATATAGAGTTGTTGCACGTAAACTTTAACCTGAATTTCTAAGTACAAAAAGGGGCATAATTCTGCTAAATTGCAGGTCGTAGTTATTGGTCTTGGTTAGTAACCTCACATAAGCATTCCTAAGACATGTGTGAAGTTTTAATAGAATATCTATAGTAGTTACAGAGATATGGACTCGCTGTACGCAAACCTTAACCAGAGCATTACGCCAACGCCGATGAATGGTTGAGTAGTATAGCTCAAACTTCTGTTAAAATTGGACAAGTAGAAAGTAGGTTTGAGCAAGTTGATGCAATAATGTTTTTGACCAAATGAGCAAGTCTTTCCAAAAACTTATGAGTTAAACATGTACTTCATTTCAGATCAAACAATTTTCTGATGTTTTATTTACAGTCTGTTCAATTTTTATCACTGAGGTCACATGCAAAGATGGTTTCCCCAAACACAGGGAAATGCATACATCTATTACTGTTTATGCTGCATTAAAGATGCAAGGTACTTTGCTCGATTACACACAAATGTACAAGTTTAGGTAACCATCAATTGTTGTGAATATGCAAATAAATAATTGAATCATGTGTACTGTTACTCCTTTAGGGTCGTTTGCAATTATAAATTATATAGTAGACAGCAAATAAATCATGTTTGTGTGAATTTGTGAAATAAAACATCTTGTAATACATACTGGGCTTGTAGTACAATATTCATACATACTGGGCTTGTACAATATTCATACATACTGGGCTTGTACAATATTCATACATACTGGGCTTGTACAATATTCATACATGCTGGGCTTGTACAATATTCATACATGCTGGGCTTGTACAATATTCATACATACTGGGCTTGTACAATATTCATACATACTGGGCTTGTACAATATTCATACATACTGGGCTTGTACAATATTCATACATACTGGGCTTGTACAATATTCATACATACTGGGCTTGTACAATATTCATACATACTGGGCTTGTACAATATTCATACATACTGGGCTTGTACAATATTCATACATACTGGGCTTGTACAATATTCATATTGCCTGTTGGCTGACAATAAGCTGCACAAATAAATCAAACTGACTAAATGTGACAATGCTTACATGCAAATATTGGCATTCTGTTCCATTCACATTCATTATTTATTATATGCCAACAAGTACGAAATAGACACCTGTTCGATAATGTTTCAGTGGAAATGGGTCACCAAGACTTTTCACAATTTGACATCATAAAACAAAAAGAACAATCGGAAAGTCATCAAAAACATAGGCAGACATGTCAGTAATTATTTGCATACTTAACTATATCCGAGCATAAAGAAAATTATACATAAAACCTTTATTTTAATACTATTCAAGGGACTGTTTTTTCACAGATCTGGAAAATTAATAATTTTCAAACATTTTGTAACAGAATCTAAAAAGAAACACACAATATAGGTATATAAAGAAGCAAAATAACTCTCCAGAGTCCTGGCTGCCACAGACATTTAAATACACTGCAGATCCGTTAAATCGCGATCCGTTATTTTGCGATATCCCATATATCACGAATCGGCCATGGATCCCTATTTTTTTCATGTACTTCAATATTTTACTATTACACACATTCATAAATAAATCGATTTTGGTCCGGATTTTCGTGCCTACATCGCTGCTCTTTCATTTACACTCTTGTAGTGCAACAAACAATAACCCGACCCGCTCAACATCAAAGTGTAACAGTTTGATGTCATCAGCTTACATATTGCGTGCCACCCATGACACCGTCCTTTCACTGCTGTCGCTTTAACCATCAACTGTTGTGAATAATTATGCAAATAAATTGAATCATGTGTACTATTACACCGTTAGAGTCGTTTGCAATTATGAATTAAAATATTATAGTATAGCAGACAGCAAATAATTCATGTTTGTTTGAATATGTGAAATACAAAATCTCGTAATACATACTGGGCTTGTACAATATGCCTATTGCCTGTTAAGGCCAGAGTTTTTTTTTTTTCTTGGGTTACTGGAAATTTCTGAAGAGATGATTACCAGGAGGGAAAAATAAAAAGAAGAGGGAAAAATAAAAAGAAAAGTGAAAAATATGCGCATCGGCAAAAATAAAAAAAATAAAATATGAAACGTAACAATTTTTTTATATTTTAAAAATATCTTTATTTTTGACTTAATATTCTCTGATTTCTATTAAAATTGTTCTTCATTATTTTATTTTATAGTGTTTAATAAAGCAAAATGATAGATTTGGATAATTCAACTCCCTTTTTTTAATCTCATGAACTTTTGTTGTGCAACTGATTTGATCACTTTACGCACTTCATTATTGTGAGCAGAAAAAGGGTTTCATTACACTAAGATTTATTTTATTTACTGAATGCCCGTAAGATCGTCAAAAAAATAAAATAAACTTGCCATTTCCAATTTCATTTTTATGTACTTTTTGGGATATTTAGGCCAGGAGATCCAGTAACACAAGAAATGAATCAAAACGCTGACAGCGTAGAAAAACTGTTGGCGAGAAAAAACACTTAAGTCGAGTGAATTATGATCTCTAGTATTTGTTTATCTAAGAAACATTTATTTTAATGAAGTCACCCATCTGTAATATCATTTCTACAAAAATACATCTCATAACTCATATAGCTTGTATACATGTAGCTCGTATAGCTGGTATTTGACCTAACTGAAGACGGAGACAGACTTCTGTCATTTGCAAATTAAAGCTTATATAAGGCGCGTCTAATTCAATGCTATTTATCCACGACTTTCTCATCATTCTTTTGTATAGGCAATCGGTAACTTGCCTCAAATAAAGGACTAACGGATGGTAATAAGCGTTTCTCTCCTGATGATGTCTCTGGAGTTGCATTTTTCCTATATTTTATTTTGTTATTCGTGAGAAACAAATATCTTTTTTGCAAACTATTTAAAAACCAAACAGAGTTATAGGCATACAAGTCAATCTACAACGTGTAAAAATAGCCGACAAACTGTATTGGTTGGAATCAATTTTCAGTGCTTTATATCACAAGCGCTATGCTCCGTAAATACCAATTTATTAACCATAAATTAGTTAAAATGCATTCAAAACTTTCTGCAGAAGTACGAGGCCTTTCCACATTTCTTATGCATACGTCTAAAACAATGACAATTGTCAATCAAATTGTTACGACTGCTCCGCTATGTGTACTGAGTCAGTAACATGTACACTAGTGTTAAACTTACACAATTATGATCATGTAATACACATTTAACCAGTAAACAGCACAAAGAGTTGCTTTCATATCCATGTGAATAGCCAAAACATGATTGTACTTGGAAATGTCAAATAAATGGATTATTATTTTTTGTTGTTACTGTTTTAAGTCGGATCTATTTCTTGTCATCTATTCATGGAAACTAGCATCAATAACAGGAAGTTTCACTGCTCCGCGAACGATACACAGTAATATATCTATTTACTGACTCGTAGCCTGCAAAGTAAAGAAGTAGTTCCCTCAAGACCGATTTCTGAATACAACTACTAAATCCTGTTGGCTTGCACCAATAGTCTAAAAAAACAACTCTAGCCTAACTGAAAATAAGTTACACAAATAAATCAAACTGACTAAATGTGACAATGCTTACATGCAAATATTGGCATTCTGTTCATTATTTATTATATGCCAACAAGTACGAAATAGACACCCCCTCGATAATGTTTCAGTGGAAATGGGTCACCAAGTACTTTTAATACAGGCTGAGAGTTATTCAACAGTTTTTCACAATTTGACATCATAAAAGAAGAACAATCGGAAAGTCATCAAAACCATAGGGAGATATGTCAGTACTGCTTTGCAAACTTTACTACATGTATATCTAAGTGTAAAGAAAATTATACGGTACATAAAACCTTTCTTTTAATACTATTCAAGGGACTGTCTTTTCACAGATCTGGCAAATTAATAATTTTCAAACATTTTGTAACAGAATCTACAAAGAAACATACAATATAAGTATATAAAGAAGCAAAATAACTCTCCCGAGTCCTGGCTGACACAGACGTTTAAAATACTGTGTTGTTTATAGATAAACATTAATTCTAACATTGATGCTCGCTAATTTTTCTATAGACACGGAACAAAATTATCATTGTTAAACTACCCAATAAACAACGCAATAAGAAGTCCCAATTTTGAGCGGAGCATAGTAAAATATAGTTCTCATTACAATTGCAAAAATATTTATCAAATCACGTTACAATCGAAATAATTTTGGCATTATCGTTGTGTATCGGCCAATAAACAACTCTTTGTCGTTTTGTTGCCTGGCTTTTAATCTAATGCCCTCGTGGTTTCGTTCTTATGCATCAGAACTCCAAAGTGTTGTTTGTTGGCCGAGGAACAACGATAAATTGAAAATGATTTCTTAAATGAAATGGACAAAATTATATTTTTAGCGTTCATAACGCTTTTGACGTTTTTTTGGAAAACATGCATAATCGATTACGTAGTATTAAAAATACACATTAATTAATGTAAGTCCAGTTGGCCGAATGGTTCACATGACAGACCATTTTCACTCTTTAAATCAAGCCACGATGGAATTTTAACTATCTGTTGTGTACAAAAAATGAGAAAATACTTTATCTAATTACAAGAATACAAATAGACTGAAATAAGCTGAACATGCCAGTGAAAACCATAAACTTTACCGCACAAGTAATTAAAAGAATATTTTAATACTTAAACAAATGTAAAATGCAATAAAGAACAACACAGACAAAAAATAAATATTAATACAACAGTCAAACTGAAAACACTGTATTACTGCATAGCAGCAAGTATGTGCAACTATTTGCAAATTGATGCACTGAATTACCTGAATATTTAACAAGGTATCATCCAGACAATTATTTACAATAGGATGCCTTAACCAGGTTTACAATTACACTTTCGAAAGGTCGCTACACAAATGACATTTCTGAAGGGCACAAGGTGCAAGGCATGTCAATTACAATGTAATATATGACTTGCTTTACAAACATTTTGCCACATTTTTGGAATATTTGATGGCCAACAGATTACTACCTTTACTTAAAAAATCACCAATTTGTTGGGTTTTTAAACAACTACCATAAAGCTGTGTTATTGCATTGTTTATCAACAGACCTAAAGGAGGCTGGCTGACTGGATACACATAAAAAAGCCAGTTAGCATAAAACAAACCCACTAATTAAACAGCGTCCTGAAAAATCCTGAACGTAGAGCTTAAAAGTACATACATATTTAAAGCACATAGCAAGAACAAATTATTGTCAAAAAGTATTGATAAACAAGATTCTGTGTTTGATAAACACACATGCCCCTGGTTGGTGCTGGATAGCCCATTCTTATTCCGAATTAGGTCAAGGTCAAAGTGAGGTTGGGTGATATGGGTGGATTGGGGATAGTTATAAGCAACAACTGTGTAAGTATCAAAATGTTGTAGCAAGCGGTGTTGGTGCTAGACAAAACGGTAAAATCTAGTTAAGCAAGAAACAGCCCGTTTGAGTTATTCTAAGTGCAAATTAGGTCAAGGTAAAAGTAAGGTTGGGTGATATGGGTGGATTGGGAATGGTCATAAGTAAAAACTGTGTAAATATCCAAGTGTTGTTGCAAGCGGTGTTGGCGCTAGATGAAACGGTAAAATCTAGTTAACCAAGAAACAGCCCATTTGAATTATTCTAAGTGCAAATTAGGTCAAGGTCAAGGTTAAAGTGAGGTTAGGTGATATGGGTGGATAGGGAATGGTCATAAGCAGCAACTGTGTAAGTATCCAAGTGTTGTAGTAAGCGGTGTTGGTGCTAGACGAAATGGTAAAATCTACTTAACCTTGTCACGGACAGAAGGACGGACAGGACAATCACTATATGCCTACTGCATCAAGATTCCTAAGCATCTACAGTTTTAAATCAATTAGAGATAACCACTGACATCTTTATTTGGGGCGTGTCGTGGGGAAACCGGGCTTCAATCATCTGTGTAAAGTGTTTCCCGAAGTAGCCTGTGCAGTCCGCTTTTACGGTATTTTCTGTTTCAAGGAAGTCTCTTCTAAACATAAATCCACTGTAGGGGGAAAGCGTCGTCTCGGATTAGCCTGTGCTAGCTGCACAGGCTATTCCAGGACGACACTTTACACAGATGCATTAAGCCATGGGTTAGCCACGAAACGCCTCATTTATTTGTGTTGCAGTGAGGTTCACCAATACATACTACTATATTTATACACCTGATGCTGAATTTAGAAGTCAACGAATGCTAGTTCTAGTGCGGATGTCATGTTGTACACCTCTCATTAATGCTAATGACAAATTACTCAGTCAATCTACTAAATCAGCTACAAATGACATTTCCAAGTACGCTCTTACACACACTGTCATCGAAAAGGGCCTCAAGCGGGCAATTTCTTTTAAAAATCTTAAATTAAGATAATACTGGCATATATTGACGGTTAAAACAGGGTATATATAATTGGAAAAGAGTGTACGCATTTTGAGATAAAAATCAACTGACAATAATGGCCATGTTTGTTTGGCCCTTTTCATGTTGGCCGTGTTTGTTTGGCCCTTTTCATGTTGGCCGTGTTTGTTTGGCCCTTTTCATGTTGGCCGTGTTTGTTTGGCCCTTTTCATGTTTACATTTCGATGTCAGAATTGTGAGTATTTTGTATAACCATAGTTTATATGGGATTCATGACCTAGCAGAATAGTACAGTTGGTTTAAGTGCTATTGACTGTCATTTCTCCGTATGGCTACAAAGTCGTGAGTTCGATACCTACTTGGGGTTTTAATTTGTTCAAACGTGTTTGCCAATTTGTTTTTATAAAATATCCCATTGTGTATTATATCATTTATTATTTATTTAATGCAAATATCTTAGTATAGCTCATTTCTATCATGTGGTATAATTTATAGTGGAACAGGAAGGCAATTCTTTCATTGACATAGCTCCTTTTGAAGGGTCCTATTGGAAGATTCAATGGCAAATACCACATTTTTGTCACATATTCCAAAAAGAAATAAAAACTTTAAATATAAAGAGTGAAATGACCTTCTGACAAAAATATAACGGAAACAATGTGTTGTTAATGAATAATCATAAATAAAAATGGATACAATTATAAAGCTTTATTTTATGCTTTCAGGTAGTTTATTGGGAAATATCAGTGAAATAAAATTAGTAATTCACTGTTCACAACCACAATAAAATATTATATTATAGAAACAATTTTCGATTTATCGTTGTTTATCAGCCAATAAACAATGATTTGGAGTTATGATGTGTAGATTTAAACCATGAGGGAATTAGCCATAGTGGTTTAATAGCCACGCATCAGAACGACAAATAGTAGTTTATTGGTCGATAAGTAATGATAATGCGACTACTATTTGCATTGTTTATAGGGTAGTTTAACAAAGATAATTTTGTTCTTTGTCTGTAGAAAATAGAAAAATTAGCGAGTATCATGTTAGAATGTTTAATATTTTTGTATACATTTTTTCCCTCGCTATGCATCATTTGCATACTTAAGTCACCAAATAACTGATGCTAATGTTCTCTTGCATTTTTTTTTGTTTTAGGTATGTATGGAATTTGTTTGCATGCTTGTGAATAATAATGTTATCCTTTCCTCTGCGGAGAGAATTGTGTTATACAACAAGTCATAACACTTATTTGATAACTATGGTAGGAGTTACTTTCATATAATATACAAAAGTTATTTATTTATTTGTTTATTTGTTTATTTATTAATTAATTAATGTGTTTGTTTGTTTGTTTGTTTGTTTGATTGTTTGTTTGTTTGTTTAAATCAGAGACATACAATAATAACATCAAGGAAAATAATTTTGTTACATTAATGTAACACACACCCAATTAATGTCGCAAAGTTGATAAATATTCCGCATAATTATATTTAAATTGCAATTAAATTCTCTTTATCTTGCTTTATCTTGTTAAAAAGTAACAATTGTCACACAAGACTGCCTATGCAGAACATTTAAAAGGTTTATTTCAATTAATAAATTTCAGTTTTAACTGTAAATATCATTTCAGGCAAATTATCATTAAAGTTATTAATATCACAACGTTGTCAGAAATGGTTTTTAAATACTAATATGCCCACCAAATGTGAAATCACATCAAATTTTTACAATTTGTATTCATGGGTGTAGCTAGAAATTGTAAAATATGGGAGGCGTTTTATGTAACAAACAAATCTCATTGTTCAAAGTCATGATAAAACGCACATACAATTTTACAATTTTGTCCTTCAGCATGGTTACCACCACATATTTGAAACTTTTCTGATTGATGATTTAAAATCTTGTTTAGATTCACGATCTGTTTCTTTTCAGCTACACCACTTCAACACATTTATTTTAGCTCTGTCTCATTGACTGACGGACTAGAGTACAGAAGCTTGATTTGATAAAGACATCAGCATATGTGATAAAATAGCTATTTAAGCCCACTTAAATAGCAGAACCAATACCAGAGTCTTAATAAATTTCAACATTCCATAATTATGTGTTACTCATGTCTTGCTGCTGATTTGATGTTAACTTACCAAATGTTTAAACGAAATCTTTTCGGAAAACAATGAAGATCTATCAGTCACAAGTCATTTAAATATATAAAATATTGAAAGAAATTTATAACTTATTATTAATTAACAGGAGTACTATATTGAACCCGTTCTGCGGGTCCTAAAAATTGCCAAGAAAAACTAATTGCACAGGCACTTAATGTGGAGGTCATATGTATACTTTTCAAGCAAACTGGCAATAATATTTAATGTATAGAAAGGAATGCAAACAGGGTTCGCTATTATGGATAACTTTCAAATTTATACATTTGTGTGTACCTATGTATAGCTGTTCGTTTTTTTTATTTTTTCTGCAATGGACACAATTTATATAACTTAACCTACCTTATTTCTGGAGTTGATATTAATCCACACTGCGATTTGTAATCCAAAATCCAATTATATTATCATACCACTTCCTAAACAGTCAAACACCCATTAATGTTCCCACACAGATGACAGTGTCAACATCACCTGTGTAATGTGATATTTATTACAGAAATCACTTTTGATTTTCAGTCCTAAACACAATATGACCACACACACAACAGCTTTACAACGATCACAAGTGATTTTCTCTTTCAAATCCTTTAATCTTCTGTAAATGAAAATATTTGGAATACTTTTTGTAATCCAGTGTCATACACAGGGCAGAGATATCAACTTACCATGTTATTTATACTGGTCACATTTTGGCCACTGCACTGACATTCAGATGTTTACACTGGCCACTAATGCAGACAACAGCTATAAAGATACAATTATTCCCCAACAGTACCTGATTATAATGGCCTGGATGACCATTAAAATGTCTACCTGGCAAACAGAGTTAGGAGCTGATAAATATTGGTAGGGATAAACACATTTTGTAAAGGCCAGTGATAAACTATTGCATGCTTTATGGCCACCAAAATTCTTAAGAGGTGTGTAAGAATGCTTAACAACAACTGAAACAAACAAACCCTAATTATGCCCCCCTTCAAAGAAGTGGGGGTATATTGCTTTGCACCTGTCCGTCGGTCGGTCGGTCGGATGCGCGAACGATGGGCAACGGGCGATCACAAAAGCTCACCATGAGCACTTTGTGCTCAGGTGAGCTAAAAATATCAGTGAGATAAATCCTTATATCACTCACTGTGCTGGACTACTTTTTTAAATGTCAAAAAATACTCCACAGCATAAAATAACAAGGCTTTGATAGTATTGCAAGCAATACAGGAGTCCCCTACCGGTGAAAACCCCTACTAATTAAACATTGTGCAATACCGTCAAATCGCCCTTTATCTGTAGATGTACAAAGTTTAATATTCAAATCCCATTTGTCACTGCAGTATTAAGTTGTTGTTTTTTCTATTTTAGTAACATTGACCAGACATTCGAGTTACTTTTTGAGTTATTGCAGTACTAAACTGACAGAGGGAAATCATACAGTCCATTCTGTGTACCAATTTTCATGATCATATGTTATGTTCTTTTCGAATTATTACTGTATTAAGTTTATTTCTATTTTAAGTAACAGTCACGTCACCTTTAACCTCTGGTGAAAAATAAAGGGTCGTGTACAATCCTCACCTTGCTCTTTCTATGTATACAAAGTTTCATCAAAGTATCTTCAGCACTATTTGAGTTATCGCAGGATCCAGGTTTTGGGGATGGGACAGACAGACAGAGTGAGACCGACTGACGAACAGACAGATAGACGCACACAGACGGAGGGCAAACCCATAGTCCAATCTGTGTACCAAGTTTCATGAAGTTTCAAGATCATATCTTATGCACTTTTCAAAATATTACACTATTTAGTTTATTTCTAGTAAGTAACAGTCACGTGACCTTTGATCTCTGGTGAAAAATAAAAGGTCGTGCATAATTCTCACAGTGCTGTTGCTATGTATACAAAGTTTCATAAAAGTGTCTTCAGTACTTTCCGAGTTATCACAAATCCAGGTTTTGGGGACGGATGGACAGACAGACATACGGACGAACAGACAGAACGACACACAGACAGATGGCAAACCTATAGTTGAATCTCTGTACCAAGTTTCATGGTCATATCTTCTGTCCATTTCGAATTATTACAGTATTTAGTTTATTTCTATTCTTAGTAACAGTCACGTGACCTTTGACCTCTGGTGACAAAAAAGGTCGTGCATAATCCTCACATTGCCACATTGCCGTTTATATGTATACCCAGTTTCATCGAATAAGTTCAGTACTTTTTGAGTTATTGCAGGAACCAGGTTTTGGGGATGGACAGACAGACGGACGGACAAACATACAGACGAACAGATAGAGAGACACACAGATGGATGGCAAACCTATAGTTCAATATCTGTACCAAGTTTCATGGTCATATCTTATGTACTTTTCAAATTATAACAGTATTTAGTTTATTTATATTTTTAGTAACAGTCACGTAACCTTTTGACCTCTGGTGAAAAATAAAAGGTCCTGCATAATCCTCACATTGCCGTTTATATGTATACCAAGTTTCATGAAAATATCTTCAGTACTTTTTTAGTTATCGCAGGATCCAGTTTGTTTAAGTTTATTTCTATTTTTAGTAACAGTCGCGTGACCTTTGACTTCTGGTGAAAAATAAAGGTCGTGCATAATACTCACATTGCCGTTTATTAGTATACCAAGTTTCATCGAAGTATCTTCAGTACTTTTTGAGTTATCGCAGGATCCAGGTTTTGGGGACAGGACAGACAGACAGAGTGAGACCGACTTTTTGAGTTATCGCAGGAACAATATTTTATGGACGGACGGACTGACGTAGCCCCATAAAAGACTAACCCTAACCCTAATCAACTACTTTCAACTAAATTGTCCATAAACATTTATAAACCACTTAACTACTCTCCCGTTAGTGCCGACAGCCAGACGGACGGACGGAGGGCAAACCTATAGTCCCCTCCGGTGAAACACTGGTAGATAACTAAAAGAAAATGTGTTTGTTTTCGGTCTGATAAACGTGATATCATTAGTGGAAAGAGATACAGTTTACATATTTTAACTCACATAAGCACTCGTGAAAATATTGTCTCCCTTTCCAGTGATGATATAACCCATTATCACACCAAAAACAAACAAATATCCTCTATTATTTTGAAAATGGAAATGCTTTTAATTCCTGTTCATGATTTCTGAATATTTGTTAACTCACATTCACACTAATCCTCCATCCAATGTAAAAATTTGTCACCTGATATTTAAGCTTTAATCAGAACTGATATATTCTATACACCCAGTTTATCAAACCAAATACCATCACTGCCTCAATGCATGTTTACTTTGCGAAAGTATGCTTTGAAGTAAGATTTCAGCATATACCTGACTTATTCTGATTCAACTTCTCTGTTTACTTAACACAATGTCATCACTGTTTTTCATTATCCTTATCAATGTAAATTTGAAGTGGTAGAACTATTCATTTATTTTAGTATGGCGAAAATTGTGTGTGGAAAAATCTAAACTGTTATAACAAGATGACAGTGCAAGAGCTGAAATTTCCAGACAATTTTTTGTTTTAAAACAATAATGAAACCAGTTTAAACCTATTTGAGGCACGTCGCGGGAAAACCGGACTTAATGCATGTGCGTAAAGTGTCGTCCCAGATTAGCCTGTGCAGTTCGCACAGGCTAATCCAGGACAGCACTTTCCACTTTTATGGTATTTTTTGTTTCAAGGAAGTCTCTTCTAAACATATATCCACTGTAGGCTGAAAGTGCTGTCCTGGATTAGTCTGTGCGGACTGCACAGGCTAATCCGGGACGACACTTTACGCATGTGCATTAAGACCGGTTTTTCCACGACGCGCCTCATTTATATTAGCTCGACTGTGTCGAAATCCTGAGGCTTATTGAGATACTTTTGAGTCTGTTTCCTGGGTAGAACCAGTACTTGGTGTCCTTGAGACCGATCATTGAGAAGGGATCACACTCCCAAACTCCAGATCGCAAGGCAGACACCATATCCACTACATGGCTGTGACCTTGAACAAAACCCCTGAAGCACATAGCTCTGTCAAACAATGTGGCTGCCTTTTAATTTTCTTGTAAAGTTAAAACAACATATTTGCATTAATATTTAAAAAATAAAACTTAAATTTTAATATTATATACTATTCATGAACATAAAACCAATTTGGGATTGTAGTTTTGTAACATTGAAATGTACCTTGATTGATTACACAACACGATTTATCAGATTTATGGACTATTAACTAACAAGATATTTAGTATTCGTAAACACATACGTAGTTTAAAGAATATTACTATTGTATGTTAACATTAAATATTAAACAATTAAGCCCCTAAAAACCAACATTACTTTTACTGTTTACAATGATTCTTTATATTTTAGAGCTTTGTATGCTAAAATGTAGCTATTATTTTAATGCTATACAACTAATTACTTCAAACCACACACATACAATTTACAATTCATTAATGTTTATTACAACTATCGCAGTAATATAACCAACAGGTAAACTAAGCGCAAAAAAAAAGTTTTTGATGTTTTGATGCACAGTAACCATAATAATACAAAAGAGGCGTGTCGTGGGAAACCCTGGCTTAATGTATGTGCCTAATGTGTTAATCCGGGACGGCACTTTCTGCTTTTATGGTACTTTCTGTTTCAAGGAAGTGTCTTCTAAACTTAAATCCACTGTAGGCGGAAAGCGCCATCCTGGATTAGCCTGTGCGGACTGCACAGGCTAGTCCGGGACGACACTTTACGCACATGCATTAAGCCCAGTTTTACCCCGACATGCCTCAAAATTATGTCTAAACAGTCAGAATGTTCCGTATATGCATGATTATTTGAATACCTGCATGAAATTTTCTTAAAATTAATTAGTTTTGCATTTAAGTTAATTCTATCATATCAGTAATGGTAAAAAAACAAATCACAATTAATTAGTTTTGCATTTAAGTTAATTCTATCATATCAGTAATGGTAAAAAAACAAATCAGTTTACATGCCAGTGTTATACAAAGTCAATAAAATCCATGTATTTCCAAACAGATTCTATCTTTACAAGAAGACACACACTATTTCACACATTAAATTTAAATGAGGCAATAAAACCCCCTTTCATTTGATATCACCAGCTTTAATATCTTTCAATTACAGAAACACACTATTAAAAAACAATTCCCTGTATTCTGTGCGTTTAAAACGTTCCATTCATTTTCAGTTAGCTAACAAATCTTACCCTAACATTTACTTGTTTTGCAAAATTGCGACCTATCAGTAGAGAATATGTAAATAATCTAACAAACTCCCATCCAAAGATGTATTAAATCTCCAAAAACATAATTATACCTTGTAAGTACAATATTGATGGTAAGTGACGTTGGTTATCGCAACTTCATAGCTGGTTACACTCCACCGATCATACTTGACTTCAAATGATGAGTGTCAATACATCCATCTCTGAAGAAAAATGAAAATAAAAGTATGAAAAGAGCGAATTACAATTAATCACAACATGTTTAATATATAGACTTTATATGTTAAGTAAAGAATTAGCCATATTAAACTATCGCAATTTTGCAAATGACTTAACTTGCGATGACTTTATGATTTGTAAATGTTGGTAGTGCAGGAGTATTTCTTACTATTTGCTAGTGTTCATTTTGATCCGTAACATATGGTCTAATTACAATTACAATACATCATTTTACGCACACAAAGTACCAGTATGCAACATAAACAGACTACAACATTATTGATCCATTATTATAAACAAGGAACACACTCATCGTCTCATGTAAAACATATGAATAAAATGAGTGCCATGATGGCTTTATAGCAATCATCTGGTTGAATTAACTGTCAGACTTTAGTAACTTCTTGTTATATATTCCTTGTCATAAAAAAACCCAACAACAAACAAACAACAAATCTACAACAAAACTGCCCATCGCTCCCACAAAACTTGTTATTTGGGTTTTTGGGGATAATGCAAGGTACAGCAGAATGATGCAGTGTTCCAAAAGTCACCCTGTGTCTTTTATTGTCCAGTGTGAGAACCTAGTACACTGTGACGCAGACCAACAGATTATGAGCACTTCCAAAATATAATATGAGGCCCGTCGTGGGAAAACCATACTTAATGCATGTGCGTAAAGTGTCATCCCAGATTAGCCTGTGCAGTAAAGCCTGTGTTGCCCAGCACCATGCTTCAGCAAACAGCACATGGTTATCTACACTGAACAGCACTCCTAACCCACACTTACAAAATTTCTGATAATATGGTTAATTTCAGAGAAAATGTTATCAAACTTTCAAATACATTAATTAAATGACATAAGTATCTACCTGTACAATTTTAATGCATTTCGTACACAATTTATGAGGGAATAAAAAACAAATACAATCAGTTGAAAATCAAATTTCGCAAATTCGCAACAATATTAAACTAACGAATATCGTTTGAACCTTTATCTTAGAATGTATGACTTCTGTATTGTGTGTACTTCCATTGCCTTTGAGACGTGCAGATGCATCATCGTCCAACGTCCGTGAGCATCTATGGGTATAACTGTATAAGCAATGCGTGAACCCTCCAAATTTGGTTGAAAAGTGACAGAGGCACTCGATGATAAATTATCGCTCATCAATGAATATTGATAACTTATACTTGTTTTGCCATCCCATTGCTCTTAAAACATTACAACAACTATGTCTAAATAAAGTAACACATTTTTTTACGAAATTTTGATATTTGTCCATTTATCGACATGTGCCGCCTCCAAATCCACCAAATTTGATGGCGGCAATTTGCAAATTTTGATTTTCTACTAATTGTTTTAATACGACCGATTGTTAATATTGAATGGAATACACTTTTACAGGTAAACATTTATGGCATTAATTCAATCACTGCGCAAGTTTGATAAAGTTGTCTTGAAAATTTACCATTTTTTCACAAATTGTGTTTCAGGTAATAAGTGCTGTTCAGTGTTCAAGTACAAAAGACAAAGTACGAAAGTGTGAATCAGACATTAGTTTTGATATTTGCTTTTTTTCACTAATCTTTACAATATGTCCATTGACTAGTTGTCTTTTTTACCAAAATGGCAACCAGTCAGTATTATTAGGCTGATCTGGCCAACTATTGTCAAATATAAAATGCTGTGTTCATACAGTCATTAAATGCATGAAAATTTGATCTAGATTGGCTGAAACATTCAAGACAACTGGAGAAATGAGGAAATACCGGTAACTCTGGTACAAACTAACTGATTTGACCCATTCTTGAAATTATTTGAGAACTCATGGTCACACACAAACTTATCACATTTGGTTAAAATTGGTAGAAAAATGAAATATTTATTAAGAATTCAAACAGCATTTTTCACAAAAGTGGCAAAAACACCGGGGTTTCTGGTCTGATATTGCCAATTACCAAACTTGTCAGAGATCTTATGGTAAGACAAAAACAGTGCAACGTTGATGGAAGAATGGTTGAAAAATGAAGCCTCTTGTCTATCTCGCACATGAAACACGCAAGGTACACAATACCAATAGCTAAAACTGGTGCTCAGGCGAGCATTAAAGTAAAATAAATGCTAAAAGCACTTTTGTCGTATCATCTTAATTACTTTCCAAGTAAAGCTTTTCTTTCAACAACAAAAGGCTGCACCAAAGATGAGTAGCAGGTTAATACTTGGTTTATAAACTATAAGTCGTAACATTGCTTGCAATGTATGTTGTAACATTGCTTGCAATGTATACCTTTTTAATGTGCTAACTGCTGCTTCATCAATTGTGTTTAAAGCTGGACATCCATGGACCAGCAAACCTGAAAGCGTTTGACATTTCCACAGTGTTGAAATTTGTAAATATAGCTATCTTTGCAAACTAAATGGTAGTTAAATGGAATATGTTACAATTTGTGTATTTGTATGAAACCTTTAAATAAGTTTACTGTAATACATACACAACTTGAAGTCACATTTAAAAATAACTGGGCTATAAAATGTCCCACACACTAGCAAGTGTCTCTCTATTATTAGTTTCAATGTGTTACTAAATATCCAGATTCAACAGTTCTATGATTAATTTAATTGGTTATTTTTATGAGTAGTTTATTGTCACCAAAAAACAAATACTTTTTTTTTCAAATTAAATAAATATATAATAGTTTTATGTACCTTGTATACCTATTACTAAGGCGAGAGTTTGTTGACTTCTTGGTTCTCGGATCCGCCAACCCGATTCTTTCCAAAAAGCAAAAATAAATAAATTAATAGAATGTAACCAATATCGTAAAAATGACCTTGTTGAAGGGTTTCAACCTGTTACACGGAATGCCAAAAAATGCAGAAGAAATTATTAAACACTTCAGTTCAGAAGAAAATACTCAGTAAAAACAAATTAAGATCTTAGAATCATTGTATTAAATACACATTTATAAATTTATATAAATATTATAATTACAAAATTTCATTGGTGTATATTGATTTATTAATAAGATATATTCAGTTAGTTTTTGCTTCATTAAACATGCTGTTAAACATAATTATAATATGGCCACTGTCCAGCGATATCTGACATACTGTATTAAAGTGTCAGCCTATTTTAACAGTAGTTTTTATATGATAAACGCTGCCTTTTAATGTTATTATAATTGGTATTAATGTCATGGTTATCATGCAGCGATTAAGTTCACGTTGTGTTATATGATTTTTGTAAGTAATAATTCAATAAAGATTTTAATATCACTGCCCATTTCCATTTGCGAAATTCTAGCCATTTATTAACTTAAGTCTGTGTTACTTTTTTTTTTTGGTTTTGTTTCCCTCCTCCAACCAAATGTCCGAGAACCAAGGAATAAAAAAACTCTGGCCTAAGGATGTCAATGCATACCAAAATGCTATTGGAAAAACATAATAAAATATATAATTACGATACATCATCATATTAATACATGGAATCAAGATCTGTTATAAAAGTCTAATTTTAGGATGCATAATTATGTAAGCATGGTAACAATTCAAGATATGTTTCAAATATTTAAAGCTCAAGTTTTTTGCCTTTATTTGTACGTCCTGTATATAAACATTTACTAAGGCCAAATCAAACAAGGCCGTCCAAAGGTGACTTTGAAGTATCACACTGACCTTAATCAGTTTCATGAAAATTCCTTAAAGGGCATAGGAGATATGGAGCTGACACAAAAATGGGGGCTCAAACATTTGACCTTTAAGTGTGACCTTGACCCTGAGGTGGCAAGACATGCCTGCTGCACACTGCCTCAATGTGATAAACATCTGAACCAAGTTTTATGAAAATCCTTCAAAGGGTATAGGAGATATGGAGCAGACACAAAAATGGAGGCTCAAACATTTGACCTTCAAGTGTGACCTTGACCTTGAGGTGGCGTGACTGCCCTTCAAAGGGTATAGGAGATATGGAGCAGACACAAAAATGGAGGCTCAAACATTTGACCTTCAAGTGTGACCTTGACCTTGAGGTGGCGTGACTGCCTCATGCCTTCTGCACATTGCCTTAATGTGATAAACATTTGAGGCAAGTTTCATGAAAATCCTCTGAAGGGCACAGGAGATATAGAACGGACATGAAAATACAGGCTCAAACATTCAACCTTCAAGTGTGACCTACACCTAGAGTTGGCATGACTGGCTTACGCCTTCTGAACATGGTCTAAATGAGCAAAACATTTGAGCCAAGTTTCATGAAAATCCTTCAAAGGGTATAGGGGATATGGAGTGGACACGAAAAACGGACACGAAAATGGAGGCTAAAAAATTCAACCTTCAAGTGTGACCTTGAACTTGAGCTGGCGTGAAAGGCCCATGCCTTCTGCACATCTTCTCAATGACCTAAACATTTTTGCCAAGTTTCATGAAAATCCTTCAAAAGGCATAGGAGGTATGGAGCGGACACGAAATGGAGGCTCAAATATTTGACCTTCAAGTGTGACCTTGACCTTGAGTCAGCGTGATTGACTCATGCCTTCTGCACATCATCTCAATGACCTAAACATTTGAGCCAAGTTTCATGAAAATCCTTCAAAGGGTATAGGAGATATGGAGCACATACGAAAATGTTACGGACAGACAGTTGGACGGACGGACGAAGGTAATTCCTGTAACCCCCCTCCCACTCGCGGCGGGGGATTAAAAATAGTTCTGTTTCTGGTCTCCCGCCCAAAAAAGTAAGGGTATGTAGATAGCAATTTTATTTTATTTTTTTTTATGATGGAGGGGGGAGGATGGGGGGGGGTGTTCCATATGTGTTGACAGATTGCAGAACCTTTATCCCAAACTGATCGGCCAACATGCTAACAGTACTGCCTGTTAAAAGTTTAAAAAACTACTGGTAACAACCATGTATTAATTCAAAGGCAAATGCCCGACTTTTCTGAAAAAAATACCCCTGAAATAAAATCAGCAAAAAGAAAAGTTATTAATGGAAAGAAAATTTAAGTAAATAATTATTTTTTTGGACAAAAAATATGTGGGGTAGGCAGCAAAAGTAAAGGGTAGTTAGGGAGACCAGAAACGGGACTATTTTTTTGTTTATTAAATGCTGCAGTCTGCATTGCATACAGCTGGGATGTACCTAGTCTGAATTTAACTATATGCAAAGTAGAAGCTTCATTCTAACATGACATGTGCAGAGTTTTCTATAAACGAAGAACAAAATTCACCATTGCTAAACTACCAATATACATCCCAAACAAATTGTTCCGAAACTGTAAAATATAGATCCCACTGAAATTGCAGAAAATATGGTCAGGTCATGTTAGAATCAAAATAATGATTTTTCAGATTATCGTTGCTTATTGGCTAATAAACAACAATTTATTGTTCTGATGTGGTATATTAAAACACTTGGGCTAATGCCCTCGTGGTTTAATTCCTATGCATTAGAACTCCAAATCGTTGTTTACCAGCCGATAAACAACTCTAAATCGAAAATTATTTCTTAAACATTCTATGACAATTTAATAGTCTAATTAATAAGCCATGCAACAAATTTAGTGTTACTTTTATATACGGCTTAATTTGCGGTAATGCCTGATCAGTCATAGACCATTTTAGTGGTGGAAAACTGAAAGCTTAAATTTTCATAAACGCCCATGTTTTTAAACCATAAAGTGTTCAATCAATGTATTTTAGTGAAAAACGCCACCTAAACTGTTTCACACATGCTGCATCTACCTACTATATGCATTTAATTCCAATTTAAAATTGTGTTTCAATCTACTACATTTATGTACAGGTTGCCATATTGGGGGCCCTGTTTACAACTTCAACCAATTTGAATGATGTATCTATAATTGTTAACTCAACTGACCATGAATAGAAATGACACAATGCTTACACTGTAGAAGAATATCGATGCATTTTGAGAAAGATTTAAAAAAAATACAATGGTTTTTAGGTTTGAATTGCTGATAGAACAAAATGGGGGAGTTATATTTATGAAACATTGTTGAGGTATAGATTCTCTCAAAGATCTATCAGTAAATAAAGATTCGAGTTATCCCGAGTTACCGTCGATTCTTGCGTCCCCAGAGATTTCAATCACGTGATAAACAATGTGATCAGATCTCTAATTATGGCAGAGTATATCGTCATTTTTTTTCAAAGTTGTTCGAAAGACTTGTAATATAAATGTTTAAAATAAAATGAAATAAACTTTAAATTATGTACTACATATTCTTGTTTGTTGCTTAAACATACTTTTAATGGATTATTGGATTGATGATGGATAAAAAATCATTTGATCCACAAAATAGTTTTTAGTGTAATCAAACTACACATACATTTGCGATGAGAAAATACTCTTGTTTTTCATTATACATGTGTTATGAAGGTGACGCGTGTCATCTTATCTCGATTATCTTATCTTCACTTGTGCAGCCATGTCAGGTGTCCAAGGCATGCCAATTAACGCTCTAATCCATACCGTGTCATCGTCTCCCACGGAGAGAACGCCCTCGAGTTCTCAAATACGCATGGTTATTCAAGACCATTGCCTTGCATATTAAATTAAGACAATTAAAGGTTATAAGAACATATTTTGAGGGCGAAAAACAAGCACAAAGCAAAAATGAACAACTATGAAAAATATAGATCGTAAGAGTAGTAATAGTATGTTTATTTATGCTTTTTTTTAAATTGCTAATTGAACAGTAAAAGCACCATGTTTCTTTCTTGGTGTACACATTTAAATAAGGCCAGTCCTTTTTTATTTTCTGGTTTACAAAATTTTGGGGGGAATATGTCATCTGGCAGGTCGAAAAAAAAAAAAAGTTTTCAAATCTTAACCAAACACGTTTTCCATTTAGCAATTTAGTCATTTATAATTAATAACAATATCAACATTAAAACACACTATTATGTGAAGTTAGAATAAGACATCAAACATGGCATAAACTGTTTTATTACACCGATGTTTTATATGCAGTTTAACCATTTGTATTAATGAATTTTACAGAGGAAATAAGTGTAATAGATGCCTGCAGATATAATAACTGCATAATTAAAATTTATTTTACCACAAAGCTGTATATTTGTATGCATTTACTGGAATCCACGCCTGCCAGAACACAGACCTTGCAAAACGAGAGGGGTGGGCTGGGGGGGGGGGGGCGGGGTATCCCCTCCCAACGTCAAGTTTTTTTGGCGGCATGTGTCAAATGACGTTATCTGGTGTGTTTTAGCTATTAAAATTAAGGCTAAGAGGTTTTCAATTTTTGTAAAAGTTTAAACAAAATGAAATAAATGAAACATCACCGTTTGAACAGCATATCTCTAGCCTTTTAAAAGCAAAAGCATCATTGTTGTTGCAAAACTGAAAGTAATGATTTTTTCAGGATGTTTATGTCCAGTGCGCATCACATTCCCACAGTAACATCTGCGCATCACATTCCCACAGTAACATCATGTCCAAACCCACTATTCTCATCGTTCTCGAATCTTTAGGTTACATCGATCAACTGATGGAGCCTTTTTTATTCAACATTTAGGCATGTATTTAGTGTTTTAACACTCTTTTAATCGTTACAGCTGTTGAACATAGTACTGACTGGATAATTGGTGAATTGTAAAGATCTTGATTAACATATATTTATGTTATACATGCTTTGTTCTTGCAAAAAGGGCAGGAAAATGTCATCCTGCACATCGTGCCTACGCGCGTCAAATGTTAAAGACCTGTATTTAGTAAAGCACATGAACAGTACACTGACCCTTTCCATGCGTGGAACATGACGTCGTGGTTGTCAGCAGACATTTAGCGCTCTTTGGTAGAAAACACGGGTTTTACATGGCATACAAGTACATCAACAAAGGCGGACGCCATGCTTAAAAAAATTGTCCGTGAAATTCTGGAACAATTTGTCGATCTTGATCGGCAATCTTCATGTGATACCGTCAAAAACAAAAAGCAGTGTCACGCAAGTAAACAGACTTACAGAGCAAATTATTATATTCTTACTCACAATATTTCGAAAATTTGAAAGTTTTGTCCCCCATCGGTAAAAAAAAAAGGTAATTATATTTTTAAAAAATGCGCTTGGCCGAAAATAAAATATTGTTTGTTTACCCTCCAGCGACCCATGCTAATAAAGGGTGGGTCGGTAGGTCGGAAAAATATTTTATTTTTATACAGTCATTTTCATTCATGTTTTCCTTATGTTCGAAATGTTACGTTATAGTATAAATGCTTAATATTTGCGTTGTAGTAGATTAATAACGTTCTGCTTATTTACGTAATACTATGTTCAAATTACGTTACAATAATTTATCAAAATTGAACAAACAATAACATAAATAATAAAAACCTGATAAAACTTAGGAGTAATAGCGTGACGTTACAATTTGCCGGGCATCCAAAACAGAACGCTGTTAGCAACAGCCATAGCAACGGTGACTGTCAAACTGCGGCTAGCAGTTTGTAGCTGTAAAGCGTGTTACACGCTTAGCACGTGGATAGTGTTTAAAAGCATCAATCTGTAATACTGTATCTGAACAACGCCAATGCTAGAGCATAAATGAATTAGCATTCTATGGAAATAAAAACAAATAGGACTGTGTTCATTAATAAAAAGAAAGCAACAGAACATTTTTGATAAATTAAAATAAAAAGAAAGGCGCTTAAGTTTATTTACTTTCATTTTTGACAAGGACTTTAGTTCCGTTAACTTTCATTCAAATGTTGCCTCAGCCAAAGTTTTGGAATAATTTTAATCTGTGTGCATTGATGAGTTGGAATAACACTTTCGTAAATTATTACTAGATCTAGTAATTGTATTTGTTTTAACAAAATAAGACGTTTGACGCGATCAGTTTGTCGAGTTACATGACGTCGTAATTCATATTTTTTAGTAAACGGTTCCTTGCACCAAAATTCACCAAAATTATGATATTTATTTATAATTATTTATTTATTTACTATTTTAATTTGTAGTAATTTATTACAAACATGGCAGTTAAAAACACGCATATCTATAACAAAACACATACCTAACGCAAATGTGTTACAAATGACTTCCACCGTTACCAATTAAAATTAGAATGAGGGCGTGATAAACTTTATAACGACGACGCTCATTTGCATGTTGGAAATTTTATGCGTTCTCATTGGCTGACTGTTTGGCTCTTGTTAAGCTGACTCCTGCGTCAAGATTTTATCGATAATGGACACTTGGTGCATAAAGGCGAGTTTGCTAATTGCCGGTGGGCGTTCTTTGTCTTAAAAAAAAACATGCATGTGCGAGCGGAAATGGTTGCGCCCTAGAATCTGACACTGAATGTTATGGCTTCCTTTTCGTAAAAGCATGCGTCAAAATATGCCGAATTACGCGTTACCGAGAACTGTCCGTTTCAAGTCATTTTATAAGCGTCTTTTGAAAGTAAGATTTGTACACGCTATTGGATTCTTTTTAAGGATTTGCACCCCGCATTTTCACACACAAATAAAATAAAATCTTTGGTCTATACATTTTATTGGGTCGCGGCGATTTTGCTGGGTCGGTCGCGGTAGAGGAAACAAAAAATATTTTATTTTAGGCCTTTTCGGAAAATTTACGTTCGCTGGTTTTGTAAACCGTAAAATAAAAAAGTCCTGGCCTTACCTTCAAAATGTGACTTTATCTGGGAGAATCCGTCGAGAAATCACAAAGTTTTAGGAAAAGACAGGTTATATACTTTTGAATAAAAATCTTGCTGTCTCAGCCTGAAATCTTACAAAGCCTCACTCTGAATATCTCTGGAACTATTTAAGATAAAATCACAGTGTTAGTTTCTGGGTCTTTAGTTATAAATTTCCTTCAAAATGAGACTTTAATCAGCAAAATCAGTCCAAAAATAATTAAGTTTTAGGCAAACGCAGTTTAGATAATTTTAAATAATTATCTTGCAGCTGTAATCTGATATCTTACATAGCCTCGCTTTAAATATGAAAAACTCTGAAACTATTAAAGGTAAAATAACAATATTTGTTTCTTGGTGTACAATTTCAAATTGCCTTCAAAATAAGACTTTATTCAGAAAAATCCGCCCACAAATGATAAAGTATTAGACAAAGGCTGGGTATATACTTTTCAGAAAAAAATCTTGCTGCCTCAGTCTGAAATCTTACAAAGCCTCTCTTATAAATATCTTCGTAACTATTAAAGATAAAATTAACATGTTCTTGGTGTACAGTTTCCAACAAACTTGTTCAACTCTAATGTGCGCATTCACAAAATCACATTTATTGGTGAATTGGCGAGCATACACGCTTAAGTCACGAGATAATGTCGGGCCAGCGAGATAAACCCGCAGGCTTGTACACGTTTCTAATCTCTGTTTGTTAACAGATCTCTGATCCTCTTTACATGCTCACATTTTAAGTAATAATGCTAAACTTCATTAATAGTTATTGAATACGCTTAATAAGAAGTACATTTCAGATCTAACAAGAAATCTTTGTAAAACATGTATGCCCCCCGACTTGCAGCCAAGTTCTGAAAATGTGCAATTGTTAAGAATTGTTTTTAATATGCAATCCAAAGCGAGGTCTCGATATATGGTATCTATGTATGAAGTTTCATTAAAATATTTCGACGCGTTCTCAAGTTATTGAGCGGAAACCGTTTTTCTATTTTTAGTAATGGTGACCTAGACCCCACCCAACCTATATGAAATCCCAATAGAGGTCTCAATATAAGGTATCTATGTATGAAGTTTCATTAAAATATCTCGATGCGTTCTCAAGTTATTGAGAGGAAGCCGTTTTTATAATTTAGCAATGGTGACCTTGACCCCACCCACCCCATATGCAATCTCAAGCGATGTCTCGATATAAGGTATGTATGTATGAAGTATCATTACAATATCTCGATGCGTTCTCAAGTTATTGTGCTGAGAACTTTTTTCTATTTTTAGTTAAGGTGACCTTGACCTTGACCCCACCCACCCCTTATGCAATCCCAAACGAGGTCTCAATATAAGGTATCTATGTATGAAGTTTCATTAAAATATCTTGATGCGTTCTCAAGTTATTGAGCAGAAAATGTTTTTCTATTTTTAGTAATGGTGACCTTGACCCCACCCAACCCATATACAATCCCAAGCGAGGTCTCGATATAAGGTTTCTATGTATAAAGTTTCATTAAAATATCTCGATGCATTCTCAAGTTATTGGGCGGAAACCGTTTTTCTATTTTTAGCTACAGTGACCTTGACCTTTGACCTAAAAATGTATAGGCGTCTTCCTCTCCTCCCAAGTTACCAGCATACCAGCTTTCATTATCGTAGGTCAAAGCGTTCTCTAGATATTGTGCGGAAACAAAATGGTCTACGGACAGACCGACCATCCGACTGACCGACCAACGGACAGGTACAAAGCAAGATACCCCCACTCGAAGGGGGACATAATAACACTCATTTCACTCAAATAAAATGATGCAGTGTTTTCAATCAGATAGTGCTGATAGTGCGTTTAAGGCTTAGTTCATTTTGAGGCTTTAATGGTGTTCCTTAATTTTTACCATGCTCCACTGGTATTGTGTGTTACAATTTATACATAGGCGCATATGCACGTGCGTGTAGGAGAACGCCTAGCTGTGTCCCTGTCCTGGCTTATTCAGTTAATGCCATGCAGTCTTGCAGATTAACACATCATCAGCATACTTGTTGCACAAGCTAAATTGTTAATGTTATATGAATGTCACCAAAATAATAATAAAAAAAACTACAAAAAAATAAATAAAATGAAACAGCAATTATCAGTCTAACCGTGCAGTAATTAAATGAACTACATTGTACCATGTTCACGAACAATACTGATCCTAGGAAAGAAATGTGGATGAAAATGACATTCTGACTTATAAATTCCAGCGCTATAAATGGCAATTTTGCAATAAAGGGAGGTAATAATACGTAACATACTGGAATTCGCTAACCGAAAATATTTAATGTTAAATACGAATGTTTATATATTTGTTCAATTTTATAAAATTTTATAAAATAATTTATATATAAACTATATAGAGATACGCGTAGTCTTCATAATACTCGTTTATTTAACACAAATCTCTAAATTAAAAATAACCAAAATAATATTTTCGTTGGACGCTTCAAAACACAGCAATAAAGAAAAACGCGAAGTTAGCGGAAAATTCAAACAGTTAACATGGGACCTAAACGAAGCGGTATACTTTTTTTTAGCAGCATTGTACTACCGTACACAAAATATCGTTCCGTCCTATTGTTTTAACAGTCTTTCTCTGAAAATGTACGGTTTGTTTTTCCCTTTATGCAATGTGTTTACATTGTACTGTCATATCGGTGCGTTTGCAACATCTACCCGACAAATACATCCTACACAGGTACTTTCTATCAGCTCTGGAACATTCATGCAGAGGATAGGAACATTAACAGAATTGTCAGTAATTTCAGTTTAAATGTAAAAACTCGCTTTAGTTTAATTCTGTAAGAGATAACAGTATTATACAGGTGCTAATACAGGATTTTAAGTTAGAGGGGGCAGAGATATTAAGTAACTGCCATCAAACTGCTGTTGGTCTCTTACATGTGAAGATACATGTATTGGAACTATGCAATATCTTAAAAAGGGAACAGTTTAACGAAAACATCACAGAACGGGTTTGTCAGTTGCAATAAATTGATTGAAGAACACATGATTGGTAACCAAATTCATATGTTTTAGTTTTTGTGAGATTAATAAAAAAGCAAATCTTAACAGTTTTTTTCTGAATGTGGTATAACAGAGATTTACACGAATTACAAGCTCCCCCCACCAATGTCTGACTAAAATGCCGCAAGGTGAACCTGATTTGACACTTCATTCACATTCCGTCAGATTCTGCATACTTATTTTTGCATGACTATTAATGTCAATTATCTTAACGTATGACTGCAATGTTCAAATACTTCAGCAAAGAAAGAGAATGGCACTCCTGCAAAGAAGCCAAAACTGGAGACAATTGCTATTGACTATCGCTGGGAGTTTGAAGGGGACAAGCGCACATGGTCACAGTGCGGTGCGTCTCTGAACAAGATACTGGTAGAGGCTTATACAAAAGGATCTGCTAAGGTATTGGTACTGACATTAAAGTTGAAGTTATTATACAGAATTCAGTGTTAAGTTTCTTTGAAAAATAATTTTAATTATAGTATTTAAGTGATGCTGGTAATTTGATTGTAGTCACACTATTTCATGAACAACACTTATAGTAATATAAAATTTAATTGGAGTAAAAGAAATGTTGCATATTTGTACAGGTGGATTTTAAACTTGATAATGGACAAGAGATGAGTGTAGACCTCAAGCGAAGTGTGCAGAAAAACAAGAAAACTAGTTGGGAGAGGCCAGTTAGAATTGCAGCCAATGATCCTTCTGATGGTGGTATGGTTTGATTTTTCATTTAGCCAGTCTCACACGTGTTTTCCTATTGAGGGTGTTGTGGGACTTAGTCTGACTATGCCAAATCTCGGTTCTAAATTGGGATGTCATATGACCATGTCTGGATGTACCAAATTTCTGTTCTTATTTAGGACTGACTCTGAATATGTCTGAATGTGATACCCTTTAATATTTATTACACTACCAGCATTCAAAATATGCACCTGCTGTTAATCTTAGTACTAAGTTTGTTTGGAATAATATTTTGTGTGCATGCAGCCTACTATGTTTGGCAATGGGAAGATGAGAAGGGCAACTATAACCCATATAGTGTCGAGAATAGCTTGATCCTTGAAGAGAACCATCAACAGAACAAGGCTGAGGTACAGATACAGGCGGCCGGGCGCAGTTACACAGTAGATATTCTCAAGAAAGAGCAGATTAATAAAGATACAGCTGTTGTGCGGAAGATTTCAAGAACCCAATCAGGTGAGACTTTGATGATCAACTATTGTCATGTACCAGTATTTTAAAGCTTGGACATTGTACTGGTATTATAAGAACATTGATAATGAAGGTTGCTGCAATGTCTGGTGTACAGGTCTCTACGTTTTGGTAACTTTACTTGACATAGTATTTTAATTGTCAGATTTCAGCATTTATGTGAAAGTCCACTATCATGTAATTGTTTCTAATGATATATAAGTGTTATTTTGGAGACAGAAATTGTCAGAAGTAGCGAATATTACCCTGTCATTACTATGGTATATGACATGCTATACTTACTGCCCTTGAACTACCCAGGGTTTCAAATCTTTCTCTTGGGCATTTATTTTTAATGCTAGTTAACAATCATGTTACATGTTTATATTTTTCCTAGATGCCATAAAAGCTGATCCAAGTGTACCGGAACCCACTGAGTCCACTGCTGTAGATACAGAGGCACCTTCAACGTCACGCAAAACAAGTGGCCGCGGTAAGTCGGGCAAGGTGAAGGAAGAGTCTGTAGAGGAGGAAGAGGAACCCAAAGCTGCTAAATCTGGAGGCAAGGGAAAGTCTGGTAGATCAGGAGCCAAAGAAAGACCAGCAGGTGATTGGAATTTCATTGAGATATTTGGCTTTCTTTGCAATATTTTATACAATTTACATGATAAACTGTGATTAGCTGGTAGTGTTGGCCAAATACATACAAATACACACATTTTCCATATTTTTATAATTAATTTTCAGTGGTATATTGAATAATTGCTATTGGATTTATAACCACTGCCTACCCAATTACCGGTATTTTTCTTATAAAAACCCTTTACAACTGCAGTTGCTTGTACGAGACACCCCTGACATATAATTACTGGGGTAGGTCCATGCAGAATAGTATGACTCACTGTCAGTCACATCTCGTGGATTAGTCAGTTAACTTCACATACACTTATTTGCATCCAGTGCATTGTGGCTAATTTCAGTGAAGACCATGGTGATGTCAGGAAAGGCCCCGGTGGACATAGAGTGCCCCCTGCTGGGCAAGGCACATGTCTACTACGAGGGCAATGATGTGTACGACTGTATGCTTAATCAGGTAGGAGTCATGTTTCTAAGGAGAAAACTTTCATTAGAACAAATCTTCCAGTTGAACAAATCTTGCATTGGAAATGCAGTTATGCTGTATGCTCAATGAGGTAGGATTTATGTTGGTAAAACTTTTACGATTGTGTAGAAAAGCAGGTATAGTAACTATACTGTATGTTCAATTGGGTGTGAGTTCATATTGGTTAGAAACAAACCTTACATTGGAAATACAGATAAATTCCTTTTAAATATTTACTTACTATGGCCAGTTTGGATAAGTAATAATTATGAATCATATAGGTATGGTGTGATTCATGTTCATAAAGAACAAACCTTTCTTTGTAAATACAGACAGATGTACCTTTGAAATAATTACATACAAATAGCGATAAATCAGACCAATAATTTCCTTCGCATTGTTAGATACACTTATCAGGAAAAAAACGTATGTAAACTTAACTTGTCTCCATGTTTGCAATCTTTCACTCTCCCTTATTTTATGAACTCATTATAATGTCTTTTGTCCTGTTATGGACATAGGTAGGTAATGTGTATATATTAATCAGCTAAAAGTTTGCAATCTTTCTAGATCTCTCTTCCCTGTTTTACAGACAAACGTATCCAACAACAACAACAAGTACTTCCTGATCCAACTGCTTGAAGATGACGGCAGCAAGAACTACTACACCTGGTTTAGGTGGGGCAGGGTAGGCTACCCCGGCCAGAACAATCTCGTGCAATGTGGACCCAACCTGGAAGCAGCCAAGAAGCAGTTCATGAAAAAGTGAGTCTTAGCCTTTGTAGCCTGCATGAAATCAGTTGTCCATATTGCGCAGCTTGTCACAAAGCATGTATGGAGAGAATTTACTACCTGTACTAAGTAGCCTTAAAATGTGTCAAAACTTGGCAACTAAGGCAATATTAAGATTTAACCACACCAGTAACCGTAATGAAAATATTGTGACTGCGTAGCTTAGTATAGTCTTGTTATATATATATATATATTGATGTGCCAAACTCAGTGGGGGTTTTTCACGTTCGGTCTGTGTATATTTGAAGAGAAACTGAAGATCTTAACAGCTTGTTTTCAAATAACTTGATAACATTTTTGATATCTAACCGTTGTCAAAAGTCTCAATAATCTGAACATTAAATCATAAAGTTCTGACATTCCTGCTTGTGACTTAAATCAGTTGTGTGAGTTATTAAATTGCCAAATGCAAGTAGTTAAGCAGTTTCATGTTTAACAAGGAACAATAAGATACATGTAAAGTAACTTTAAGTTTATAAAATTTTGACAATATTTTAGTATAGTTGAAACAAAATGTGTATTCATGTTGACAAAAGTACAAAAAACAAGTCAAATTTACATGAAGTGCCACATTTTTTAGCTCGACTATTCGAAGAATAGGTGAGCTATCCTACTACCCCCGGCGTCGCGTCTGCGTCCACGTCTGAATTTGGTTAAAGTTTTTATTCAAAAGTCTTGTAACTTCAAAACTACATGAGTTATTCGCTTGAAAATTGGAATATACCTTTGTCATCAACTCCAGTGTCAGGGGCAACATTCCCCATAACTCTGTTTTGTATTTTGAAAGAGTTATGCCCCTGTTTCACTTAGATTTCTGGTTAAAGTTTATATTCAAAAGTTTTGTAACTTCAAAACTACATAAGTTATTCACTTGAAACTTGGAATATACCTTTGTCATCAACTCCAGTGTCAGGGGCAACATTTCCCATAACTCTGTTTTGTAATTTGACAGATTTATGCCTCCTTTTCACTTAGATTTTCTGGTTAAAGTTTATATTCAAAAGTTTTTTAACTTCAAAACTACATAAGTTATTCACTTGAAACTTGGAACTAACCTTTGTCATCAACTCCAGTGTCAGGGGCAACATTCCCCATAACTCTGTTTTGTAATTTGACAGAGTTATGCCACGTTTTCACTTAGATTTTCTGGTTAAATTTTATATTCAAAAGTTTTGTAACTTCAAATCTACATAAGTTGTTCACTTGAAACTTGGAACTAAACTTTGTCATCAACTCCAGTATCAAGGGCAACATTCCCTATAACTCTGTTTTGTATTTTGGCAGAGTTATGCCCCTTTTTCATATAGATTTTATGGTTAAAGTTTATATTCAAAAGTTTTGTAACTTCAATACTACAAAAGCCATTCACTTGAAACTTGGAACTAAACTTTGTCATCAACTCCAGTATCAAGGGCAACATTCCTTATAACTCTGTTTTGTATTTTGACAGAGTTATGCCCCTTTTTCACATAGATTTTCTGGTTAAAGTTTATATTCAAAAGTTTTGTTACTTCAAAACTACATAAGTTTTTCATTTGAAACTTGGAACTTTGTCATCAACTCCAGTATCAGGGTGAACAATAACTCTATTTTGTATTTTGACAGAGTTAGCCCACTTTTGCATAGACTTTGTTGTTAAAGTTTTTGTTCCAAACATTTATAAACTATTCAAGGCTTCACTTAAAAGCTATGTATTTTAACAAATGTATGTCCCTTTTACTATCCAAAATATGTACCAACTGAAATACTTCGAATAGTCGAGCTCGCTGTCCTCGGACAGCTCTTGTTAATTGTTTCTAGTTTGATGATTTGTCCTTCTTTTTTAACAAACATTTAAGACATTCTGTGCGTTTTCAGATTTCAAGACAAGACCAGAAATGAGTGGGCAAATCGCAAGAAGTTTGTGAAAGTACCCGGCAAGTATGACATGCTGGAAATGGACTACAGTGCAAAGGTTTGAATTGTTTTATATTCCTCTAAGGTTACAGTGTCTTTGATGTCTAATGTAGTCAGTGGATCCCTATTGGTTCTAAAAGCATGTCAAGTCAGTTTGATCTTTATGTTGACGATTATACATGTAGTTACTTCGTAAAAGAGATTTTTTTAAAACACTGCGATCCTGACATTCTTGTCACATAAATCAACAAAATGACATAATTGCACTTCAGATGTTAACTGTGTTCCACCATGTTGAAACAAATACAAGTGTATTTAAAAAATGGGTTTATTTTGTCAAAGCACGCCTGATTATAGGTCATAGAATTCATACTTGTATACTGTATGACAGGGTATGGATGAGACAGACGCTCCAGTTATAGGTCATATAATTCATATTTGTATACTGTACGACAGGGTATGGATGAGACGGACGCTCCAGTTATAGGTCATATAATTCATATTTGTATACTGTACGACAGGGTATGGATGAGACGGACGCTCCAGTTATAGGTCATATAATTCATATTTGTATACTGTACGACAGGGTATGGATGAGACGGACGCTCCAGTTATAGGTCATATAATTCATATTTGTATACTGTACGACAGGGTATGGATGAGACGGACGCTCCAGTTATAGGTCATATAATTCATATTTGTATACTGTACGACAGGGTATGGATGAGACAGACGCTCCAGTTATAGGTCATATAATTCATATTTGTATACTGTACGACAGGGTATGGATGAGACAGACGCTCCAGTTATAGGTCATATAATTCATATTTGTATACTGTATGACAGGGTATGGATGAGACAGACGCTCCAGTTATAGGTCATATAATTCATATTTGTATACTGTATGACAGGGTATGGATGAGACAGACGCTCCAGTTATAGGTCATATAATTCATATGAGACAGACGCTCCAGTGATAGGTCATATAATTCATATTTGTGTACTGTATGACAGGGTATGGATGAGACAGACGCTCCAGTTATAGGTCATATAATTCATATTTGTATACTGTACGACAGCGTATGGATGAGACAGACGCTCCAGTTATAGGTCATATAATTCATATTTGTATACTGTATGACAGGGTATGGATGAGACAGACGCTCCAGTTATAGGTCATATAATTCATATGAGACAGACGCTCCAGTTATAGGTCATATAATTCATATTTGTATACTGTACGACAGGGTATGGATGAGACAGACGCTCCAGTTATAGGTCATATAATTCATATTTGTATACTGTATGACAGGGTATGGATGAGACAGACGCTCCAGTTATAGGTCATATAATTCATATTTGTATACTGTACGACAGGGTATGGATGAGACGGACGCTCCAGTTATAGGTCATATAATTCATATGAGACAGACGCTCCAGTTATAGGTCATATAATTCATATTTGTATACTGTATGACAGGGTATGGATGAGACAGACGCTCCAGTTATAGGTCATATAATTCATATTTGTATACTGTACGACAGGGTATGGATGAGACAGACGCTCCAGTTATAGGTCATATAATTCATATTTGTATACTGTACGACAGGGTATGGATGAGACAGACGCTCCAGTTATAGGTCATATAATTCATATTTGTATACTGTACGACAGGGTATGGATGAGACAGACGCTCCAGTTATAGGTCATATAATTCATATTTGTATACTGTACGACAGGGTATGGATGAGACAGACGCTCCAGTTATAGGTCATATAATTCATATTTGTATACTGTATGACAGGGTATGGATGAGACAGACGCTCCAGTTATAGGTCATATAATTCATATTTGTATACTGTATGACAGGGTATGGATGAGACAGACGCTCCAGTTATAGGTCATATAATTCATATGAGACAGACGCTCCAGTTATAGGTCATATAATTCATATTTGTATACTGTATGACAGGGTATGGATGAGACAGACGCTCCAGTTATAGGTCATATAATTCATATTTGTATACTGTACGACAGGGTATGGATGAGACAGACGCTCCAGTTATAGGTCATATAATTCATATTTGTATACTGTATGACAGGGTATGGATGAGACAGACGCTCCAGTTATAGGTCATATAATTCATATGAGACAGACGCTCCAGTTATAGGTCATATAATTCATATTTGTATACTGTACGACAGGGTATGGATGAGACAGACGCTCCAGTTATAGGTCATATAATTCATATTTGTATACTGTATGACAGGGTATGGATGAGACAGACGCTCCAGTTATAGGTCATATAATTCATATTTGTATACTGTATGACAGGGTATGGATGAGACGGACGCTCCAGTTATAGGTCATATAATTCATATGAGACAGACGCTCCAGTTATAGGTCATATAATTCATATTTGTATACTGTATGACAGGGTATGGATGAGACAGACGCTCCAGTTATAGGTCATATAATTCATATGAGACAGACGCTCCAGTTATAGGTCATATAATTCATATTTGTATACTGTATGACAGGGTATGGATGAGACGGACGCTCCAGTTATAGGTCATATAATTCATATTTGTATACTGTATGACAGGGTATGGATGAGACGGACGCTCCAGGTCTGAAGAAGGCCAACAGCAACGTCAAAGTACCAGACTCCAAGCTGGACAAACGCCTTCAGGTATTCCATGGGCATGCACTTCTTTTTACATGTCAGCTGAATAAGAGGGTTAAGTTTTAATTATTTCTGTATGCACTTTCATCAAGCTAGACCTGCCCTTACCTTATTGGTCAGTGTTTTGTTAGGGGCAATTTGGTGCTGAAATTCGGTCCCATTCACCTACTCAAAAGGTATATATTTTTCCCTTATACCGGTATTTACCTTAAAATTGCCTTCAGAATGTAAGCTTTATTTTAGGATAAAATAGGACCAAAATTGACTAAGAGAAATTTTCATAAACAATCCCAGCTGATTTTCATCAAACCAAGTTAGTGCATTATCTAAGTTATCATTTATAGCAAATCAATTGATTCAAGTTTTTTAACAAAGTAGAACATAAACATTAAATAATGCTTTTCTAAAAAAAAAATCCCCTTTTGCCGTTAACTTCCCCATTTGAAGGGCTCCGCAACCTTTCCCCTAAAGGTGAAAAAAACAACAGCTGGTAGTCTTTTCGGAAGGGTCTTTATGTCACCTAAAATCAGTACGGAATTGTGCAATCAGTCAAAATTTTGTACCAACATCTTTATTATTATTATTATCATCATCGCAAATTTGTAACAGCTTACCGTAAATCAACCTATTCACAGAATCAAAACATTGTTCACAGATTCCATGAAGAACAATATATAGGTAAAAAGAAATTAATTATCACTCCTTATACAGAAATGTACTAGAAATAGTTTGTTGTGTATGAATACTGTGTACTCCCTTAAAACCAAACTCTCTATAAACCGGAACACTCTGAAAACTGAACAGACGCTCCAGTCCCGGTTTTTGCTTATATGTTTAATGTGCGAAAACCCTCGGTATACCGGAACCTCTGTATTCCGATTATCGAACAGCAGGAGCGGTACATCGCTTTGTTTCGGAGTACAAATTAACCGCTGTAAACTGAACATGTGTGACAATCTGATGTTATCAATTATCTTCAGCGCGCAATTGTCTTGCCGCTTAATCCGATAATTAGAGGCAACAGTTCGACATCATATTAAGACTCCAGATAAGGATGTTTAGTCGCTAAATAAATGGGTATTGCCTATGAACAACAAACAATATGTTAATTAGACTGTTTTCATTTGTTTAGAAAATATTTAAACATATTACAAACAATTTAAATAACTCCGGTAATAACTGTTAATGATGTAATAATTATTAATGATTACTACTTTAATTTATGCATAATTTGATTGATGTTGGTTGAATTTACAGTCTATCAAAGCAATTAAAGCAATGTCGAGCAGAAGCGGCGTTCTTGAAAGAAATGATAGGGTATTTATGCTTGATTTTACATCCGAACTATCATTCTTCTTCAAAGTTAGTACAGTGTTATAATGTCTGTGCCACCTTCTAAACGTCGATGGGTTGAATTAACTCTCGAAAACAAATTAAAATTGATCAGTGATGCAGAATCTATCCCCAAACCCTTGCTTAAGGTTCGGAGTGAAAAGTATGAAGTATGCAGGTCTACAGTTAGTGACATAATTCGTCAAAAATCTGCTTACAGTGAACAGTGTGAGAAAAATCCTGCACAGGAGAAATGTCGTTAGGAAATGCATGTAACTTTGACAAACTTAACGATTAATATAATCTATATTCATTATTTTATTTTGCCTCAAACCCCCAGTAAACCGGAACTCCCTGAAAACCGAACATTTGGTCCGGTCGGTGTTCGATATAGAGGGAGTACACGGTAAACATCAATTGAACTGGATAAAATGTATGAAGTGTTTGTAATGCTTTACGTTGATACATCGGAGACAACTTTTTGTTTCTTTTTAATCTTGTTTAATAGTATATTTGGACTGAGTAGTCCAGAAGCATTAGGTTAGCCGTTTACAGTATTTAACAAATATAAACATCTTTGAATAAGACCCTTAAGATAGCATTCTTTGACAGACAGCTTAATTTGAGGCACATCGTGGGAAAACTGGACTTAATGCATGTGCATAAAGTGCCGTCCCGCATTAGCCTGTGCACTCCGCACAGGCTAATCCAGGATGGCACTTTCCGCTTTTATGGTATTTTTTGTTTCAAAGAAGTCTCTCCTAAACCTAAATCCACTGTAGGCGGAAAGTGTCGTCCCGGATTAGCCTGTGCAGACTGCACAGGCTAATCCATGACGACACTACGCACATGCATTAAGTCCGGTTTTCCCACGAACGCACCTAATTTTCCACGATTGCAGTCTCTGATCGACCTTATCTGCGACATCAAGACGATGGAAGAAGCCGTGTTGGAGATGCAGTACGATGCCAAGAAGGCCCCGCTCGGCAAGCTCACCAAGGACCAGATCAAGGCCGGCTATGCTGCCCTGAAGAAGATAGATGCCTGTGTTGAGAAGAAAGACTTTGGGTCGGCACTTACCCAAGCTTGTGATGAGTTTTATACAAGAATTCCGCATGATTTTGGGTAGGTTTGCCTTTCTCGTTATTGCACTTTATAGATTATGTGTTGATATAAAATTAAGTTAATGTTTAAACTAACCTACTAAGTTTTTTTTACATATGGGGTTGAGAAAATATGGGTTAAGATGTTTGCAGCGTGTGACAAACTTGCGTCATGATTCAATCCGACTCTCCACAAGTGTCAACACTAGGCACTAAGTAATCAAATAGAAATTATTGTGAAAATACTATTTGGGATAGGAAACCACTTCAGTATAATCAAATATTCTAGTAACAAGTTGAAGATATATATAAGAAAGGTGTACATTTGGGAATTATTTTCCACTTTAACATACTTGGAAATTTGAATGAAATAATTAAAATTAAGATGTATATACTTTTAAAATCATTCTTGTTTTCCTGGAATTTATTTGCCCATAGAATGATACTATATGTAATTTGGCACTTTTGATTGTTTGTAGTAATAAAACAAATCTAGTCAGTTCAGTCAGTAAGCCTATAATTCACCCATTCCCTTCATCTGAATTTGTTGCATCTTCCTTTGCAGCATGAAACCACCAACAAAAATCACCACAAAACAGGAAGTTAAGAACAAGATCGCTCTCCTTGAGGTACGATGGTCTGTGATGTGTTAAACTGGATTAATTATTATTATTATGCCCCCCTTCGAAGTAGTGGGGGTATCTTGCTTTGCACCTGTCCTTCGGTCGGTCTGTCCGTAGACCATTTCATTTCCGCACGATATCTTGAGAATGCTTTGACCTACGATCATGAAAGTTGGTACGCTGGTTACTTGGGAGGAAAGGAAGAACCCTATAAATTTTGAGGTCAACAGATCAAAGGTCAAGGTCACCATTGCTAAAAATAGAAAAACGGTTTCCATTCAATAACTTGAGAATGCATCAAGATATTTTAATGAAACTTCATCCATGGGGTGGGTGGGGTCAAGGTCAAGGTCACCGTTAGTAAAAATAAAAAAACGGTTTCCGCTCAATAACTTGAGAACGCATCGAGATATTTTAATGAAACTTCATTCATAGATACCTTTATTGAGACCTCGCGTGGGATTGCATATGGGGTGGGTGGGGTCAAGGTCATCGTTACTAAAAATAGAAAAAAAGGTTTCAGCACAATAACTTAGGAACGCATCGAGATCTTTTAATGAAACTTCATACATATATACCTTATATCGAGACCTCGCTTGGGATTGCATATGGGGTGGGTGGGGTCAAGGTCACCATTTCTAAAAATAGACTAACGGTTTCTGCTCAATAACTTGAGAACGCATCGAGATATTTTAATGAAACTTCATACATAGATACCTTATATTGAGACCTCTTTTGGGATTTCATATGGGATGGGTGGGGTCAAGGTCACCATTACTAAAAATAGAAAAACGGTTTCTGCTCAATAACTTGAGAACGCATCAAGATATTTTAATGAAACTTCGTACATAGATACCATATATCGAGACCTCGCTTGGGATTGCATATTAAAACATTTTCTTAACAATTGCACATATTCACAACTTGGCTGCAAGTCGGGGGGTATACATGTTTTACAAACATCTCTTGTTTTGCATGCTAAAACATTTGTCAACAATATTAATGGCCCATTAATGTTAGTTTTCTATGCAGCTATTGGGCATACCAAGATTTAATAGACCGATCAGGGATTGACCACAAATAGTTTAAACTCCTCCCCAGCTATTGTTAAAGGATTAATTTCCATTCATTGCCTAATCACAAACATTACCACATGCTCATTTGAATATCGCAAACATTATGCACGTGCTATTTTGTATGAAATAGTTTCACCGCTAAACACGTGATATCCAAGTGCGATGATTGGATAACATTGCAGATGAATTACAGTATGATTGACATTTGGGGAAGCGTCTATTGACATGATGTATGGACATTCATGATGTCCGTTATTCATTGTTTATAGGAGGTCTGGTAAAAATCTAGTGATCAAATTTGATAGGTGTGGTTATAATTCCAATAGTGTTTAGATAATTAGCAGATGGCAGTCTTTGGAGAAAGTCTTATTTATTGTTTGCATAATATATAAATGAACTTTTTGTATGGTATTCTGAAAATTCAATAAAAAACATCAAATTATAAGACATTGTTGAAAATAACATTGTTAAAAACAGCATTAAAAATAGGTCTCAACAAATGTGGGATATTTGAAATACCGGTATTTAACATTTATTGCACATTTTAATAAAATGATAAACTTGCCCATGAAATATTTAATTGTCAGTAACATAGGCCAAAAGCAAGCAAGCAAGCACGCAAATACCATTATGTGTTTTACAGGCATTAGATGACATTGAGATTGCCATCAAGATGTTGAAGGAAGGGGACATGTCAGAAAACCCCATTGATCGGCACTACCACGCCCTGAAGTGTGGCATGGAGCCTGTCGTGGACACGTCAGAAGAATTTAAGGTAACAAATGCTAGTTAGCTTTTGGTTAGTTGATGAACTAGCATTATTTTTGCACTATTATATAGTAAATCCCATGTTTTTGTCACTGGCTGCCCTTTCGTAGACCATTTTTAGATCCACTATTGTAAGAATAAGTAAGCTTCCCTTCTAACCATGACTTCTGCATCTGTGTCTTCACTTTAGTTAAAGTTTTGGTTCAAAAGTTCTATCACTTCCAAAGTGCTTTATACGGTATTCACTTGAAACTATTGAATTTTTACACACATATGCGCCTCTTTACGCCTCCGAAGGAGCGCATATTAAAATCGATCTGTCCGTCGATCTGTTCGTCCGTCCGGACAAGGTTAAAGTTTTTTATATCAAATATCTTAAATACTATAAAAGGTATTTACTTGAAATTAAAAATACTTCTTTACTATCAACTATCACTATTACTATCAACGTTTTTTACAGATTTATACCCCTTTTTGAACTTAGAAAGTCCAATATCTTGAATACTATCAAAGGTATTTACTTGAAACTTAAAATGCTTCTTTACTAACAATGTCTCCACCAGGGAAAGCAACCCCCATAATCCTGATTTGTTTTTTAACAGATTTATGCCTCTTTTTGAACTTAGAAGTTTTTCATAAGTTTGTTCAGAGCAACCATTTTGACTAAAATAATTTAGTTTACATTTTTCATTCACTTTTATATACAAAGATTCATTTTGGTGTCAAAGGTCTCACTTACTGACAGAGCATTCCGGGGCATATGTCTACTGATAGTGACAGCCCTGTTCACTTAGAATATCAGGTTAGGCGAGAGTTTATTTATTTCTATTTTCTCGGATCCACCGACCCCATTTTTTCCAAAAAGCAAAAACAATAAATGTGTAGAATGTAACCGATATCGTAAATATGACCTGTAGAATGTAACCGATATCGTAAAAATGACCTGTAGAATGTAACCGATATCGTAAAAATGACCTGTAGAATGTAACCGATATCGTAAAAATGACCTGTAGAATGTAACCGATATCCTAAAAATGACCTGTAGAATGTAACCGATATCGTAAAAATGACCTGTAGAATGTAACCGATATCGTAAAAATGACCTGTAGAATGTAACCGATATCGTAAAAATGACCTGTAGAATGTAACCGATATCGTAAAAATTACCTGTAGAATGTAACCGATATCGTAAAAATTACCTGTAGAATGTAACCGATCTCGTAAAAATTACCTGTAGAATGTAACCGATATCGTAAAAATGACCTGTAGAATGTAACCGATATCGTAAAAATGACCTTGTGAAAGGGTTTTAACCTT